>JAVIWC010004717.1:0-546256 GCA_031894815.1 Creontiades dilutus
TTGTTTTAATTGATTTTTCGTGTTATTTTAATTGAGGACAGATAAAATGAACGTTTCGGATAACGGAGAGAATCCGGGGCCATCTCAAAACCTTTCCGCCCTTGAAGGTGACGGGTCGGACGGTACGGGGAGTGACGCTCAACAAGCAGAAAGTACTTCGAGCGGCGCTCAACGAGCAGAAAGCTCTTCGAGCGGCGCTCAAACTTCGGGCGACTTGGATTTTTCGGACGACGCAAGAAGTTCACGACGTGCCGCACCAACATCGTTGGAACTCACGGAAACGAGTTTGCCTCGTTCGGTAAAGTCGGGCGATGGCGCCCAACGAGCAGAATGTGGAGCAGGTGGCGCTCAAACGGCACGTGACGACGCAATAACCGACTCCCAACGAGCAGAAAGCTCGTCGTGCGGTTTTGAAAAGTCGGACGACATTTTGAGCGGCGCGCCAGAAGCGGAAAGTTCATCACGTGGCGCTCTAACTCCTGGGGACTTTGAACTATCAGCGAGTGACGCTCAACATACAGAAAGTTTATCTCCAGGTGCTGAAACCTCCGCGGACTTTGTAAGTGATATTTTACCAGTCGAAAGTTCATCGTTCAGCGCTCAAAAATCGGATATTTCATCGCCCAAACACGCGAGTTCGTCGGGTGACGTCGAACTTTCGGACGTCTCTATCAGCGACGCTCAACTTATTGAAAGTCCATCTCGCGACGCTCGTACTTCGGGCGACGTGGAGCTTTCAGACGACAATGAACAAATCGAAAGTTTATCGCGAGACGCTGACATATCGGACGAGTTGAGCGACGCTCAACAAGCAGAAAATGCATCTCGCGCTAGGCGAAAGACTTCACCCGTCGTTGAACGAACCCAGTTTCGCGGCGCTCAAACGGACGATCCAGAACTTTCAGACGACGCCGTAAGTGACGCTCAGCTGGCTGAACTTTCCCGCGGAGCTCAACGAGCAGAAATCCCACGATCTGAAAACCCAGATCAGTCAATATTGTTCCCTTCTGCATCTACAAATCCGCTGGAAGAGGAAGGCGCCGTTGGATATACTGATGATCTTTTCCTTAATAACCCTTTTAGATCAGCGTTATTGGAAGGTTTAGCGACGACAATGGTTTTACCTGACGTTCCTGATGAAAATCCCGAATTAGGGGCGTGTGCAATCGATACAACCACTGTGCAAACTGTTCAGGTGGATTTGGAAAATTTCGGATTGGAAGAGCGTGATGATGAGTCAGTACCGACGTCTCCCAATGAGGATACCGTCGTCGTGAAAAGTGAGAAACAGTCACGACGTCGGGTTTTGTCGTCGACGTTGCCTCGTTCTTTGGTCAGGGAATACGGTGTCGCCGAGGCGGTTCTTTATCGTATTGGCGTGTATAAACCTTGCCCTTATCATCATTCACCCGAAGAGAGGATGTCGGAAAGTGACGACGTCTTGACGTCGGTGGGGGGATTATCGACGCCGTCGAATATGGACGCATTCCGGATACGCGACGCGAATTTAGGTCGGGACATCAAGGGGTCTCGGGGGTCGACGCCGGCGCGCGGAGTCGACGCCGCGCGAGGGTCCCGAGGCTCGACGCCAGGCCGGAGTTCCTCTCGCCCGTCAGACGTTTTCGGAAGGGCGTCCGATCTGTTCTGGAAGTCGGTCCTCTACTCGACGCCCAGTCCGTCGGAAGAACCGCCGTCGCCGACGAAGCGTCAGGCGAGCCCTCTCAAGGGGAAAAGCGGAGCGACGCGACGTCAGACGAGCCCTGCCAAGGAGTCGGGAGGAGCGAAACGTCGTCAACCTCTCGCCAAAGAGACGACGCGACGTCAAAAGAGCGCCGTCAAGGAGTCGCCGCGTCGTCAGGCGAGCCCCATAGGAGAACCGAGCGGGTCGAGCGACCCAACGGAACCTCTCATCATCACGTCGTCGCCCGTCAGAACGCTGAATCCCCTCAGGGGCGTGCTGGGTTCAGCAACCCCGGTCATCGAATTAACCGACTTAACGCACGTAGAAAACCCCACATTCTGCCAAAGGATCATGAGCCGTGAGTATTTCATTTCACTCCTAATTACCTACTTTGTCAATATTACGAAAAACTCGGGACACATTAAAATATTACCACAATAAAATCAATACAAATTTCATCATTAACATCTGACACAGCTCAAAACCACAGAGACGAAAGAACAAACTTGTTGGTATGTAAGCAATCATTGCAGGGACGTACCTAAAGCCGATTTTTATATTGTCGCACAATGCTATATGTCATATAAACACAATGGGTATTTTTGAAAAATAGAATAAACTCTTAATCGAACAAAAAAGCACATAGTGAACTCCACAGTATGCCAACTATACACACTGAAATATTATGTATTTTGGTTTATTATTCAATAATAAACCATTGTAATCGCTCGGGAAAAAAATTCTAACCTCCCATGAAAATTTCATGGTTTACGTTTCAAAGGGTGTAGAATCCGAATCTGCAATAAAAATTTTCCGTCCGTACGCCGTACGCACAATTTCTCCCAAACGGCTGGAACAAAAGATCTGAAATTTTCAGGAAAAATCCATCTTGGTCCGACTCCCCAATTCTTGAGCCAGCTCTCTCACTCAATTTAAAGTGCCCTTTAAGGGCTGTCAAAGTTTTGTAAAATCCCTAAAAACCTCAAAACAAGTCGAAGCGGCCTAAATTTGTACTGTTTTTGAAGAACATACCATGAGGAATCGAATGAGACCCTCCCCAGGTCCTTAGGTCAAACCATTCCCGATGTATTTTCCTTTATTGTAATATTAGTAGTGTATGCAAGAACTATATATGTATTACAACTTCCAAGTTTGTTTCTTCTATTGGTACCATGCTACTACTGTTCCAGAACCGTCGTGGCATAATAATAAAAATTAAATGTAATAAATTTTTGAAAATGTAATCTAGATGCTTCGTTTCCGAGATATTTCACTTTGAAGATTTTTTGTGTGTTTTCGCCCTTACTTCACTAAAATTGCCATTCGAACTTTTTAATTAACTTCTTTAATTCGAACTATAAATTCAAATTTGAGGGTGCAGTTAGAAAGAGCTAAATTTGCTATCTTTTTATTGACTAAACTTTTTTTTTTTCAAAGCAAACTTAAGGCAACAAATTTTATTTCCCAAAAGAAAATTTTGTCAACATTTTAAAATGACCTATTTTTTAAACGCTATGTGCCGAAACGTCAGCTTTTTGATGGCATAACCAAATTGATAGTAGTGATTGGATTTCACAGTGAAAATGACGTTTGAGTGCCAAAACACGTGTTTTTTTTAGGCTAACGCTTGAGTTTTCCGTGGATTTTCCAGTAAATCGATCATTTGGATTCGATTTTGAATAAATTCGAAAAATCGACGTTTTGTATCGATTTCCCATCCTTATTGGTAGGTTATTAGGAGCTCATCTGACAGATCCATTTTGTCCTTCTAATACAACATTAATTATGATAAATGAAACATGTATGCTCTGGGGCCGGTCTCAATTGATTCACCGTCAACAATAATTTTGAAATTGTGAGGTTTCAGAGCTCACTTTTAGGGTCAGAAAAGTATTATTCCCGGAATATGTGACTGTGTAGGTCAGAAAATAGAAATTTGAGTATTGTTATCGAATGTTGCAGTACAATCTAGACATTTTGAGACCAAAATGTGTTTCGAAACCACGCATGAATTAAATTAACAGAATAACAGAAAACGAAATTCTCTCTCTAAGCTATAATTGACAACCACAGCCAAAGGAACCGTAGCAGAACAGAACCAACTAAACTCGACTTCAGTGACGTTAAGAAAAGGCTGTAATTTGCAATTATTTCGTCGTCTCTAATGACCGACTGTGGAACCGACGATTTTCATTCGCCCCCATAATTCCGTCGGATAAGAATCTGCGGCTAACTGGAAGGAGGAAAAACAAAACCTTGAAACTAATGATCAATTTGGAAGTAAAACGGGCTCGTAGCTGTAACACGAATTTCTCTTCCGGTTCCGACACGTGCGAAAAGAACCAACCTACTGTTCTAGTGAAATATTTCTAGGTTAATAAGTGGTGAACATTAACAATTATTTTATTTTATTTTTTTTTTTTTATTGGCATTAAAATATTATACTACTACTATAAATCATCAAATAATAGCTGTAGGTAATATGCGCATTTTACACTTCTAGTTCTTACACACTTCTTATCCCCTCTTCTAGAAATAACATTTTAAACATCAACACTTATCGATTTTAAAAACTTGTAACTATTTTTAGAAATAATATGAATTTCCAACCTTCTGTATTAGACAAACAGCCAAAGGTAACGTAACAAACCAAAAACTCGACAATAAAGGGTATTTCAATTCAAAGGTTTCGACACTTTCCGGTTTGAAGAGGGTGAAAAGTTCAAATTTCCCTTCCAAAAAGGTTACAATGCCCAAAGGGTTAGCGCTGTGATGTAACACAGCTGTTGAAATTTAAAATTTGAATTCACAAATAATTTGAAAATTAAAAACTGTAAACGATTTTCATTTGCCCCCATAATTCCGTCGGATAAGAATTTTTGGAAAGGAAAACAACTTGAAACTAATGATCAATTTGGAAGTAAGTTTAATCTCTTCCGGTTGTTATTATTCACACGTGCGAAAATGGGTTACTGTTCTAGTGCAAAATTTCAGTTTCAACTATTATTTTTTTTTTTTTTTTTTTTATTTAAAATATTATACTACTACTATAAATCATCAAATAATAGCTCAGGTAATATGCGCATTTTACACTTCTAGTTCTTACACACTTCTTATCCCCTCTTCTCGAAATAACATTTTAAACATAAACACTTATCGATTTTAAAAACTTGTAAATATTTTTATAAATAATATAATTTCCACTTTGTAGCAGCGTAACATAATTAAAAGGGTGTTCAATTAGTTCCGAAATTAAATTAAAAAAACGCTGCAAATTCTTTCACTGGGGTTTATTATTCAATTGGCTTGCGTTCATGATTTGAATTTCTACTAAGCTTTGGAGTGAGCGTGTTTCACAGGATAGAGCGATTATTGAATTTCAGGAGATATGCATAGAGCACGTAAATCTGTTCTCAAGCAAAATACCTATTTGGATTGATCAGTTAATCATATTTGTGTGCCTCCTGAAATTCAATAATCGCTCTATCCTGTGAAACGCGCACACTCCAAAGCTTAGTAGAAATTCAAATTATGAACGCAAGCCAATTGAATAATAAACCCCAGTGAAAGAATTTGCAGCGTTTTTTTATTGAACCTCAATACTCCCTCACAATAAAAACATCTATAATTTATCAAATCCTTTAGCACTCGTATTGCGTTAAAACTTCCCCAAATACAAATTTAAACGATGTAACCAAAGTTAGACTGATGTAGAGGAGGCACACAAATATCATCAACTGATCAATCCAAATAGGTGTTTTGGTTGAGAACCGATTTACGTGGTCTATGCATATCTCCTGAAATTCAATAATCGCTCTATCACCTGTAAAACACGCACACTCCGAAGCTTAGTACAGATTCAAATCATGAACGCAAGCCAATTGCATAATAAACCCCAGTGAAAGAATACTTATTTACCCCAGTAATAATATTGAATAATATTTACCTATATATTATCAGCGTTTCATGCATATCAGAATGCTTCAACCCGTGTATCGGCTATAAACTACAAGTATCCACATCGGCTATCACTCCAGTATCCACATTCACTACAACTCGACGCTATCGGCATCACTAGGTTACAAACAAACAATAATAAACCAAAATACGCGAATATGGGCACCATAAATCGAGCCATACATCGGGAATAGTTTGACCTACGGACCTGGGGAAGGGCTCATTCGATTCCTTATGGTATGTTCTTCAAATAGGTATAAATTTAGGCCGCTTCGACTTGTTTTGAGGTTTTTAGGGATTTTACAAAACTTTGACAGCCCTTAAAGGGCACTTTAAATTGAGTGAGAGAGCTGGCTCAAGAATTGGGGCGTCGTCGGACCAAGATGGATTTTTCCTGAAAATTTCAGATCTTTTGCTCCAGCCGTTTGGGAGAAATCGTGCGTACGGCGGACGGACGGAAAAATTTTTATTGCAGATTCGGATTCTACACCCTTTGAAACGTAAACCATGAAATTTTCGGGTGGGGTTAGAATTTTTTTTCCAGAGCGATTACAATGGTTTATTATTGAATAATAAACCAAAAGTCTACTCGTTGCGCCTGGAAGATGGGACACTCCATGATAAAATGCTCCAAGCTGCCAACTGATGTTCCGCATCTACTACAATCTGCTGATCCCGACTGTCCTATTTTGGCAAGGTACTCATTACATATGCCATGATTCGATCTCAGTCTGCACATACTTCTAAGTCGGGCGATTTCAGCGTTACCAGCGGGACCGGCGTTTACAGAGTTTACAGCGGGAAACGCCACTAGTGTCCTATGTGCGGGCGATGCCGCGAATGGAGGAGAGGGCGTTTTAGTTAGGTTACTGTGCCATTCGAATACGCTTTTTTCCAACGATATTCTTCACTAATATGAGTGTTTCTTCTGAACTTTTTAATCGAAGATGATTTTTGTTGGCCTCATCCAGTCCAGCGTTGATTAATTACATTGCTAATAGACGATTGCAGAGGCATACGACCCACCTGACTTCCTCCCAGCAGCTTCGATTCTTCATTCTATTTTTGCAGGTTAGGGTTCCTTTTGTCCCATTATGAGGGTCGTTTTCTAATTTCATTTATCAGCTGCTCCAACATTTCTTTGCAAACTTATTGAAACAAGATAAATCACACTATTGAAACAGGATAAACAACTTGGGGAACACAAGATAAATAAACAACTTGACAGAGAACACGCGCGTTTGTAGCGGGTAGAGCGGGAAAAATCAAACCGATTTGATTTCGAGCCGCGTGTAGCGTGTGCGTGTTAGCGATTTCCGCTAGAGCGTGTGCACGTAGGACGCTCAACTCAGTTGTCGTGGTTTGATCGGAAAAATCGCCCGCCCCTCGGTAAACGCTCAACACGCCCGACCCGCTGGTATCGCGCGACACCCGCTCACGTAGGACACATTATTGAGCAAAAACTGCAAAATTTGGGCGTTTTCTAATTTATTTAGCAGTTTCCTGTTCAGTGTTTTTCAATGCGGGTAGTTTTATTAGCCCTTTGAACCAGAAGAGCCTTTCGTCAATTTGCTATTATATTCGCTTCACTTGCCACCTAACTCTTTAGCCATTCGATGTTTGAGTTAAAATTAGTTATTTCATGTTTGGAAGTTACCTGTAGAAAAAATCGCCATTTGAAATTGTTTTGGTCAACTCGTTCCACGAACTATCTTTGAACGTTTTAATAATGAGAATTAGACTCTTCACGTCAAATTGGGGAATTTGGATTTAATCCTCCAGAAAAGATGCAATGATCATGTTATTAAAACGCTTGAAAATTGAAGGAAACACAGGATGTGAGAGTGATACGAGTCTTGAGGGCCAACCCTCAGTATTTGAGAG
Source organism: Creontiades dilutus (assembly GCA_031894815.1). Classification (NCBI taxonomy): domain Eukaryota; kingdom Metazoa; phylum Arthropoda; class Insecta; order Hemiptera; family Miridae; genus Creontiades; species Creontiades dilutus. Next base: position 7,523 of record JAVIWC010004717.1, read on the forward strand.
TCCCGATATTTTGGACGAAATATGGAGGGGTACCCTTGAAGCGTCTTTGCATCGAATGCGTTTTCGATCCACAAAAGGGCATCCACCGTTTGATCTAAGGATTGTGGTCTGTGCATTGGAATTTTTATGGTTTAGGATCAAAAGATTGATGTTCTGGCATACCACCCTTGAATCCATCAAAAAGCTAAATAAAACGCTTGCGTACGAGTCCGCAACACATTGAGACATTTTCACGAAGGTGCATGCTTCATACGCATTGCTTATAATGGTGATTTAATAAGCATTGCTTAATACATTGCTTATAATGATGATTTCTTCGTTTACGCTTGTGCTTGTGTATCTAGGGCGACCGTAAAGCACAGCTGAGATAATTTCGTGGATAAATTTCGTGAACAATTTTCGTGACGATTTTTTTTGTTTATGTGCCGAAGCAAAAGACATGAAAATGTAAAAATTTAAACAATTGAAATGGACACCCTTTTTGAACACATTTTAACCCTTAAAATGAAATTTTCACAAATCAGATGAGGTCGCACTGGTCTGGGACTTCGCCGTCAAAAATTATTTGGAAATGATAGTTCGTGTAATTGTGAGGTTTGGGGGTCTCACAGGACTAGAAATTACGATTATTCGTTTTGCATGAGTTTCTACGGGTCTGAAACTCATTTCATTTGATTTTGAGTTAAAAATTATTTGAAAATGAAAACCACCTCCAGCCTAGCTCAGTTGAAACATTGAAAAACGACGTTTTTGAACAGTTTTGAGGCTAAGTCGCCATAGAAAATGAAAAAAATTGAAATTTCCTCCCATTTTTGACACATTTTCATCCTTAAAATGGAATTTTTCTATATCAGATGAGGTCGCACTGGTCTGGGACCCATCTCAATTGATTCGCCGTCAAAAATTATTTGGAAATGATTTTTCGTGTAATTGTGAGGTTTGGGGTCTCACAGGATCAGAAATTGCGATTATTCGCTTTACTTGAATTTCTACGGATCTAAAACTTATTTCATTCGATTTTACGTCCAAAATTACTTGAAAATGAAAACCACCTCCAGCCTAGCTCAGTTGAAACATTGAAAAACGACGTTTTTGAACAGTTTCAAGGCCAAGCCGCCATAGAAAATGAAAAAAAATTGAAATTTCCACCCATTCTTAACACGTTTTTATCCTTAAAATGGAATTTTTCTATATCAGATGAGGTAGCACTGGTTTGGGACCCATCTCAATCGATTCGCCGTCAAAAATTATTTGGAAATGATTGCTTGTGTCTGTGTGAAGTTTGGAGGTCTCACTTTTAGGATCAGAAATTCGATTATTCGCTTTTGGGTAAATTCCTACTGGTCCGTAACTCATTCTATTCGATTTTGTGTAAAAAACTACTTGAAAATGAAAAGCCACGTGCCCAAGTCAATAAAAACTTTGAAAAACCACGTTTTTGAACAGTTTTTGGGCCAAGTCGTCAAAACGAGAAAATGAAAAAATTTACATTTCTACCAGTTTTTAACACATTTTCACCCTTAAAAATGAGATTTCCTGTATCAGATGATCCTATATCAGTTATACAAAGAAATTCTGCGCATGCGCTTAAATTTATCAAGCATCAAATCCAATCTATCTCCGAAATGTCACGTAATAGGTAGGTATACCAGCTTTTGTACTCCGTTGTGTCAACACCCCACCACCATTACCATAATTCTGATCACGGTTTTGTTTTCCAGAAAAAAAAATTGTTTTTTAACGGAAGCTTTTCGAAATAACATTTTACTATGCTTGTGCTCTATGAATTTAACTAATATTGTGGCAACCTAGAAAGATTCAAAATGTCGTACTTTATATTCCAACTCAATGTAACTTACCTTTTACGCCCAAGCAAAAGGTTTTGGTTTGTTCAACATGGATACATTTTTGTGGGTTCGTCGTTTCCAAAAGACACGTTTTTATGGATTGTACTTGTTTCCGTGAGATAAGTTGCATTTTCAGGACACATCTCGAATTATTTCAAAGTGTTTACAATTTTGACAAATTCAACATCACTGTGTAGTTGTCATGGTGAATCTTTGTTTTTCCATGTCTTATAACGTAAAACGTGTTTACAAAAAAGCCGACCCCACCATGACGGCCTTTGGTGAACACGAGGGTCTTTTAAATCAAGCAGAAAAGTCACCGCTCTAAAATAACATGAAGTTACCGGTCCGGAATTATCCAGTTATCTTTTGGGAAGTTTATCTTGTGTAACCACTCGACTGGTGAAGTACCCACTTGTCGATTCTCCGTTATATCTTCGTTCTTAGCGAAACTGTGACAAAGTGAAAGAGAGAGGGTGGTAGCGGAAGATAATAAATTATATAACAGTCCGAATTTGGTGACGGAAATATAAACTGACACGAGCACTCGACGCACGTGGTCTTTGAAGGTCGTTCGAGCGTTGGAATCCAATGCCTTTCGTATAATTTGGTGGTTTTTTATAGAAACGTTATTGGGATTTTACCGTGCGAAAACTACCAGGCCATATTGATATCACTGCTAACGGGCATTAGCAAAGTTATGTGCCAGATTTTGGAATTTCTAACTATCTGGTGAAAGACAGATAGAACTTAGCTACTAGAACTTGGCTATGAGCTTTCATCAGCTGTTACAGTCAAAGTTTGGCTACTTGTTGTCGTCATTACTGATTCCAAGGCTAGGCTATTTCCAAGGCTATTTGATCTGCAAAAGATATGCTGATATCATATATGATGGTGGGATTGTGGCATGCTCTCAGAAACAGTGATCTACTAAACAGAGAACAGCTGAACTGTTTGGTTCTTTTATCTGATGCTAGATCGAATTGGTGTCATCAATACTGATTCCAAGGCTGGTTATCTGATCTTACAGGTATGTTGGTACTATATAAGTGTCTGGGAGGGTGGTATGCTCGCCGTAACAGTGATCTACTGAACAGAGAACTGCTAAAGCTAAACTGCTTTTATTTTGTCCGGTGTTTGATCGAATTTTTGCCTTCATTACTGATTTCAAGCCTAGGTGTCTGCTCTTACTGGTATGTTGGTATCACTCATGTGTCCGGGGGGTTAAACAGAGAACAACAAATATGTTTGGTTCTTGTATCTGATACGAGATCGAATTGGAGTCGTCATTACTGATTCCAAGGCTAGGTATCTGATCTGCAAAAGATATGCTGATATCATATGTAATGGTGGGAGGGTGGCATGCTCTCAGAAACAGTGATCCACCGAACAGAGAACAGCTGAAAAGTTTGGTTCTTTTATCTGACACTACACCGAATTGGTTCCGTCATTATTGATTCCAAGGCTAGGTGTCTGATCTAGAATTGGTATGTTGATACCATACATGAGGCTGGGAGAGGGGATTTCTCCTAGAAACAGTGATTCACTAAACACAGAACTGCTAAACTGTTTGGTTCTTTATCTGCTACTAGATCGAATTGGGGTCGTCATAACTGATACCAGGGCTAGGTATCTGCTCTTATACCTATGTTGATATCATATATGAGGTTGGGAGGGTGGCTTGCTAGCCCAAACAGTGATCTACTTAACACGGAACAGCTACACTGTTTGGTTCTTTTATCTGATACTATATCGAATTGGGGTCGTCATTCCTGATTCCAAGGGTAGGTATCTGATCTGTAGGAGGAATGCTGATGGGGGTGGAGTGCTTGCAGAAACAGTGATCGACTTAACACAGAACAGCTACACTGTTCGGTTCTTTTATCTGATATTACTAGTTTAATGGCCCTGCTACGCAGGTTAAAAAGAAATAGGTGAATAACACAATTTTTTTTTTTCGTGATTTATTAATTGCGACTGAAAAATCAAATACATTTCATCTAGCAATTTTACATATCAATAAAGGTACACTCCAAGAGGGTAGGTTTACAGCAAAATCTAGCCCTTTATTATATAGCTCAATTAATTAGCACGGAGTTCGATTGCACTTCTATTCACGCAGCGCAACTAAATCCAGTGGTTTGTTTCGCTTGAGACGTCGGATTTCACCTTCGTTGTCCAAAACGTAGAGCATCTCCGGGTTCACGTGTTTGTGGAGGCGATATTCATGCTTCCTTGCGTATTTTGCAATAATTTCATAGACTGTCTCCATCCTCAAATCTCGATGAATATCATCGTTTCGCATGTACCAAGGGGCTCCAACTATACTTCTCAGTATTTTATTCTGAAAGGTTTGGATTTTCTTAATATTTGATTTCTTGGCACAGCCCCAGATCTGTATCCCATAGGTCCAAATAGGGCGAAGGATCTGCTTATATATAAGCAGTTTGTTGTGAAGAGAGATGGGAATTCCTTCCCATTAGCCAATACATCCTTCTGTACTTGATTTTAAGTTCTTCTTTCTTCTTTTCTATGTGTTTATTCCAGTTTAATTTGAAGTCAAGTGTCAAACCCAAGTATTTAACTGCTTCAGTATGCGGTATTTTATTCGAATTGATCTCAACATCCAAGATTGGGACTTTTCGGTTAGTGAAGTTGATGTGGGCTGATTTTGATTCGTTCAGCTTCATTCTCCACATCTTGGTCCATTTATAAACCTCAGTAGTAGACGTCTGTAGTTTGCGTGTTGTAGCTTCTATATCATCTCCAACAGAGAGGATAGCCGTATCATCTGCAAAGGTGGCAACAGTTGTGCCTTCTTGTTGGGGTAAGTCCCGTGGTACAGGAGGTAGAGTACTAAACAACACAATGAGGGAGTATAATAACAATATTAAAAGTCAAAAAATCGTATATCCCAAATCCCCGAGGAGAGGACCACGTCGCTTGCCCTGGGAGACGCTTCCCCCCGCTTGGGCCCTCCTTCCTTCACTGGCGGGGTCGGGGGGGGGGGAGCAGGTCGGTTGCCCTGGGAGACGGGGGCGAGAATTCCACCCGCCCAGCGTTACCACCCCCTGAAACGTCGATATACTCAGATAAGCTGGTTTTTATATAGTGTGATATCGGATTGGTGACGTCAAAACAGATTTAAAGGCTAGGTATCTGATCTTATAGCTATGTTGATATCATATATGAGGGTGGAGTGCTCGTAGAAACAGTGATCTACTGAACTGATAACACCTAAATTGTAGTTTTATTTTACCTGCTACTAAATCGAATTGGTGTCATCATTACTGATTCCAAGGCTAGGTATCTGGGCTGTAGAAGGTATACTGATATCATACATGAGGGTGGCTTGCTCTCTGAAACAGTGATCTACTAAAGACAGCTAAACTGTTTGGTTATTTTATCTGCTGCTATATCCAATTTCTTGTCGTCATTACTCATTCCAAGGTATCTGATGTGTCATACTTACGTCGGGTGACTCAGATGAGAGTCAAAAGTTTGCGCGCAGGTAGAAACCGTAATCTACGTGTTGAAACGTTAGAAAACAACTTGTTACTTTCGTTTTTCTTGGTTGTTTGTTACAAAATTAGTTGTTCAATCGATACGTGGCCTGTTTCAGGTATACATGTATTCTGAGAACCATAAAGGCCTTTGTTTTAACAACTGTTACTAACGGTAAGGTTTAAGGTCGCTAGGACCTTAGTTCCTATCAGGATTTAAGGTCGACAATAAGGGAGGATTTACCCACCTGGGCTAAAGGGTTGAATTACGGTGGCAAGCCGGGTCGGGGCGCCGTAACAGCAGCGAGAGACCCGACGTCTGCCCCAGAGCCCGCGTATAAATCGAAGGCAGACGGCTGTTGGGGGCTCAGTGACCCAGTAAACCCCAGTCACGTGCTTCTCCGTAAAAAAATCCTAGAAATCCCTTCAATCAAGAAACGTTACGGTGATTTTCTACGATTTGGACCAAAATGCAAGTGCAAATCTTTCAAATAATAGCTGGTTTCTAAAATAGGAAACCAAAATGATGCAATTGGCGATAGTACAAGAGCGCAGGGTTAAGGACGTGACTGATTTCATTATTTGTGGCGCGTCTATAGTATTTATCTATTTATTTATTTATTAACAATAGTACGGGCATAAGCCCAATAGTAAAGGGATATATTACATCATAACGATCTTTGAAAGAGAAAGCGAGAGATACTAAATATAAATATGACAATAAATATGTATAAAAATAAAATATAACAGAGCCAAAAAACACTTGAACAAATTACATCTAAAAATAACCGAATTCACAACTCAGTTCACCATAACCAGTGCTCTCAACTCATCTCGCATTACTCGTATTGACGCATCAAGTTAAACTTTTGACAGATAGATTTAAACCTTCGATAAATAGATATCAACTATTGACAGATAATCTCAATATGGCCGCCATTTTGTAGTCCATTGGATTTGAAGTTGCAGACGAAAATTTATTCGCTCAGTGAATGGGATACTTTGGTTTTATATTGTATTGACACATTAAGTTAAACTTTTGACATATAAATTTGAACCTTTAACAAATAGATTTCAACTATTGACAGATAAATGTAATCTTTTGACAAATGGACTTCAACTTTGTACAAATAGATTTCAACTTCAAGCGAAACGAAGGGAGAAATGAAGAAAGTTGAACAAAACACAAAATTAACGCGTTCTAAAAACGAATTTCAATCAACTGGACGCCCAGCTGCTGGGGATTGTATCTTTAAAAACATATCTATGACGTGATTGAAACAGTTATTTTGAGTTAAGGAGACCACACTTTGAAATATATAACGTCCACAAGTTGATGTTCCCCTTCACCTTCCAAAATTTCTCTGGCTTTGTTCTTGATCTTCGAGAATGCTTTCTCACATGGGTTTAACATTGGATAATACGGTGTAAAGAAAGTTATTTTCATTTGAGATGAACGCAGAAACTCTAGAACTTCAGTAACCCTATGAATTATGGCAGTATCCATGATCAGAATTGTGTGAGTAGCAAGAACGCAGCCCTGAAATCGCTAATTTGTATAAATAGTTGAAATCTATTTGTCGAAAGTTGAAATCTATTTTGTTAAAGGATTAAATTTATCTGTCAAAAGTATAAATATATATTTATCAAAAGTTTAACATAATGTGTCAATACAATATAAAACCAATGTATCCCAACCAATGAGCGAATACATTTTCGTCTGCCACGTCAAATCCAATGGTACACACAATGGCGCCCATATTGAGTACAACCAATTTGAAGAAATCTCACTGATTTCAATATTCATGAAACTTGATTTTTCCGAAAGGGAAATGAATATAGTGCACTTTGGAGGTTGTCTGCCACCATATTTCTAAAGGTGGGAAATCGATCGATCGGAAATTTTCGTACATTCATTCCCGTTACAGAAAAGGACCCTAATTTGAAAGAAATAGACCCCCTTTCATAAATACACAAAAAGTATGTACCAAAATACTGCGTTGTGGCAATAGATGAAATACCTTTCTTTGCATCGTGTCACCACTCATTGATTGTCGGGTCTGAATTAAATGACTTGATTCTGACACATATGAATGAATGAATGAATGAATATATTTGCACATCACTTCATGCAACAAATTACAATAATGGAAAAAAATATTAATAATAATAGTAACTACAATAGCCTCTAAAATAAGGTACATATACGAAAAAATACATTGTGCCACGAAGAGTTAAGTTCATAAGGAACTTGTGTTTCCCCGTGGAGTCAAACAATAACCACCCTAGGAAACGGACCTTATTAAAATCATCTTCTTAATATATAATCAAAATAAATCATCTTTAGTTTATAATCAATAAAATAAAATAATAATAACCCAAAATAAAATTAAAAACACCATAACAACACAACCAAGAATTAAAACAAAGGTTCACTGAGAAATTAAGACATCTTTACCCTGATGGTACGCTTAAATAAATTCAAATTGGGAAAATCTTCTAGATTAATATTATTATGATAAAAAAAGCGAATGGCAGTCACGTAAGAACTTCTCTTATAAATTTCCAAATTAATTCTGGGCAGTCTAATATTTGATCCCAACCCCGTTCTGGTTTCTGAGTGAAAACTCAAATGTTCACGGTCAACTTTTCTCTTATATACATGAACACACGAACAGTACAAAAAAATTTGGTCAACTTTTAAAACATCAAATTCTTTGTACACATTGAACGTTGAGTACCGACGGTGTTTATTTAGAATAATTTTAATAATAGAATTCTGAGCAACTTGTACTCCTTTCAAGAAAGTCCTAAAAGTTCCTCCCCAGACCAAAATACCATACTTGATTACAGAATACACAAGCCCGTAACACACAGTTTTCAAAAGCCTAATATTGAGGAAACCCCTCAGCATTTTGAAGACATAATACACCTTACGTATCTTACGAATCAAGGAGATGATGTGTTCTTTAAACTTTAAAGTGTCATCAAAAACAATACCCAGGTATTTACAAGTGTCCGAGAACTTTATAGTTGCACAATTACACTGATCAGAAAGATCACATACATAATCATGACACTTGAACTGAGAAATAATTTGTCTACATTTAGGAGACAAGTTAAAATTCAATACTTTTGTTTTATTCAAATTCAACTGCAAAAAATTCAAATCCAACCAGCCTCGTATCAAAAGAAATTCCAAACTACTCATCCGAATTAACTCATCATTAGATCTACTCAAAAATAATAGCTGTGTCATCAGCAAACCCAAAGATAGAGCCCTGCACATCCATATTCATCAAATCATTTATATAAATAAGTAAAAGGATCGGTCCCAAGACCGTGCCAATACCACAAACAGACTCTATTTTGCTCAATTCATATTGATTGTACAATGGGAGCGTTGACATAAATAAGATTTCAAGAGATCCAATGGTATTCCACGAATTCCACAATGCACTTAGATTCTGACACATTTCCATGTCCAAGATGCCTAGGAAAGCCTTCATTACATAATGAGGTAATGGGAAGAGTTAGTGTTGATTCAAGGATCATCCTTTTAAATACACTACTGAACAACTCATTTCCGATAGCTATTCTAAGGTACGGTATTTCATCAGCAATAACTTCACACGTGCTGCCATTAAAACATCTCAACCGACCTCAAGGTGAACATGATTACGTATAGGATATATTTAAGCACCAAGCAATAACTGATTGCCACGCATCGGAAAAACTTATTCAACTGATGCTAGCAAATGTCAACAGCACAAATAGACAATATTTCGCGTTTCAAAAGTCCCAAATTAATAGAGACAAAATGATCATTCTCACACAAACACATGGAGCATACAATAAGGATACAACTATATATACAACTATAGACCAGTTTAATAGCACCAATGAGCTTGTAGAGGTTCAAATTAGAACTAAAAAGAAAAACGAGTTTTAATTTAATGCGAACATGAAAAATGTACGACTCTTCTGATTAAGGTATAGAAACATTGTTTATTCTGAGGAACTTATCTAGTATTTCGTATTCTTTTCTGGTTTTGTGTAATTTGCTGATACAATATTCCAACCCCTACACAAGTTCTCTTAGAGGGCCTGTAGCATTTAGATCCGATTTATAAATAAGTGTAAGTAAGTACGTCCTTTTTCTTAATAGATGCAATAAATACATTTAAAAACTAATCAAACCGGGCTCTGCGACCATGAAACAGTGTTGGAATTAACCTTGATAATTAACTCTTATTTCTAACCCAAGGTGAACATATTTGTAATGACCTCAAACCGGGACACACATTATGGTGGTCAGCCCCCCCCCCCCCCCCCGATACCGTGTGAAAGATATTTTCTATATTGACACAACTAAACGTCCTAAACTCATTATTTTATCTGTTTGAGCACTTAAATTTACAGAAATAAGAATAGGAAAAACTTGACTGCTCAGGGTAGCACAGTTACACTAATTGGGTCATTAGTTAAATTAATTTATTAATAATCGAAAAAAAAACCACATTTAGGTAATAATTGAAATTATTGTAAGTTACACAGTAAAATCATCTGAATGAAGTGTACACAGTCCTACCGGGAGGAGAAAATAATTGGAAAGCTATGTAGACAAGTTTGTGAAACATCTTATTTTACCAGACTTGAATGGTTCATTGGAAAATTGGTATAATTTACAAGGGACCAAATAAACAATACGTTCAAGTGTATGCAATTTCCTTGTTGCTTTCATACCTATTTATATTGTGAAAGAGTCATTCAAGAACATTTTATTTCAGCATATAATATTAATTAATATTCAGAGCGGGACGTTTATTTGTTTATCCTACCAAAGCGGGACATAATAGCGTAGGGACTGTCCCGCCGAAAGTGGGACGGATGATCACCTTATTCTAACCCAAAAACCTAATTTACTATTTTGAAAATTAATGTAAATTAATTGTGTATTGGGTAGGTACTTTTACTAATAACTAATCAGAGTGGAGTTTATAGATTTTCTTCAATCTGATACAGATCAAATATCTACAATCTGATATCCACCCTTGGAATCAGTAAAAAAAAAATTTCTTCCAAATGAAAACCCCCTATTTTCATTGCCTTTTTTTTCCCCACTAATTTAACCCAAGATTCCCCATTTTCTTTTTTTTATTGTTGAAGAACAGTAATTCCTTATGACAGTACCCAGGTCAGTTTTACCTTTGGGGGGACAATATGCAGATATACAATACCTTCGTATTTTAAATTTTATATTAAAATCGTTTATAAGAAAATGAAGCTTCCCCTTCAATTTCTTAATTTGTTGTTGTTTAATGATGTTTACTTTCGAAAATTTGCGGAAGATCACCATGTTTCACTATGTTGGGAGTTCGGTGGTTCTGGAGGTGAAATTTTAGCAGGTGTTATGAGGGAATTTGTAATCGCATAATTGATTAATTGCAATGGCTTCATTTTCTTTAAAAGTTCGCCTATATCGGAGTTTTGGAAAAACTGACATTTTTTCTGTTAATTCGAAGGAAATTCGGTGGTTTTTCCCGCTTCGAACGAACTTTGTTATTGTTGTGGTGGCGGATTGAGGAGGCGGCGTCGAAACGCGTTGACCCCGAACCCGTCGACGGGGGTGGAAAACACGTGAGAGGGGTCGAGCGAGGGGGGAAAACAGGGTGGCCAACCGTACCTTAATTTTCGTATTTATACGGAAAATTCGACCGGATACAATGTACGGTTCTAGTCCCATTACCATAAAGTAAAATACGATATAACTAATATATATATTCTGTTATTTAATATTCACATTTCATGTTACTTCTTTTAGGAAATTTTCACGGTTGTTTATAAAGACGACTCCATGGAAAGCAAGTAAAAAATGCATTTCTTATTGAAAACATTCTTAGTGACCATACTTCCATAGCATCACACTATATAAAGACGAGCTTATCAGAGTATATCGACGTTTCAGGGGGTGGTAACGCTGGGCGGGTGGAATTCTCGCCCCCGTCTCCCAGGGCAACCGACCTGCTCCCCCCTCCCCCCTCCCCCGCCAGTGAAGGAAGGAGGGCCCCAGCGGGGGGAAGCGTCTCCCAGGGCAAGTGACGTGGTCCTCTCCTCGGGGATTAGGGATATACGATTTTTTGACTTTGCATATTGTTATTCACCTATTTCTTTTTAACCTGCGTAGCAGGGCCATTATACTAGTATAACCATAAATGTAATAGTGTGTAACCAAGTTTTCACAAATATTTAGGTAGTGGTCATCCATGTTGTGTTATGATTCTTCAACATGGTTGTTTCTTATTTTAGGTTAAACTATTTCAATTTCGATTTCAAGGTGTTTTGATGTGAGAGAATGCTGTGATTTAGGTAGAACGGTGTAAATGATTGTGGAATGATATATGAGGATCTACGGTTGCATGTTAACAGTATCAAGGTGTACATGTTGTGTTATGATTTTTTTACATTTTTGGGTTTTAATGGGGGTTAAACTGTGTTAATTTTTGTTTCAATGTGGTTTGATGTGAGAGAATGCTGTTATTTGGGTAGGAGGGTGTAAATTATGGTTGGAAAGAATGATGTAAGAGGATCTACGGTAATTTTCCGGAGGTTGGTAGGACGCGATCCGACGAATGGATGTTGGAAGGAAAGGGAGACGGGGGAGGGGGTAAGTGCGTAGTTGGGAATCGGCTAGGCCTCGACTCCCTTCGCCTTTTCGGATCGATAGGCCCGACACGGGTCGTACGCCTCGTGGAAAGGGCGGTCACGAGTGGGAGCGAGAGGAAAAAAGGTTGGGAAACGGGCGAGACGAGGAGTGGAAGGGAGATGGGAAATGGGTGAGAGGGGATTTGGGCGGGAATGACATTGAAGGATAGAGAGGGGTAGAGGGGGGTTGTGTGCCGCAGCCCTCTGAACTCGGTTTTCACGAGATAACATCGGAAACGCTCTCCGCAACTGAAATTTCCGCTTGACACAGAACAGATTCATCAAATTTTACTAATTGTTAAATCTATAATACTTTTTATTGTATAGTTTAAATTAGATTGGATCAGGTTTGATTAAGGATCGAGACGAAAGCACTTTTTACAACTGGTTATATTTATTAGGTAACAACAGGTAGGAAGGTACCACTACGTAGGTAATTGGGAAGAGGGCGTGGTTGGCGACATCTGTCGGGAGATCTGTCTGTCGTGAATAATCACAGAGTGACGATCACAACACTAATTTTGGTAAATTCCATCGTATACATTTCGGAGTAATTCACACAAAAAATATGATTTATTGCATAATTTAGGCTCGAAAAAATAAAATTTCTCTCCAATGTATCATAAAATTGGAAATGTAAGTGAAGTTTACCCAAACAAAATCAAATTTATGGAACATTCTCAATAAAAGTGTGCATTTTTGTAAAATGTACATTTGTGCTTAACAAAAAAAAAAAACCTCTGCCAAGTGGGTGTGGCACATAGCTTCCTCGTATCCATAACATGACTGTATAGATCATTGAAAATTATTATTGACTAAAGAACTTCGTTCAATTAGGCGAAGTAAATATTGAATTAGGGTAAATTTATTGTTATACAAGATCATAACTTGAGAAAATAAAGGTAGGCATGTTCAACTATTGAACAAACTATAAAACATAACATGACTGTATAGATCATTGAAAATTATTATTGACTAAAAACTTCGTTCAACTAGGTGAAGTAAATATTGAATTAGGGAAAATTTATTGTTATGCAGGAGCATAACTTGAGAAAAAAAGGTAGGCATGTTCAACTATTGAACAAACTATAAAATATACCTAATAAGTCCGAACAATCCCTGAAAATGTCATCAAAAAACTATAACTTTGTAGTTTTGCCCGTAACAAGGATTTGCTGACAGACACACAGACAGACACGGAACTAAAATTGTTCAGAAAGGTCTAAAACGCAAATGCGAGTGGAATTTTGATTTCAAAAAAAAAATTGATACATTCGAAAGTGAAAACAATGCTTCCGCAACTTTAGTAGACTCGGAAGCAAAAGTGTTCAATACTTAATTTGTAAATGCTCTGTAACCGAAATTTCTGCTTGACACCGTCATGATCGAAGTAATGCCAACAGATTCATCAAATTTTACGAATTTTAGTAAATTCTAATCATCCATGGTACCATCGTGTCCAATTCGATACGAAACAACCATGTCAACTGTGAATTTCATGAAAAATCTCACAAAAATATGAATTGTTGTACAATTTAGGTTAAAAAAGCCAAATTTTGTTCCAAGGTACTGCAAACTCGGGAAACATAGGTAAAATTTAACCAAATAAAATTAAATTTAAGAAACATTCTCAATAAAAGTGTGGATTTTTGTAAGATTTACAAAAACATGTGTTTAATACTTATTTAGAACTGCTCTTCGCCCGAAATTACGCTTGAAATCAAACCAAAATCAAATGCTTAAGTACGAACAGATCCATCAAATTTTACTAATTTTTGTAAATTCTAATCATCCATGCTATGTCACATGAATTCTAATGCGGAACATCTGAGTTAACTGTGAATTTCGAGGAAATTCACACAAAACTTGTAGTGTTTTATAATTTTGCTGTTTTATTGTAATAAGCACGTTTTTTTGTAAATTTTTCCAAAATTTACTGTGGTATGGTAAATTTTACTTACATTTCCCCAAAAATTTCTCAATTTCCCCAAAATTTATGTTTTTGTTTTAATTTTCCCAAAATTTATGTTTTTATGTCAATTTTCCCAAAATTCATGTTTTTGTTTCAATTTTCCCAAAATTGACATTTTTTCGTGAATTTCTCTGCAGTTCACTTTTTTGTAAAGTTTATATAATAAGATCACATAGCGAAAGTTATTAGTGAAATGGATATTTTACATAAGACTTTTAAATCGTCGAAGAATTGACACAAAAAATGTAAATTACGGGAAAAATCACTCAAAAATTATGAATTTCATGATAACTTGTTTTCAAAAAACTTGCATTTTACTCCACTGTATCTTCTTTCCCGGGAATTTACTCAAACTTGAATAATTTCAGGGACAATTCCCCCCAAAAGAAGTGTGAATATTTTTGAAATTTACTACAAATCTGTGATTGACTTGATGTACCGTTGTGGGTGCAAAAAATATTTCCATTTGCTCGCTTTTGGTTTATTATTCAATAATAAACCATTGTAATCGCTCTGGAAAAGAAAAATTCTAACCCCCCCTGAAAATTTCATGGTTTACGTTTCAAAGGGTGTAGAATCCGAATCTGCAATAAAAACTTTTCCGTCCGTACGCCGTACGCACGATATCTCCGAAACGGCTGGAGCAAAAAATCTGAAATTTTCAGGAAAAATCCATCTTGGTCCGACGACGCCCCAATTCTTGAGCCAGCTCCCTCACTCAATTTAAAGTGCCCTTTAAGGGCTGTAAAAGTTTTGTAAAATCTCTGAAAACCTCAAAACTAGTCGAATCGGCCTAAATATTTTCCTATTTAAAGAACATACCATTAGGAATCGAATGAGCCCTTCCTCACGTCCGTAGGTCAAACCATTCCCGATGTATGGCCCGATTTATGGTGCACACATTTGCGTTTTTTCGTTTATTATTGTTTGTTTGTAACCTAGTGATGTCCGGGCGATAGCGTCGAGTTGTAGTGAATGTGGATACTGGAGTGAACTCCTAAAAGGGTTTATAGCCGGTACACGGGTTGAAGCATTCTGATATGCATGAAACGCTGCAAATTCTTTCACTGGGGTTTATTATTCAATTTCATTCATTTGTCTTGCATTCATGATTTGAATTTCTACTAAGCTTTTGAGTGTGCGTGTTTCACTAGTGATAGGGCGATTATTGAATTTCAGGAGATATACATGGAGCACGTGAATCTGTTCTCGACCAAAATACCTATTTGGATTGATCAGTTGATCATATTTGTGTGCCTCCTGAAATTCAATAATCGCCCTATCCTATGAAACACGCAGACTCCAAAGCTTAGTAGAAATTCAAATCATGAACGCCAGCCGATTGAATAATAAACCCCAGTGAAAGAATTTTCAGCGTTTTTGGCTCGTATTTCAAATGTGCGGATATTGCAAAAGCCTAATAGGTTCACGGTATGTTTTTATGTTGACGTATTTATAGCATAGCTGTGAATTGAAGTTTGAGCAAATCTGTTGTTTTAGTCAACACAAAATGTTTACAGGGCAATTTTCTCTTTCCAGTGAATTTTCGTAGAATGTAAGTAGAATTGTAATGGCTCCATGTATTCTAATATAAAATAAAACTTCATCCTTTCGCCAAAATATCAAGAATTTTATGACAGGAGTGGGTTTCGGTTTTGAAAATTGCGTTCGGGAATCACCAAACGATCATTCAGTTGCGATGCGGCAAACACATCCCCTTTTCCCCCAGCTGTTGCCAAGCAATCATCTCTTTAACGAATTCCCCGTTCGGCCTTTGAGTTGAGTCGTCGTCAGATATCGTCAGTTAGTTTCGTCGCCTCCATCTCATCAGGCTGTCCTTCCCAATGATTCGGTTCGACAAAATCAATCAGGTATACCAATCAAGTGATCAGTTTATGATGAATTTTCCACTTCACGAACCATCCCGTTGTCTTTTCGTCCAGCTAAAAGTTTAGTTTGTCATCCATGTGGTTATCAATTATCAGATTCTGCACTTCAGAAACTGCCTGCTGTTATATCCTTACCACCATGGCAGTAGTGGTTTTATACGGAGCGTATGACGTATTATCTGAATGATAAATCCATATAACTTCTCCTGTAATAACTGTCAGTCCCACATTAGTTTATTACTTTCAAAAATTAACCTTTGCATTAGACCCAAAAATCAAAACGCTGCAAATTCTTTCACTGGGGTTTATTATTCAATGATTCATGATTTGAATTTCTACTAAGCTTTGGAGTGTGCGTGTTTCACAGGTGATAGAGCGATTATTGAATTTCAGGAGGCACACAAATATGATCAACTGATCAATCCAAATAGGTATTTTGGTTGAGAACCGATTTAAGTGCTCTATGCATATCTCCTGAAATTCAATAATCGCTCTATCACTAGTGAAACACGCACACTCAAAAGCTTAGTAGAAATTCAAACCATGAATCATAGAATAGTAAAACCCCAGTGAAAGAATTTGAAACGTTTCATGCATATCAGAATGTTTCAACCCGTGTACCGGCTATAAACCCTTTTAGGAGTTCACTCCAGTATCCAAATTCACTACATCACTAGGTTACTGTGATCAAAACAAACACAAGAGTTTTTTTTTGTTTTGTTTTGATCGCAGTAACCTAGTGATGTAGTGAATGTGGATGCAAATGTTGGCACCATAAATCGGGAAGAATGGTTTGAGCTACAGAGCTGGGGATGGGCTCATTCGATTCCTCATGGAATGTTCTTCAAAAAAGTCCAAATTTAGGCCGCCTTGACTTTTTTTTGAAGTTTTTAGGGATTTTACAAAACTTTGACAACTCTTGAAGGGCACTTTAAATTAAGTGAGAGTGCTGGCTAAAGAATTGGGGGTTGTCGGACCAACACGGATTTTTCCTGAAAATTTCAGATTTTTCGCTCCAGCCGTTTGGGAGAAATCGTGCTTACGGCGTACGGCGGACGGACGGAAAAATTTTTATTGCAGATTTGGATTCTACACCCTTTGGAACGTAAACCATGACAATTTTCAGGGGGGGGGGGGGGGTTAGTTTTTTTTTTTTTCAAGAGCGATTACAATGGTTTATTATTGAATAATAAACCAAAAATAAATAAAAGTTAAACTTCCTCTTAAAATTTGTTGTTATACTTGGATGTGTTCAATCCGAAAATGGAATACATTTTTTTATAGCTTAATTTCTATCTTGAACCAACAAAAAACTACCCTCTTACTTACATTAAAAGTTTTTGGGTTTCGATTTGTTAAAAAAAAAAAAAATTTTTTTTTCGTGATTTTATTGATTGCAACTGCTTGTAGTATACATCATTTAGCAATATTTTATCTCATAAATGAACACGATGTACAGGGTGAGATTTCAACAAACC
Source organism: Creontiades dilutus (assembly GCA_031894815.1). Classification (NCBI taxonomy): domain Eukaryota; kingdom Metazoa; phylum Arthropoda; class Insecta; order Hemiptera; family Miridae; genus Creontiades; species Creontiades dilutus. The sequence goes on from JAVIWC010004717.1 coordinate 24,917, forward strand.
AACCCTTCAGAGTATCACACTGGTCACTGGATCACACTTCACTACAACTTGCACAGTCCAATCGCTTGTTTCGCTTGAGGCGCCGCAGTTCTCCTTCGTTGTCCAAAACGTTGAGCATCTCCAGGTTCTTGATCTGGTGGAGGCGTTTTTCGTGCTTCTGAGCGAATTTTATGATGATTTCGAGGACTGTTTCCATCCTTAAGTCACGATGAACGTCATCATTTCGCATATACCAGGGGGGCACCGACTATGCTTCTCAGGATTTCGTTCTGACAAGTTTGTATTTTCTTTCTTTTTTCTTCTTTCTGGCACAGCCCCACAGTTGAATCCCGTATCCCCAAATAGGGCGTAACATCTGTTTGTAGATAAGCAGTTTATTTTGAAGTGAACTACGGGAATCCGCTCTCAGCAGCCAATACATTTTCCTGTATTTAATCTTCATTTCCTCCTTTTTCTTCTCGATGTGACGATTCCACATCAATTTAAAATCGAGAGTCATGCCCAGATATTTCACAGTGTCGGATTTTGGGACTTTGTTCGAGTTTAACACAAGTTCTGGGGCTGTAATTTTTCAGTTGGTGAAGGTAATGTGAACTGACTTGGATTCGTTCAGCTTCATTCTCCATTTCTTGGTCCAGTTTGTAACCTTGGTGGCGGCCTCTTGTAGTTCTTGGGTTGCGTCTTCTACTTCTTGTCCAGTAGAGTGTATGGGGGATAAAATTAATCTCTAAATATAATCCCTTATAGTTGATTGATCAATGTGCCAAGATTACTGGCTCATCCCGGATCAATGTTGGATTTTTATCCAAATTTCTTTAAATTTGATCCAGTAGTTCTCGAAGAAAACCTTTGATTGGAGTGGGGGATTTTTTATTATTCTCTCATTAATATTATTATCATTTTGCTTCCGAGTCTACTAAGGTAGCGGAAGCATTGTTTTCACTTTCGGAATGTGAAAATTTTTTTGTCTCCAAAATCAAAAATTCCACTCGCATTTTGCGTTTTAGACCTTTCTGAACAATTTTGGTTCCGTGTCTGTCTGTCTGTCAGCATCCTTGTTACGGGCAAAACCACACGAAGTTATAGTCCGATTTTGATGAAATTTTCAGGGATTGTGCGGGTTGGGGTGTAGATGGTCCCCTATAGGTTTCATGACCCCCGGATCAATAGTAGCCTCTGCGCATGCGCAAACGTGAAATCCTTGTTACGCGCATAACTCCGGGAGTTCTTGACCAATTTCGATGAAATTTTCAGGGATTGTTCGGTTTGATGTGTAGATGGTCCCCTATGAGTTTCATGACCCCCGGATCAATGGTAGCCTCTGCGCATGCGCAAACGTGAAATCCTTGCCACAAGCATAACTCCGGGAGTTCTTGACCGATTTCGATGAAATTTTCAGGGATTGTTTGGTTTGATGTGTAGATGGTCCCCTATAAGTTTCATGACCCCCGGATCAATAGTTGCCTCGGCGCATGCGCAAACGTGAAATCCTTGCCACAAGCATAACTCCGGGAGTTCTTGACCGATTTCGATGAAATTTTCAGGGATTGTTCGGACTTATTAGGTATATTTTACAGTTTGCTCAATAGTTGAACATGCCTACCTTTATTTTCTCAAGTTATGCGCCTGCATAACAATAAATTTACCCTAATTCAATATTTACTTCGCCTAATTGAACGAAGTTCTTTAGTCAATAATAATTTTCAATGATCTATACAGTCATGTTATGGATACGAGGAAGCTATGTGCCACACCCACTTGGCAGACGTTTTTTTTTCTTCAAATTCATTTGTTGACATATTTGTGTTTTGAGACGTAAACCAACCAACCGACCAAACAAACCAAACCAAAATCATCTACAGGAATCAACTTTCTATTTCTAAAGTTTTTGAAGTAATGATTTTTGAGATTTCGAGAAGTGATACCGTCTTATTAGGAGCGAAGATGGTTTTATTAGGAGTGAAGAATCCCAGATGGTTCAATTCAAAATTCAATCACATCGATCATGGGTATCTACTGAAGGTGAATTTACCCTTCGGACTTTATTTCATAAAATCTAAACGCTTAGAAACATGTTTAAGATTGTGTTTTGTACAGTTAGATGTCGAAGCTTTTGTTTGTCGAGAGATTCGCAGAGAAGTTTTGTGGAGGGCACGTGGCCGTGGTGGAGGGCGCAGACATGAACTAGTAACCCGGTTCTTCTCCTAGTCGGCCAACTTGTGCAAAATTATCGATTCCCCAGACTTGAGGAATGTCTAAGGTCAAAAGGGGGGTTTGTCTTCACTTGAAAACGTACTTCGCCTCAATCTACCGCAAATAGCTGAAACTTCTTCCGAATTGGGAAGGGGAGGTGAGGTTTTTGTAGTTTTATAATATCGACGAATGTTCAAATTAATGAATGCAATGTAGAAAATAATATATGCGCGTATATGTTAGAGGAGTATGATGCAGAGGCACTTAGTACCACAGAATAGTGCAGTAATAAGGGTAGTTCTTCCTTTCCTGTTTCTCGAATCTGAGCTTACATGAGGATAACATTAATGTTCAAGGAAAATAACCCAAAGTGGAAGAGGTTTGATTAAATAGGCCTCATAACTCAACCGTTGGAGTGTTGCAGCTAAAGGAGAAGTGTCCCCTTAGTAGCAAGGACAAGAGTTCGAACTCAGTCAGAGGTATCAAAATTTTTGGGCTGTAACAATTGGCGCAGTCGGTAATACCCGAAATAAAACAGAACAATCACTAATTGAATCCTTCTCGTTTCAAAATACGGCAAACGTCATATTCCACGATGTAGCATATTTCACTTCCCTCACTTGAGTCTAATCACAATTGTGACCATGACCTCACTCCATTGCTGATTTATTCCAGGGTACGTCTGCTGAGACAGCAGCCTGCAGTTCCACTTCGTCATTTCGTCCAGCTTTCTGGAACTGAGGAGCCAAAGTGGTTTGAATTTTCCTAAAAAAATAGTAACGGAATGGAAGTATGAAGCATCTCCAGATGTACATCTTGGAAGGAACAACTGTGTTACTTTTACGCTGGGAAATTTTCTTAACTTCTCGGACCTGGGGACTGCATGATCTTACTGCTACATAATGGAATATTAGAGTGTGTATCTTCCATAATGAATTTGAAAAATTCCTCACTGTTACATCAACGTTGAGAAATTCTCTTAGTTTCTGGTTACTGAAACAAGGCGTTCTTGTTAACGATTTACTCTTCTTGAGAGGTTCTAGGATACTACGTTGATATCGGCAAATTCGCTTAGTTTTATGACTTATAACCGGAGTGGTTTGAATATTCCAGTAAGAGTAGTTATGAAATGGTAGTATGAAGCTTGGCATCAGGTGTTTATTTAGAAATGAGGTGTTCTCTTTGAAGATGTTCATTTTCGGAAGATGGTACGATCTATGTCGAGAAATTCTCTTGGCTTCTCGGACTTGGGGATTTCATGGTTCAACTGCCTTTATTATGAAGCCTGGCCTCAGATGCCTCTTTGATAATTAAACTTTCTCCTTAAGGATATGTACTTCTTGGAGGATTCTAGGATATTGTCGAGAAATTCCTTTAGTTTCTGGGACTTTTGGGTGGAGTGGTTTGAATACTCCAGTCAAAGGAATAATATTGTTAGTATGAAGCCTCGCCTCAGATATCTTTGATAATGGAGCGTTCTTCTTAAGGATTTGTAGTTATTGGAAAATTCCTGGCTTTTATATCAATGTTGATACATTTTCTTGGCTTTTGGACTTGAGGGCTGCGTAGATCAACTATTTCAGTCTAAAGGAGTAGGAAGTCCTAATGGAATTCCTAATGGAATGCCAGTATGAAGTCTCGGCTCGGATGAATCTTTCATAATGAAGTGGTGTTCTCCAATTCTTGGAAAATTCCTCGCTATTACATCAATGTCAGGCGATTCTCTATTCTTCTAGGACTTGTGGGCGGAGGGGTTTGAATATTCCAGTAAGGGTGGTAATGGAATGGTAGTAAGAAGCCTCGTATCAGGTGTGTATTCAGAAATGAGGCGATCTCTTCGAAGATGCAGAATTCTGGGAAGATACCTCGCTGTTGGATTTATGTCGGGAAATGCTCTCGACTTCTCAGACTTGTGGATTGCACGGTTCAACTGCTGCTTCTAAAGCAATAATATAATTTTATTGTGAAGCCTGGCCTCTGATGCCTCTTCGATAATGAAGCGTTCTTCTTAAGGGTTTGTACTTCTTGGAAGATTCTAGGACATTACATCAATTCGAGAAATTCTCTTATTTCTGGGACTGAAAGGGGGGTTATGTGGTTTAAATATTACAGTAGGAACAGTCAATATTATTATGAATCCTCGCATCAGGTGTGTATTTTGAAATGAGGTGTTCTCTTTGAAGAAGTTAATTTCTTGGAAGATTCAACCCTGCTACATCTATGTCGAGAAATTCTATTGGCTTCTCGGACTTGGGGATTGCATGGTTCGACTGCTGCAGTCAAAGGAATTATAGAATGGTAGCAGGAAGTCTCGGTTCAGATGTATCTTTGATAATGAAGCGTTCTACTTAAGGATTTGTACTTCTTGGAAAATTTCTCGCTGTTAAATCAATGTCGGGAAAATCTCTAGTTTTCCGGGAGTGAAGAGGCGGAGTGATTTGAATATGCCTGCAAAAAAGAGGAATGGAATGATAGTACTAAGCCTGGCCTCTGATGTATCTTTGATAATGAAGCGTTCTACTTGAGGATTTGTACTTCTTGAAAAATTCCATCTTTTACGCAAATTTCCGGAAATTCTCTAGCTTTCCGGAAATGTTGGGCGGAGTGGATTGAATATTGCTGCAAAAATAGAGTAATGAAATGGTAGTAAAAAGCCTGAAGGATTGGTAGGGGAACGGAGGGGTAATACCGTGCACTTAACTCTGGAACCATACAGTTAAGGGACAGAACGTCATAAAAATGTTTTTCTTGCACGAATGGGTCTAGAATTTATTCTATTTTCGATATCCGAGCATTTCCTTTACATTAAAGGATTTTTAAAGGAAAAACAGCCTTGAATGTTAATTAAGTGCTTTGGATTTCCCACACTGTGGGGTAATGCCACCCGCACTTTGGGGTAATGACGCCCAACCCCGAGAACTGAATTATGTTCCCCTCTCAACCGTCATTCAACCCATTTTTTCCAAAGTTAGAAGGTTAAATGTATTTATAACAATAAAAAACATGAAAACTGTCAATAAACTATAGTTAAAATGAACGATGACTTAGAAATAGGTAAACTACAGTCTTGTATATAGAACTTTTTTGAACCCACATTAATATTTAGCTTTTCTTTCTTTACAAAATTATAAAATAGCCTTGCATGCATCACATAGTCCGTGATCAGGTCGTCCCATGGAACACATGTAGTGGCTGCTGTGATTGCAGTGCTCGCAATTCCACTTTGGCGATTCATTATCGGCTTCTTGGCAAATTGTACACAAGCTGTCCACGAAAGACGAAGTCAAGAATTCTTCAACATCTTCGTCTGTGTCTAGAAGAAGGTCTCCCTCAGATATATCTCCCCAGTCATCACTGCCACTGCTGTCACTTCTGGTTTTCTTGCGCTTCTCTTTCTTCTTTTGAGGTCCTTCAACTTTTTCATGATCTCACCTTTCTTCTTAGACTTTTTCTGAACTCCAGCTCTGCTACTAGTAGTGAGTTGATCAAAATCCAGCTGAATTTGGCGCTTTGTCGATTATTTGTTGTTCTTTTCTTTCTTTTTTTGACGTTCCAGATTTGCACGGCATTCCCCCGATACGATGGGCGGCATTACCCCAATGTTTACGTTTTTTGTAATTCATTCACGCTGACGTAATTTACAATCAAAACTTAAATTTGGTTAGTGCTTCAGAAGGATGATGAAATTCTGCGTATATACATGAAAACTAATCTAAAAAAGAGTTGAAAATGGGACTTACATTGCTTATTTCCTATGCACAAGAAATTACACCAAACGATTCGGAAAAATACTCACTGCACTCACGTCAAGAAGGCTAACTTTGCAGTTAGGGTACTAGGGGAACCTAGTTGGCGGGACATTTCTCTAGGATTTTTCTATGTCGGAAAATTCTCATGGCTTCTCTGACTTGGTTCAACTGTTACAGCTAAAAGGCATAACAGAACGGTTGTGTGAACCCTGGCTTCAGATGCATCTTTGATAATGAAGCGTTCTTCTTGAAGAGATTGTTCAATATCATTGATGGCCAATTGTTTCAATTGTTAATATTGGGTTATTAATTTCGTTTATTGAATATACAATTTTTAATGATGGTGGAGCAATAAATAATAGTGTAATTGCTGGAAGTATTGTTCATAATTGTGCTTCTTGGAAAATTCAATCTGTTACACAAATATCGGGAAATTCTATAGCTTTCCGAGACTGCGGAGGGGAGTGGTTTTAATATTCCTGCAAAATAAGAGTAGTCGAATGGTAGTATGAAGCCTCGCTAAGGTGCCTCTTTGGAAACGAGGCTTTCTCCCTAAGGATTTGCACTTCTTGGAAGATTACACGATGTTACATCGTTGTCGGGGAAATTCTCTTTCCCAACTTGCGGGGGCGGCGTGGGTTGGGCCGCGGAGGCGGTATCGAGCCAGTTACTGACGTCAAACTGATCTTAACTGCGACAACCGCAATTTCACGGGCGGGAAAAGGATTCAGGTCCTTCCATAGAACCCTGGTGGATTTGCCAGAAACATCTGTTACCTGGAATACGAATCAATTGAGAGAAGGCAGGAGCATTTCATTCAATTAATGAATCATTCGGTCATACTGTTCATTTATTTCGGATAAATTCAGTAATTCAACCTATTCAGTAATAAAACCTTCCATAGCATCATTAACGGTCCGGTTTCTATTCCAATCAGTGTACAAAAAGTATCTATACGAATCAATATTCAATCAATAATTAAAAGCAGAATGAATAATAATCAATAAATGAAAGAATTATGTCAATCAGTGGACATGGCAAAGATCCGATTGACACCATATGGAATGCGGTTCTTGAGAAAAACAGCAAGAAAAACGAATTTGAATGGTTAAGGAGCAAGTGTCCAAGCATAAGAATGGATAAGTATAATTTATTACGGGAAAATTTCTGATGCAATTGGTAAAATCCCATCAACTAACATTTGGGTTCGGAAAAAACATTGTTAGAGCGTTGCAAGGTTCTGTAAATTGTAAGAATGGTACTCATTGTATGAGTAGGGTTTATAAACTGAAATGTTCTTGTGGTCATTCTGATGGAGAATTAACAAACTAGAAATCATTTCTGGGGCAATAAACATAGAACTATATTTGTGAAATTCAATCGCAGATATAATTTTGATGAAATTGTACTAAATGTATAATTACTAAATTAACGTAGAGATAGTAAAGTCATTCGTGGTGGTAACACAATAGGGAAGTAATATAATTCTAGAATTGGGGCCGTAATTTCAGTTATCTCATGCGCACACCCTATCTTCAATTAAACGACTCATATCATCTCAAGTAACTACGTTTAATGTTTTCATCAAAATTGTGTAGCTTTGCTTTTAACAACCAATTTCTTTGCGCATGCACTGTGGTTAGTGCAACCAATTGCTGACAAATTGAGGTTGTAATTTTCGTTAGCCCATGCTCAAAACCTATTGTCAATCCAACGTCTTACACCATCTCACGTAACTAAGTTATAGACATCATCAAAATTTTGTAGCTTTGTTTGTAACAACCAATTTCTGGTTTGCATGCAGCTGTGGTCAGTGTAACCAATCGTTGTAAAATTGCAAGTACTCCCACAAATTTGAACGGAATCGTACCGATTGTAGATCAAGAGGAGTTGAATTTACGGGAAATTTTGAATTTGTGAATTCAATTTGTGAGGTAGAATTGATAAAAGCTTGTTTGAGACGTAATACGCAACATTCTGGGTAATTTCCTCAAAATCGCTTCAATTGCCATGCAGTTTTACTTATGCCACTCTATTGTGCTGGTCAATGCGCCATCAACATCACGATAATATTCGTAGGGCACCATCCTGATTTGATATCCGATTTCAAAGGAATCCGATGGTCTGTTCAGAATCTAACCCGCACAAAGCCTGAAAACGCTACGAAACCGAAGTAAAACTTGATAGTTTGAAAAATCAATTTCAATCAATCACTCATCAAATTAATCAATGATTTCAATAATCAATCAGGAGGCTTGGAAACTCAAAAAGCAAGTGGAATTTTGAGGTCAAAAAAACATTTTGAATCCTTCCAGGAACTTACAACCCAAGTTGGTCTGCGCAGTTGTTACAACTATGGGAACAGTTGAAAATTGTTATTCGATATAGTAAAATCAACCGGAATCACGGCGATGTCAAGAAAACTTATTATGAATATTCAAAATAAACACCATGTCCATCAATGAGGACAACTTGAACACGTGTACAAACAGGTAGGTACATGTCAACAGATTCTGCCTTCTTCTCTCGTCCAAGTAACATTTTTCTTGAAAATTTGGTTCTTCAGTCTTGGTAAAGCTCTGTTAGAAGGTCTGCTACATTGTCCGTTGTAAGTGTATATTCCAATTTGAGTTTCTGAAATTTGATCAAATCATGTACGAAATAGAATTTGAAATGTATGTGACGGGTGTGTGAATTGACACTATTTCCTTTTGCTAAGTTTGTAGGTGATTGATTATCACACTTGATAACGGGATTCAAGAGCGTCGGATACAGCATTATTGTGAAATACCACAAATTTTGGTCTTCTACCTCTAAACGTAAATTTAATGGCCAAGTTTTATAATTTTTTCGGTTCAACGTCACGATTACACTGATTTTCATGGTACTGTTCTCTTCATCTTCCATTTTAGAAGATCAATCCTGTTCACATAACCTTTTTTATTCGATATAATTAAATCAAGCGATATCAAGAAAACTTATTATGAAACGCTGCAAATTCTTTCACTGGGGTTTATTATTCAATTGGCTTGCGTTCATGATTTGAATTTCTACTAAGCTTTGGAGTGTGCGTGTTTCGCAAGTGATACAGCGATTATTGAATTTCGGGAGGCACACAAATATGATCAAATGATCAATCCAAATAGGTATTTTGGTTGAGAATAGATTTACGTGCTCTATGCATACCTCATGAAATTCAATAACCGCTCTATCACCTGTGAAACACGCACACTCCAAAGCTTAGTATAAATTCAAATCATGAACGTAAGCCAATTGAATAATAAACCCCAGTGAAAGAATTTGCAACATGGTTATCAGAATGCTTCAACCCGTGTATCGGCTACAAAGCCTTTTAGGAGTTCACTCCAGTATCCACATTACTACATCACTGGTTACTGATATCAACACAAGAACGATAATGAACCAAAATAACGCGAATGTTGGCACCGTAAATCGGGCCATACATCGGGAATGGTTTGACCTACGGACCTGGGGAGGGGCTCATTCGATTTCTCGTGGAGTGTTCTTCAAAAAGAGTACAAATTTAGGCCGCCATGACTTTTTTAAAAATGTTTTTAGGGATTTTACAAAACTTTGACAACCTTCAAAGGGCACTTTAAATTAAGTGAGGGAGCTGGCTCAAGAATTGGGGCGTCGTCGGACCAACATGGATTTTTCCTGAAAATTTCTGCTTTTTTGCTTCAGCCGTTTGGGAGAAATCGTGCATACGGCGTACGGCGGACGGACGGAAAATTTATTTATTGCAGATTTGGATTCTACACCCCTTGAAACGTAAACCATAAAATTTTCAGAGGGGGGATTTTTTTTTTTTTTTTTTCAAGAGCGTTTACTATTGTTTATTATTGAATAATGAACCAATATTCAAAATAAACAACATTGAGACAACTTGAACACATGTAGAAACAGGTGTATACTGAGTGTCAACACAAATTCTTAAAATAAATTACCACACTTGGACTAGTTGATGAAAATAAAAAGGTACCCAATTTTCATTAATTTCGCCAGATGTACTCATATAAAGGTGAAGCCTCAGTACTAGTACCTACGTGTTTTGTTTCATGACATTTGTATCGTTTTATTATTCATGCTTTTAGAACAAGTCTACCTGACAGAGGTCCATACAATATAACAGAACATGAACAACGTACGTTGTTTATTTTCATAGTTTTATTGCAATTACCGATCATTCTGTTTAGTGGTCAATTGAATTGATCAGTGATCCTTATAACGAGTGTCACACAACGATACGGTCAGAATTCATCGGTCGAGGACAATGAGTTGCACAATCGGGATTTATCTTGCATTTTTGTCATTCCGATTACGTCGAAATATGTGAGGAACAGTATTCTTTCTATCTTCAGATAACGGAAGCGTTGGGTTCAGTTCGGATTTGAATTCGAACTTGAAAGGTTGCCAAAATAAAGAATATTCACTTGCATTTTGCGATCTAGACCTGAGAAACTGTTCTCTTTTTGAATTGGACAACATTTTTATAGAATGCTGTAGGTTCCCTGTACTCGCAAATAAATACTTCACTCTACTCAAACGTAAAATCCGTCAAGCATCTCGATCGCTCACTTCCTAACCGTCCGATCTTCCTCAAATGCGGAGTGTCCAATTAAATCATCTCATATCAATTATAATTTCATAGTGCCATTATCAAGGGTGTAACAAACCCAATGGTAAACAATCCAGCTATCAATAGTAAAATACATTTCCAACAAAAAAATGCTTCCGAAACTTTTTGTTGTTGAGGCTTTTTCCGAGTTTATTCACTGGCCATAAATCCCTTCAGTCTCTCTTAAAATTAATTTTGAAGGCACCTTTGGAAAGAGCTTTTAACCTCCTACCTCTTTAAGGCAAAATGAGAAAATTTCAACATGAACATTAAATATTGGTCCGAGAATCAGAATTCGACGATTTATGAAGAAAACCCTGTTTTTTCTTGCTCATAATAAACAGGAAGAAAAACTTCAACAGAATTCAGCTTTCCATCATTATTGTGTTTATAAAAACGTGTTTGAAATTTTCGTGTAAACCCTGAAAGTCAGTCAGAGGTTGACAGAAAACTACAATTTCAGTGCCAACGTTTCGTTCTATTTGTAGAACTATTTCAGGGCTTGAAGGTAGTACTTAGTAATGATTTGTTTCTCACCAACTCGTACAATTAGTTCTAAACAGTTGGTGTAAGTCAACTGCGACTCACATTCCAACAAACAAAAAACGATTCTTTTCACTGGGGTTTATTACTCAATAGTGATGTTTGGCCGAGAATCGAGAAGAGAGATATAAGTCTCGACAACAAGGTGATAGATTTTAGCGATTATTGAATTTCAGGAGATCATATAGTTAAATCAAAATTGTTCTCAACCAAAATTTGGATTGATAGTTGATCACCGGATTATTTGTGCCTTGAAATTCAATGGTATATCTATCACCGATTTTTAAAAAAAATTTTTTGGTCTCACGCATCGAAAATCGCTTGAAAAATCGAATTGATAAGGCCATGCGATTCACCTGACCGTGGCCACATCTTACCCTGACCAACTGGACCAGTGGTTCCCAATCTGGAGGCGATCGCCCCCAAGCGGGCTATTTGGGTTATCAGGGGAGCGATGACTATTCAAGGGGTGAAAAATGAAGATAGTACTGTACAGTTGAAGTTGCCGGGCAGCCATTGAAAAGGCAAAATAACACAAAGTTTTCAAAATTTCAATTTTTTTCTGGCTACAGAAACCTTTTGACCATTCATGCTACCAATTTTCTATCCAAAACTATCTGTTTTTTCAAAATTTATTTTCTTTGCTTCTTAAAATCACTGGGGTTTATTATTCAATTGGCTTGCGTTCATGATTTGAATTTCTACTGAGCTTTGGAGTGTGCGTGTTTCACAGGTGATAGAGCGATTATTGAATTTCAGGAGATATGCATAGAGCACGTAAATCTGTTCTCGACCAAAATACCTATTTGGATTGATCAGTTGATCATATTTGTGTGCCTCCTGCCTGTTTAGAAATTTGTACTCTTTTTGAAGAACACTCCACGAGGAATCGAATGAGCCCTTCCCCAGGTCCGTAGGTCAAACCATTCTCGATCTATGCCCGATTTATGGTGCCAACATTCGCGTTATTTTCGTTTATTATTGTTTTTGTGTTGATATCAGTAACCTAGTGACGTAGTGATGTAGTAATATGTGAACTCCTAAAAGGCTTTATAGCCGATGCACGGGTTGAAGCATTCTGATAACCATTAAAAAAAAAATAAATAAATAAATAAAACGCTGCAAATTCTTTTACTGGGGTTTATTATTCAATTGGCTTGCGATCATGATTTGAATTTGACTAAGCTTTGGAGTGTTGTTTCACAGGTGATAGAGCGATTATTGAATTTCAGGAGATATGCATAGAGCACGTAAATCTGTTCTCGACCAAAATACCTATTTGGATTGATCAGTTGATCATATTTTTGTGCCTCCTGAAATTCAATAATCGCTCTATCACCTGTGAAACACGCACACTCCAAAATGTTTTAAATTCAAATCATGAACGCAAGCCAATTGAATAATAAACCCCAGTGAAAGAATTTGCTGCGTTTTTTTTCAAACGGCTTCCTATTTTAACGAAAGTTTAAAAAAATCAATACTGTCATTATTAATTTTACAACCCTGTATTATGCCAGTAATTCTGTCTGATTAGTAGGATTTCTCAATAATTTGTTCTTTGAGATTCATAACGGCAACCTGTAACTTCTTCTTCTTTTTTTACAATCTTCACACATTTCAAACGACGGTTTGTTTTACACTCTCAAAGATTCAAAATTGTAGTGAATTAGAGCTGTGTTTTTTGTGTTTTGCAGCCTGAGATGTAGGATATGGTTGATGTGATGATTTACGGCTGAAAAAGATCTCCCAAAAATATCGATATATCGACAGAAGAATATCGAAAACTTCCAAACGTTTTAGATATAGGTGTACATTGTTATCGGTACGTTTTAAGTTACCGTAGGAAGGTTATGGTGGGGATTGGGGGACGAAGCCTAGCGTCAGATGTTTTCGAAAACACATTTCCTTCGACACGCGCCCCGCAGTCTGTGCGGGAGCCGCCCTGAAATCAACCCAATGTGACCTACATACATTGTTTGGGTGGATATCGAGCGAGGCTCCGACGTCACAACCCCGCTCCAGCCAATGGAGATCACCACCCCGGAGTACAACTTCCTCTATCGTACTACGAAAACCTCTCTATAACCTCCCACTCCGGTTACCCGCGTCTGGGGAGGCACGCCCACGGAGTAGAGATAACCTAAGCCCGCCTTCCCCTACCTTCCTCCCTCCCGGCTTTTATTGATAAAACGCCAAAACCCTCCCCGCCGACCGCCCCCGCGTGAATTTCCCCTCTTTCGCGTCAAGCCATTTTCTCCCCCACCACATTTACCCTCCCTGCGCCCGTCGTAAAGGCAGACTTGAGCCCTTCAAGTTCGGATGTTCGCTTGTAAACAACGTGAAAAACCTCGACCAAAACACGTTTCAACCCCGCGGAAACCCGCAGTTTTCCATCGCTCTTCCAACTTTACAGTTCTTCCTCCGAAACTATCGCCATAATCGTTCTCAAGTAAGTCCACGCGTTCCATATGTCGTAAACATCTCTACCTACCCACTATCCGCGTTTCGGCGAGTTGTTTTGGTTTCAACGTCAGGGTCAACGACCTTCTCCCCTCGCATTATAATAAGGCACACAACGCCGATGCCTTTCAACAAGAATAACAATACAGCCTATTCTTAGATACCGAACCGTAAAATTAGAAGTGCACCATATTGTACCACAATAACTTGTAGCCCGTTTCATTGAAAAACTCAAAGTACTCTGAGTTTTATTATGTCTATATTTGATAATCCTTTCCTAATTCACTCATCTTCGTAGTCTGTGGTAGGTGCACTATCTAAATTCGGAGCTTCCCGCCTCCTTACCTTATCATTGCATTCTGTAAACCTTTAAAGAGTACATTTCCGCAATGTAGTATCGTGTAAGATAGAAATTAACCACAAGAGTCCTCCATGTGATCTGTGTGTGTGTCCTCATCGTCTAGTTGAATGCTAGATGTTCAAATGTCAGTAGGATGTCCTCGTTTTGAAAATAGTAGTAACATGACTCCGTGGACCAGCCTTTACTGGTCCCCACGTTCCAAACAAAAGCTGTTGTAAAATACCTATCATGGTGTAATACAAGTATACTGTATACAGGGTGTTTCAGATGAGGTGCGCAGTACTTCACCCACGTATTTTATAACCAATTTCGGCTAAACCACAGAATAGGTAACGCACACCTCTTATCACGATCTTATCAGATAAGATCGATTTGTACTTACATAGATATAATTATCGCTTATTACAATTGATATAATGCCATCTTGAAACGATTATCACGACCATTGTACCTTCACCCGAACGTACGCACCATTTTCCCTATCACTTTGTTCACAATAAATGTAAGTAATTTCATTTCACGTGTTATAATATATGCAATATTATTACCTCCACTTTTCATTTACTTTTCCGACTGATTTATACTTTACTAGAAGGATTGATGTAGGATATTTTTTTGTTTTTGAGATGCGAGCGTAGCGAGCATCCAGACCACCAAACTAGACGATAGGAGATTGTTGCTTTCATTCGTATTTATATTTCTTCTCATCTATACTTTACTTACTTGAAGGATTGATGTAGGATAATTTTTTCTTTTTGAGATGCGAGCGTAGCGAGCATCCAGACCACGAAACAATAGGAGATTGTTGCTTTCATTGTTGCGTTTCTTCGATATATCGATACCGTGGACCTATATCGATATGGCGGGTGTGATAACTTATCACTGATAAGAGGTGCGTTACCTATTCTTTGGTTCTACCCCAATTTCCAAAAAAAGTGCCTCTTAGGAATCACGGACAAAAAATCCTCGCATTTAGCCCACCCCGGACAAAAAATCTCCGTGTGAAAAATGAGAGAAATAGATACTTGGAAGCAGAATAATTCTTCTTTGCTGGGGGCCCCAAGTTGATGTTTAAGTATGTGTGAGTTGATGTGTATGCTACCGGGGTCAACGTGACAAGTTTTATCGCAATGATGATTCGTCATATCGCTCCACATTACTTCCTACTCGGGGAGTCTTCACGATAGAGGTCATCCCAACACTTACTAAGCGAGGAGAAAAGCAAGGCACTGAAAAAAGTGTAGGGGACGGATTTGTTACCTTTTGATGCAAACATATCTTTAGCCTCGGAATTGACGTGGATGTGTTCTGTTTTGTTCGGAAATGATAGGGGGATCTGATTCAACTCATATTCAGAGATAGAAAATTGAGAAAAAACGTTTTCTCCCAGATTTGGATATGTGCCTTTTTGAAGGTAAGCTCCTCATTTGATCCTAAACTTACTACTTGTCTTTAACCGAAAATCATTGCCTTTTTCACCGGAACCCATCGAGTTCTGATCCTCGCTCTCCCAAGCTCAAAGCGCCCAAAATATTGAGTGACGGCGTAAGGTGGGCTTGCTCCAAAAAATCCTCGTTCAGAGTGAGTACATTATTATGTAGCTATACTCGTACCGGGTAGGTCCTACTGTTGGAAGACAAAATATTATTGGCTTATGGAATGTTGGTCGAATACGTTCCACGTGGATAAACATGAATATATAATATAAACCGTATGTACCCATAAACCTATAAATGTATTTCGGATTTTTCCCTTTTTCAGTAGTTTTCCGAAGTTGGGGACTTTCTGTCCGCCCTAGGGGATTTTTTGTCCGGGGAGTTTTTGTCTGGTTATTTTTTGTCCGATTACCGCCTCCTAGCGATTCTGTTTATCTCGCTTAGTTTTTGAGTTATTTCACTTCTAAGATTTTTTTCGTGTTATCGACCTTGTCTCTACAAAACGGCTATAACTCACATACAGTATTATGTAAATTAAAAGTTGAGGGTACCGTTGGAAAGTGCGTTAGATTTCCTATCTTTTAAGCGACGAACCGATTTTTTTTTGCTGGCGAAAAATCACTCTACTAAGCAAACTTCGAGATGTACATTTTTTGGGTCCATGAGCATTACGTTCGACAGTAGGAATGCTCGTTGGCTATTTTTCAAGTTATCTTTCTTTGCTGATTGCTAATGCTTATTTCATTTTGATACTTTCCATGTTTTCTTCCTGAAGATGGGCAACTACTATAACGAAATTTAATCCGTATTAATCTGTAGTCCCAATGAACAGGCTAATTCTCAAGATATGACGACTTCATCTAGGATTTCTGTAAATAAAATAATGAGAAAAAACATTTATTGATCATAATATGGGGTGGAATGTTGGGTTAGTTGGGATTTGTGAAAAGTATAAATTGATATGCCAAAAGCTCGAAGTGGTATGCCAGAAGTTGAAATTGAGTCGCCGAAAGTTTAAATTGAGATGCCAAAAGTATTGAAATTGATTTGTGCCAACGGTTCAAATTAATTTGCCAAAATTTTCAATTTGATAATATGCCAAAAATTCAAATTGATTTTGCCAAACTAATCTGATTTTCTTTTTTTTTTCCTAACAGTGCGTGTGTGTGTGTGTGTGTGTGTGTGTGATTTTATTCTTCCGGTAGCCAAATTGCTGCTCCGTCCTCCAGTCCTAGTCCTCGTATGTGTTTCCTTGGGCCCCTTAGCCTCTAGGATTTCTGTTGAACTTGTGTGTGAGATGAGACAAGTCGTTTTGGTAATAATGTGGTGATTTTGTTTAGTTACAAACGATTTTATCAGTCTCTGCCATATCTGCATAAACCCTGTTTGACATATGCTTCAAAACAGTTCACCATAGGCATAGATGGTTCGGCGGCGCCCCCCACCCATTGTTCGTCCAACCAGACCATTTTCAATGATCAAGGAGTAAAATTTACGTAATGTTTCCATTCCAGGATTAATATAACTATCAACTGTTCAAAATAACCAATAACACCACAATCGATGCATTTGTGAACTTTCTCTTTCCTGAAAAAAATGTGCTACAACAGATGTTGTATTCTACAACAGTAGTCCAGCCTTCAAGTATCCTTGAATCTTCGAAGTATGAAGTTGAATTGAAATGAACAACTTGCGAACCCTAATCAGTTATGGCTGCTGCATTAATACATCCATGTACTGTAATCGGTGGTACTCCAGTACTCTTCTTCACTTAAGGGTTCTCCAGTTGGTTACGAAAGAGTTATCAGGGCATTGTACGAGCTCCCCTAAACATTTTGATGCGGTAAATGGAACAACCTTGAATAACCGATGATGTAAGGATGCCTCTTCCACAGCCAATAAATTAAATAGTGACGTAATAACACACTTTGTACAATACGCAGATTTCTTATAGGGTTCCAGAAACGTGTTTATTAGATTTTTATTTGTCATTTTGTTAGCCTTAATTCAAACTTTATACGTTATCCACCAGGAAGCAGGGTGTAGTTTCACGAAGGCTGGAATTTTTTAATTCATTTATTCATTTTTATTCCGACGTTTCGGAGTGATGAAACACTCCATCATCAGGGGATCTGGGGACAACATGTAATTTAATATTATTTATAACACCCCACACCACAGGGTTTTACACTATAATATTATTATGCCTAAGAACAAATTACCTTTTTCTTATATGTATACCTACAATTTATTTTGGACATCCATCCTCGTCATTATTATCAGCAGCTGTCTGCTCACTGCAGTCAATTGGTTAAAAATGAATCCTAATTTAAAATAACCAAACCATTAGCATCATACATACTATAACAACATATTTAAAATTACATTACTACTTTAAAATATTATCTTTTCGTTTATCCAGCTCTTATAACCCTACCTGGTATACTGCAGTGATCAACAATACATTATTAATATAACATTTGTTAAAAAATCTGTACCTATAACAACAATAACAATAATACTTCAACATTTACATAAATTTTTGTCTAGAATTTAAAGATCACAAACAGGTAGGAATTTAATTTAATTCAGGTACATTTAAATCCATCATCAATAATAATAAAACCACATTGCAGGTAGAAATAAACCTTACCTAATAATTTATTGACTCGATCCAGACTAGTGCAGACACAAATAACTTAATTTTCCATGTAGACGCTAATGGTATGTTTCGTCTTAATTCATTTTTCGAACAGACAAAAAAACTTATTATTCAATACCTTTAAATCATTTTTTCGGATGTTATAAACCTCGTTACCTCCTTTTAAAATTTTAATATTTTCCATAATTCTTCTTTTCTTCATAATTGGCTCAGTAGGCAGTATTTGGACATTTTCCACATCAATAATTTTTCAAAATAAGAATGTTAAATCGCATGGCGTTTTGATAATAAAATTGAAGGATCACTGTCAAGGGTGAAAGAAAAGACAGCAAAAATGAGCAGAAGACATTGTATTCATAAATTGAAATGTACTGATGTTAACTGTAAGGATAAGTATTATGTAGGAGAGACATTAAGACCATTACAAAAGCGTATAATAGAACATGATAAGGATGTAAGTAGTGAGAAAATAAGCACCTCTGGAATTACTATACATTGCCGGGAAATGCAATATAGTATTGATTGATTGATGGTTTTATTATTATTGATGATAAATTTAAACCTGAATTAAATTAAATTCCTACCTATCTTTAAATTCTGTAGTCAACAATTTATGTAAATGTTGAATGGTTGTTTTAGGTTATTTTGTTATTAGGATTCAGTAATGTATTGTTGATCACTGTAGTATATCGATTAGGGTTATAAGAGCTGGATAAACGAAAAGGTAATATTTTAAAGTAATAATGTAATTTTAAATATGTTGTTATTGTATGTACGATGCTAATGGTTTGGTTATTTTAAATTAGGATTCATTTTTAACCAATTGACTGCAGTGAGCAGACAGCTGCTGATAATAATGACGAGGATGGATGTCCAAAATAAATTAAAGGTATATAAGAAAAAGGTAATTTGTTCTTAGGCATAATAATATTATAGTGTAAAACCCTGTGGTGTGGGGTGTTATAAATAATATTAAATTACATGTTGTCCCCAGATCCCCTGATGATGGAGTGTTTCATCACTCCGAAATGTCGGAATAAAATGAATAACTGAGTTAAAAAATTGCAGTTTCGTGAAACTACACCCTGCTTCCTGGTGGATAACGTATATAGTGTTTATTAGACCAAAAATCGGGCTGAAAAAATCCCTGAGTGAATTACAAGCATTTGACGTTCGCGTAATTGCAGCAGCTACTAATGTTACCTACTATCTCATTGAAATTAATGACAGTTTTTCACCTCAAAATTTAACTTCTGTTTTTTTCTTCGGGGATTTCAATTTCTAGGGTTGGAAAATACTAGGGATCTTTTTTTTCCATGAATAGCAATAGCTATTATCAGCGTTTTGATAGATTGCAGCGTGGTTTCAGGTCCAACCCTTCTTCACCTCCCGCGTTGCAGACCACGCGCGACCTGCAAGGGTTACTATGCCACGGCAACCCTTAAAATAGCCGCCCCCACCCTCCCGTTTGACCTGCCGCCCCTCCAGTGCAATTTTCAACCCCCTACAACTTTGTATCGACACGTCAGTGCTCCTGTGCATCCCAACTCTGTTGTTGTAGTTCGCCGCGTCTTCCCCCACGTGCTGGACGTTGTGTTCCAATCACCTGCTGAAGGATGAGGGTAACAGTTCGATGTGCGTAGCCCCTCGTTTTATGTTGTTCCTCTGGAAACACCTCAAATTCTCACCTGCGTTACTATTTATCATCCATAATTTAAATAGGGAATCAGTTGAATCAGTTCAACAGGGAACAGAGGACTTAAGTAGTTGAAATAATTGTCCCATCGCTCAAATCCCTCAAGTCCCACTTTGACCCAAACCGATTCAAATGAGAAACATTGGTTTTAGGCATTTAGATACCGGGAGAATTGTATTTCTCCACGTTCAATGTGGGTCTTACGTATTTCTCAGCTAAATTTTGACAACACAATGCTTATGATGTTGAGAAAATTCACAATTTTCCAAAATATGATAATCAGTATTGGTACAACGGAAAAAAGAGATGAATTTTCTCACCAACTGTAGTTTGTACATGAGAAAGCCATTCGATAAACGCCTAGCTACTTCCTTGACATATGTAACCTCATAGTTCCGCTTTTTGGAAAGCTGGTCCAGGGAAACTTTGCCAAAGAATCGAGGTGCAGTTGCAGTTTTTGAAAATGCCGCAAATTCTAACACGTGGGTTCATTATTTTTGGTTTATTATTCAATAATAAACCATTGTGATCGCTCTGGAAAAAAAAGTCTAACCCCCCCTGAAAATTTCATGGTTTACGTTTCAAAGGATGTAGAATCCGAATCTGCAATAAAACGCTGCAAATTCTTTCACTGGGGTTTATTATTCAATTGGCTTCAATTGACACGCACACTCCAAAGCTTAGTAGAAATTCAAATCATGAACGCAAGCCAATTGAATAATAAACCCCAGTGAAAGAATTTGCAGCGTTTTTTAATGCTGCGTCACTGTTTATTGTGACGTGTTTTGGGGTCCGTTTTAGGTTCAGAAATTGCGATTATGTACTATGGATGAATTTCTATGGATATGAAGCCTATCTCGGTGATTCTGCGTTCAAAGTTACCCCAAAATGACAGCCTATTTGCCTAACTCACCACTTTTCGCCACGTTTTTGGCTAGTTTTTTCCCTCTACATCTATGCATGTGAAACGACCGGGCAGGATAAAAGTTAGAACCAACTAGAGCCAAGTTGAGTCCAAAAAAACGGCTTTTATACAATTACTAAGGCTCATGATTGCAAATAATAAGCCACAAAATCAATATCCCAACAATTTCTTCATCTAAATGCGTTTCGAGGTTGGATTCTATAACGATTCCAGTGTTTTTGCGGTTACATGTAACATGTTAATGCTACAAAATGACACGACTCGACTTATAAATCTGTTTTCCCGCCAAAAAAAAAACTCCCATCAAATACGGAAAGATTATGTTGAAGGAGTGAATTTTGTACTTTTACTTAATGCGTAACATTATTTGATCCAATTGTTGAAGCAGTATTGCCTACTGCCAAATAAGTCAAAATCACATAAGGAGAGGATTATTTTGAACGTTAAATGAGATTGAAACCAGGCCGATCGAATGCCACACTATTTTTGGAGTTTTCTGACTTTTTTTAATGAAAAACTTGGCTGCCGTGTCTACTACAGGTATCAGGAGTATTGATTGCAAACATTACCCATTTTCCACTCAAACAAGGGATATTCAGACTGGAATGTTCAAGCTTAAAACTTCAAACAGTTAGACGCTAGTCGGCATCTGTTGATTCGGCCCTTCCGAACAGGCAAAAAGGCCGCCATATCCGTTGATTGGCGTGCGTGGAGGCCCCAGAGAAAAATATTCATAAAATCCGACGTCAAACTCATTTTTTGAAGCAAATCTAGCATTTTTTTTCTAAATTCAAGCTTTAATTCCTTAAACGAAATTCCTTGTGAAAACTTGTTTTTCCTATACCGTTGGAAGACTGAGATTCTTGAGGAATTTTAGTCCAAGCGAGAGAAATCATTGATGAAAGTCATTTTTTCAAAAATTCTTAAAATCTGATTTTCAGACTAATTTGTCACCTTCTACGCCTTGTTGAATTTTTCTTATTTTGCCCAAGGAGACAGAAAATTTAACGCTCTTTCCAAAATTGATTTTAGGGAGTAGTTTAAGTGACTGTTTTAGCAACGTAAGGTCGTTAATACGAAAAACAAATCTTGAAAGAAGTGAAATAACACGAAGCTTCTAGAAGAATGTTGGAGGCATTACTTGTTGGAAATGACCGCTACCTCTATCCTTATATTAATGACGTTACCTGTTTTTTCGTTATGATGACGATTTTTGTGTTTTGTACGTATTCATAAGCAATAAAACTCATTCTTTCTATTATATTAAAATAACACAAATCGATTGCTCAAAAACTCAGTTTTTTCATGAGAGGTCGACCAATGACGTAAGATTATTGTTCAGAATAAAAGAGCACGCATTTTTTTGCAGTGCGAGAAATAATTTTATCGCTCATTAAAAGTTCACGAGTCAACTGGCAATAAGGTTCCAAGCTGGATGGGTTCAGCCACGTGTATGAAGCTATCAACACTGGAACAATGGGTAACAATAAAAATGTAGAATGAAACGACGGGGTGAATATTCTTTGTGTAGTCTCAAATGAAAATTCATTCTTGTCTCGCTGCTTTTCGATCAGTCGTAATTGGTGAAATTGATTGGCTGAAATCATGACAAATCGTTCACCCGTTCAAAATTATAACATCAACTTGTCAGTCAAATTATATTATTTGTAAATATTAAAGAAATTCCAGTCTTGCAGCATGATTTTATGACCGAATTTTCCGTGTTTTGTGTGAATGAATAAATTCTGTTGAAATTCGACCGTTTTTATGGATGAGAATAATGTTGATTACAAATTGTATGGCTAATTAACTTTACACACATACTGGCACAAAAGTACATTTGTAGGTTTTTTTTATTGTTGATAGTGTTCTTAACGGGTTTGAAGTTATTTTATCGATATTTCCTTACATTTTTCAGTAAAATGTGCATAAATTGTACACACGTGTGAAAGTGTGTTGCAGAAGAAAACTCTCGATAGGATTGACATCAAATCTTCGTTCTTTCGGCAAAACGAAATTGAGCATTCCAAAAGAATGGATTGGTTTGTTGGACAACAACTTTCAAACACCGTAAATTAGTTAAACTTCAAAAATGAGCTTTAAAAATCACAAACATGACATAAAGCCCAATTGCTTGTGTTTTTGTTGGCTAATTTTCTGATTTTTATAGAATATTACTAAAAAAGGGGAGTTATTAACCATGAGCGAGGTCATTTAAATGTTAAAGCTCAAACTTACGCTGGTCTTGTATTTCATCATTAAAAGTTGAAATCTAATCAGAATGTCTGAAAATGGATTTATATTAAGTATTGATTTGATATTTCTTGTTGGAGGATTCCACGAAACTGTGTATGTTGTTAAAACTCAGCAGCATTCTTCGAGGTTTAGAAGGTACTTTTGTGTAAATATTACATTACTCAGCCTCTAAAACCTGACAATCAAATGATTGAGAAATGAAGAAGAAATAGGCATGTGGCTTTAGTTGCTTCATTGAGTTGCACTGTGGCAGCCGCTAAAGTTTGACGTGTATTCATGAGGTATTATTGTAGAAACGGTGGACCAACGATTCCAAATTCACCACCGACTACGTGACGATAAAGACTTGGATTATCGCATTATCACGGATTTGGCAACCCGCTCGAGTTTCAAGATCGCATTTCGAATGCAAAAACGGTCCGACGAGGTTTTAATCGACCCTCGTTGCAGTTCCGGACTTCCGAATGCACGGAGACCAAACCGGCGCACGCGCTATCAGCTGAGGCGAGCGATTTCGCTGCTGCTTCCACGGGGTTCATTGATCCGGTTATCGGAGCTGCACGCTGTGAATTTGCTCCCATTCAAATTTATCTTGATCCTTTTTAGGTCGTTCCTCTGATGCTAGGTCGTATTAGTTAGTTTTCCTCCATGAGAGACGCCCTGTTGGAATTGATCAGCAAGCTTTGAAACGCCAGAAGCAACTGGATATTATGATTAGGGAGGACAGCGATTCTGTTCACTCCCTGCATGATCACAATCATCTTTCCTGCCGATGGTATCTGGAACAAAAATCAATCTCGAAAATTACGTCCTCCCTGTCTTGTAAGGTTTACTCTAGTAAAGTTGTTCAATAGTTGTCATTTATACGAAAAAATTGTGCTCCACCATTACCTCCAACATGTACACGATTTAGAGGAGCATATATAAAGATTTGCATTTGTTTATATGATAAGAAGTTCTGATGGATATGGATAGTTCCTCCCTCTTTGTTCTTGAAACTCTTAAGAATAAGCATAAACTTGAAGCTTCTTAGCTTCTGGAGTATTCAGTGTGGGCTGAAGACATATTGCATCAGCCCTTGCTACAGGCTAGTACTGGGTGAGACAGAATACATGGATGTTATTAAAAAATAATAATGCTTTGTCAATCTTGCACAAAAAAATTATTTCAAATGAGAACTAGATTCCTACTGAAATGCCAGAAATTGTAGCTTAAGTGGGAAACATTACATCATTAGGTTGATGTCCATTTTTATTCAAGTCACCAGAATATGAAATGTGGCGGTGCGGGGAAACGGCTCTAAGATTGCAATTCAAAACATTGAATTTCTCGCTCTGTGGGTAGTAGTGCTGGTACCATAGAATGCGAATGTTGATCCATCTTCTTTCTAGCTCTGGGTTTAGCAAGAAGTTGATAATCATATCGATGTGACGTTCTGAATTTGCAGTTACGTTCCGACCTTCCTCCTCAAAAACATAAGGTCCAATTATGCAATGCGAGACAACACCACACAGTAACTTTGCTCCTGTGAAGATGTCTTGCTTGCAATCGACTGGGATTTAGAATGGCCCAGTATCTGGAATTTTGTGTGTTGATAGTTCCATTAAAGTAGAAGATTCATCACTCGTCAACAATGTTAGGTATTGTCTTCCTCTTCAAGAATTGCCAGCTTTCTCTGCGAAGAAGCCAAACGTTGGGAGTAGTCCCCCTCATTCAATTCTTGCACAACCGTTGATTTGTATGGATGAAATTTCAATTCCTCTTGCAAAACACTACGAGAGCTCATTTGCAGTTCAGAGGAATGTCGTCGAGCTGACATTGCTTCACCTCATTTTTCCAAGTTAGCAAAGCCTAATATTGAATGAAACACTGACCTACACAATTTCAAAATGAGCGATACTTTTAAATATTACTCCTTAAAATGTATACTTACCTAATCTCTGCCTCCTTCTTATGTTATTATAATATTATGATTATTTCGTGCTTTATGATTGATCACCGACGATTACTGATATTCTCGTTGTTTCCGTATTTTCCAGGTTGTTGTTGCGGTATGGGCATGAAGTTACGCTGTTTTGAAGGAAATAGCGGCACCAGTTCTTACTTCCTCCTTGAAAACCTTGGGCCTGATAAGGATTCGTCCACCGAAAAACAAGTGAGTTACGTTCATCATCACTAATAGAAATAATATTAGTAAATAACGACTCGTAAGTTGTTCAGAATCTTGTTAATGTTTCCGAGAGCTATAGAGAGGATATTCGATGCTATAAACCATTTATTACTGTTCCTAAATAGTGCTTGATCCGATTAGGAGCAATTTGACACCAACTAAGCTCTCCTACGACAAGGGATTCGTTTTCTGTGATTTTTAAATTTTAAATAACTTCAGAGAAGGCATAGGGAAAGAACCCTGGCGAAATGGATGCCGTGACCTAGTATTTATGAAACGTACGAGTATTGTTAAGTAATTTATGCATTTCAGGACCTCACTATGTCCGGTTTGCATTAAATTTTGCCGAAAAAGCGAATAGAACTTGAATGAATGCGTTACCTACCTCATCACTACCATCATGAAATACAATTAAAATCTCCATATGAAAATGTGAGGGACGGGTAGTTTTCGTGTGATAAGAGATA
This sequence comes from Creontiades dilutus, assembly GCA_031894815.1. NCBI lineage: Eukaryota > Metazoa > Arthropoda > Insecta > Hemiptera > Miridae > Creontiades > Creontiades dilutus. The sequence continues at coordinate 50,474 of JAVIWC010004717.1, forward strand.
ACGAATTTTTGTTGATGATAAAAACAAGCAAGACTTGGAACGTGCTTAGTGCTAGAAGTTGTGCTCCTGACACTGTTTTTCATACGAGAAAAAATACTCATTAAAATCATTGACAGTACTATCGGTGAAATGCATCTTCTTTTTTTTTTTTTTTTGAAAAATTTGCATTTATTTTTAGCATAAACAAATACAGGACAATGTAAATCAAAAATAATTGCATTATAAATCATAAAGAAAAAAACCCATGTGTATTGATTATCGTACATCAACTTAAATATGCTACTAATCCCGAAGAGTAAAACTCGTGCTGGGATTAGGAATCTCGAATATTAATAATCATAACATAGATGAATCTGGAGCGATTGCAATCGTTAATTTTCTTAGCAGGTAGATAACATACCAAAAAAAACCAATCAGCGCAATGGATTCTGAAAAAAGAAATAAATACATTCAAAATCCTTAATATACAATTAAAATGATTCCCGTTCAAGTCCCAAGTACAGAAATAAAGCTAATGGTTAAATTTTAATTACTAATTTCCCAAAATAGTTACAGTCACCAAATTCTATTAAGGTGTGGTAGGGTGAAGATTAAAATCTTTTAATCTTCTTTTAAACTTCGATAATGTAGGAATTAACTCAAGTTCCATCGGAAGTTTATTGAAGCATTTTACCCCATTGTATCTGTGCGATCTCTGTGCAAACGTGGTATTTTTAAAATCCTGATGCAGAGAGATTACCGATCCCGAACGGGTTGGATGTGATACCATAACAGTGATACCATCCAACATATCTTTATAAACCTGAATAATCCACGTTCTTTCAAAAAGCTCAAATACTTGTAGGTACAAATACTACCCTGAATAGAGCAAATAAGTCACAGGTTGGAAAAAGTCGACTTTTTTTTAGGAGGATTTTTATCAACAATTTTTGAGTAAGAAAGATCATTTGCAGCAAATAATTATACGCTCTACCCCAACAAACAATGCCATATATCATTACCGACTGCACTAGAGCAAAATATAACATTTTTATGGTGTTTGTTTGTAAAAAATTCCGCACTTCCAAGCATATTGGGATTAGCTTTCTCAATCTCCCATTAAGATTAGTAACATGTTCCCTCCATGATAACTTGTCATCTACAATCATTTCTAAGTATTTAATTTTCTGAACACGATGGATAAATGGGCATGTGCATTTCTGGGAATTCTTCCAATTTACCGTATGGCATGTCATAGTTTCGTTAATAAGTTCCGTTGGAGTTTTCAGGGAAAAGGCTATGAACTTCGTCTTATCAAAATTAAGTTTCATCCCTTTTTCATTAAGTAAAGTATTGAAGTTATTAAAATTTTGTAGAGCTTTGAGCACCGAGTCCTTCCACGTTTTACCATGTTTTCCACGTTTTAACTCAATTCATTATTGAAAATAATGAACCAATACATTTCACTGGAATACTAACTAGGTCCAATTTCCCACGATTGCGTAATGTTTACGTCATCGTCCGCGACGAAATGGCTGCGATGAAACATTGTCAAGAAAAAATCTGTTGTTTACGAAAAGTCGTTTGAGAGGAGAAGAAAAACGAACCGTGACCGGGCGCCGTCTATTATTGGGAAGATGGATTTTCTTTGCTAAGCGTGTCTTAGGCCTTGACGTACGTCGCAGCGCATTTGAACGCTATTTCCGTTTTCCAAGAACTATTTTGTGTCATGAGTTTTGAGACATCTGGTGGAGAAGGCTTCGCCCTATTTGTTCTAAGGAAACTCTGAAATGTATTTATTCTGACAAGCTGAGTGTCATTAGCAAACCTTTCGGAAAATGAAAGGAAATTAAAAAAGAACTCCTCCTCCAAATTGGCTGTAGCACTTAGCTTTCTCGTCTAGGTGATGTGAACGTATAGTTTTGAAATGTTTCAATAATCTCGAACCAAATAATCGAAAGATGTAGAATACGTGGTTGTCACAACGAGTAACGGGACAGACATTTTGGGACATGTTATGGAGTACAACAACGCCTTCATAAGTTATTAGATATGTATTGCGGGTCTGTGGCGCTAATTCAATAGCGGATAGGGTCATGATACGATCGTGTTGAAATTGATGTGAGATTATTTGACCGTTCTTCCCCAACTACCTTGAAATTTTTAGCGAATTCGAACCGCTAGAACGGAAGAAAATGATGTTAGGTTGATTTTTCGTTTGCGCATGCGTATTATTTCAAAGTTAAACTCTGAAAAGTATTTATTATGTCGGGGAAATCGCATTATTGGCCAATTTTTTTGTAAAATGAAAGAACAATATTTTTCCTCTGCCAGGTTGGGTGAGGCAGCTTTCTCGTCTAGGTAATGTAAACGTACAGATCTTTTGAAATGCTTTTTATTATCTCGATAGAAGTAGAATACGCGGTTTTTAAAACAAATAATTTCACGGGATTTTCACATCAACGCATTTTCGGAATAATTTCACATCAACGCCTTCAAAAAGTTAGTCGACATGTATTGCGGGTCTGTCGCGCTATGGCAGGTATAATCATGGTACGATCATGATTGATGTGCGATATTAGACCGTTCTTCCTCGATTACCTTAAAATTTTTAGCAAAATCAAACTACTATAACTCGAGCAAATGATGCTTGTTGGATTTTACGTTTGCGCATGCGCATATTATATTGGTTTTTTTAAGCATTGAAAACACGTCCAGCCTTACCCGCTCATTCCATGAAAATTTCATAAATCGGTTGAAAAATGAAGGAATTGGGTTCGCTTCAAGGGTCTGTGGACACCTGAACAAACACAGACACGAAACGAATCTGTTCACAAAGGTATAAAACGCGAAATGGGCATTGATGGGAAATATCAATTTTGGAGAAAAAATTGCTCACCTCCCGGAAGTTTGATATTCTATAATAATAGTCCAGGGATTTCGAATGGTTTGGAATAGAAAAATTATTTTTAAAATGTGTTATAAGCAACTGATTGCAGTGGATGGGTTCGATTTGTACTCGTATAAATGCAATTCTTCCCCAAAATGTTCAGGATTTTCTAAAAATCAAAATGATTGTGGAAATTTCGATTTCGGTGAAGATGAAAAGGGTTCACCTCCCGAAAGTGCGATGTTATCACTATGCATACAGCCACAATTTATTTTCTTATATCATATCTGTGTATATGCCAATAAAATTTCATTTCATTTCTAAAACAGCAGACCAGGGATTTCAAATGGTTTAAATTGGACTGATTGTATTTAAGGGTGATTTTCAAACTACGGGCAAATCGCTGTGCCGTTCAAAATCGTCTGACTTTCAACTTTTTCACCTTATCTGCACACATTTATTGAGTACTGCATTGATCAATAGAAAAATCTCAAAGCCAATATAATTTCCACGTTTTTTAGGGTTGAGAATCCCTGATTTGTCACTGTCATGACCTGCAACTGTATCGAGGTTCCCAATTTTGAGTTGGTTTTTCGAATATTCTACCCGAGATTTAAAATTACATGAAAATTCTCTCGTCTTTAGTTACATCTGAAGAGCTGCTGTCAATGGTTTTTCAACCCCTGCTTCAAGTTTTAATGTCCTAACACTGCGCTTTATTCAGGCCACTTTAGTCTAGGGTCATTGTCATGGCCCAAAAAGAATGTGTTCCTGAGGGAACTGGGATTTTCGAGGAAGTTCTTGTTTTGGTGGTAGCAGTGATTCACAAGCAAGCGGAGTCAAGCTTTGTGTCGCCCTTAACGGTAGGTGGTGTGTTTTCTGATCGAGCGAGAACATCTGAAAACAGGTTGGTATGTTTATTCAATGTAATTTTAATGGCCCTAATTGCTCCTCTATTATGTTTGATCTCAACATTTTCTGTCTACCGACTTATTCTCTTGGAAGGCCGTATCACGTTACATTTTTAAAACCCACAAAAAGTCTAGTAGTATTGGAAGAATCTCTGTTGAAAGTCCAAATTGTCATTGTCATGTAGGAGAAAACATACAAAAATTGTCATTGACGTGACCGAAATAGCCACGCCATTGTTATGTCTTCTATCAAATTTGAATTTCGCGGAGAATAATGAGATGTCTTGAATGACTGGACGTCAGAAAGACATCCAGGGAGGCCAATTAAGTGATAACATGAACCCTGGACCCCCTTTTGCTTTTATTTAGAGACTACTGCCACGAGTATAGGAACGTAGAATACCCTTTAGCCTCGATTGAACGCTGAACGTTCAACGATGATCATCGAACGTTATAACTCCGATTTACAAAATAAAATGACTCACTTCAAAACTACTACACATGGATGTAAATATTCTTATGTTTATTGGTCTCGTGTCACCGTTTTCGTTCCACTCCCGCGTGACACTTTTCGGCTAGTTAGTCCATGGCTAAAGCGTATTCTACGCTAAAATCTAGCAAAGGAATCACTTGAATTTTTAAAATGTCAGGACCTGACAACTGCCCGTAGTTTGAGAAGTGTGTTATGAGCAAAAACTGGTAGCAGTGGTTCGGTTCAATGTGCTCCCCTATAAATGCAATTCTTTCCCAATTAAACGTCGTTTCTACGCAAAACACGATCTCGTCCGTCTCTCCGGTGAGATGTTACACGAAACGGCCTACTACAATCGCGTAAAAGGCAATGAAACCCTATTACGGCAGATCGGTAACGTCATACCCAGCCACCCGATACAGTGAGATAATTGTCCCGGATTTCTCTTGGATCTCCTTCATCGGCCTAGTTCAAGTCGGGCAGCTGTTTTCCTTCGTTATCAGGTGGTTTTTTGCTCCGAGGTTTTTCACCGCCAAGGCCGACTTGTTCATTGCCACGGGTTTTTTTTTCTCATTTCAGAGAGATTTATTGTCCTGGGGTCTGGTGCAATACCCGCCCTATTCCTTATGAATGTCACGGCGGAGACAACTACAATAACTGCTTCACGTTAGTCCATGAACTTTGGACGCAAGTATCAATGGTAAAGTGGGCCACGTTGTAGAACGTGCAGGTTCTTTCGTGTCGTTTCACAAACAACTTAAACTTCAATGCGTCTTGAATATAGTTCCCAAGTAACATGAAATAACGATGTATTAAAACGACCTTTTTGACGTGACAACGTCTTATAATTCAATGGAGCCGGCTGCACACACGAAAAAATATGGCTTATGCAGCGCACAGTGGGGCAAAAAAGGTAAAAAACGGCAAAAAATCACTACTGACTACAATAATTGTGTTAGAGACATCAAATTTCACTCACTTCTGGTATTTGAAGTGCTGATTTGAATGAGATTGAAATCAACGTAATCAGACAACCGAAAAAGTCAAAATTTGATGTCAAAAGTCGAAATTTTAAGAAAAAAAAAAAAGTCGTATTTAATATCATTTACTAGGTTCTTTGAAGTGTTGAATCAAATGAGAGTAAAATCAGCGCAGTCAGACTATTAGAAAAATCAAAGCTGAAGGTCAAAAAGTCAAAAATCCGTTAAAAAATCGTTCAAAAGTTATCGCGTCAAGGATTTCACGTTTGCGTATGCGCAGAGGCTACTATTGATCCGTTGGTCATGAAACCTATAGGGGACCATCTGCACCCCAACCCGCACAATCCCTGAATATTTCATCAAAATCGGACTATAACTTCGTGCAGTTTTGCCAGTAACAAGGATTTGCAGACAGACAGAAGACACACAGACAGACACGGAACCAAAATTGTTCAGAAAGGTCTAAAACGCAAAATGCGAGTGGAATTTTTGATTTTGGAGACAAAAAAACACATCGAAAGTGAAAACAAACCTTGGTAGACTGAGCTTTTTTATGAATATTATGCACTCATTGGAGTTGAAAGAACGGGATAACAACTATGAAAACTTGAGATTAATGTAAAAGTTTAATTATCAGTATAATAAAGTATCAGGTGAAGAGATAAAATGAAAGTGGATTTTATTGTCAGGAATATTATTTAATTTTCCTTTAATTAGTGAATAGAATGACTGGTCAGAGGAACCGCTATTCATTAAATGATCACACAAAACACCGTAAGTTATTGAGAAGGACCCCATCCCACTCGCTGATCGACAATGGCACAAATAAAACTGATCTCCGAGTGAGCTGGAACTTACTGTGATACATCGATGTTCGAACAAACTCTATTCACACCATACAGAACTGATGAAAAGAATGAAAGGTGCAAAACGAACGATAAGCTGTTTACTTCCAAGCGCCCGATAAAGTGTACACTTCCCGACATCTAGTTCGACCTGTTTCCTTATTCCTACTCAAGTGATCAAAACGGCTAAGTAAGCGGATATAGGCAGCTGAAAAATGAACTGGAAGTTCTTCTTTTTGTATAGAACAACCTAAAACTATCCATGGACCAAAGCTCCGTAAACCTTTTTTTTTTTTTTGCCGATTCTACGTATGTAGGAAAAACGATTTTCATTACTGTACTTTCGCTTACCTACTGATTCCTAAAACAAATATTTTCTTAAAATAAAATTAAAGATACATCTAATGACCTTCACTTGTGCTTGAAATGTGAAGAGTATCAGAAAATCACTGGGGTTTATTATTCAATTGGCTGGCGTTCATGATTTGAATTTCTACTAAGCTTTGGAGTGTGCGTGTTCCACAAGTGATAGAGCGATTATTGAATTTCAGTAGATATGCATAGAGCGTGTAAATCTGTTCTCAACCAAAATACCTATTCGGATTGATCAGCTGAAATTCAATAATCGCTCTATCACTTGTGGAACACGCACACTCCAAAGCTCAGTAGAAATTCAAATCATGAACGCAAGCCAATTGAATAATAAACCCCAGTGAAAGAATTTGCAGCGTTTCATGCATATCAGAATGCTTCAACCCGTGTATCGGCTACAAAGCCTTTTAGGAGTTCACTCCAGTATCTACTTCACTACATCACTAGGTTACTGATATCAAAACAAAAACAATAATAAACCAAAATAACGCAAATGTTGGCACCATAAATCGGGCCATACATCGGGAATGGTTTGATCTACGGACCTGGGGAGGGGCTCATTCGATTCCTCGTAGAAAGTTCTTCAAAAAGAATCCAAATTTAGGCCGCCTTGACTTTTTTTTTGAGGTTTTTAGGGATTTTATAAAACTTTGACAACCCTTAAAGGGCACTTTAAATTAACTGAGAGAGCTGGCTCAAGAATTGGGGCGTTGTCGGACCAAGATGGATTTTTCCTGAAAATTTCAGATCTTTTACTCCAGCCGTTTGGGAGAAATCATGCGTACGGCGGACGGACGGAAAAATTTGTATTGCAGATTCGGATTCTACACCCTTTGAAACGTAAACCGTGAAATTTTCAGGGGGGGGGGGGGGTTAGAATTTTTTTTTTTTTTTTTTCAAGAGCGATTACAATGGTTTATTATTGAATAATAAACCAAAAAATGGCTCAAAACCACTAAAAATATGCGTTCTACAGTTAGTTACAATCTATCTAAATATCATATTCAGCTGCGTGTTACATAAACTATCAGTTTTTCACAACTCGAAATCAGTTAGGTCCCACCTATATACTCGTAGGTAACATAGAATGAAAAAATGCAAGTTTGGAAGCGGTTTAAAAATATAGAGTTTTACGATTTTTTTCCGCCTCTGCCCCACTGTGCGGCGTTACCTCGCTCTGAGGCGTTCCATGAAGTGCAAGCGAGAGCGGCAACAAGCGACAAAGAGGCACAATATCGGCCTCGACAGCGTTCGACATTCGACTCTCTCCCGCAGAAAATAGAGTAAACACAAATTCAAACATGAAGAATATTATGATTGATATTCTGACTACGGAAACATTACAAATAAATGACGAAATTGATGAATATCGGAAGGTCCGACGGGTTTTTGAATTTTAATGTTGGAGTCATCGGAAATACCTACTGGATGTAGTGAGCAGTGGCGGGCGGTGGCCGCCCTGCGGTTACGTTCTTATGTCTCGTGACCAGCGGCATGAATAATACTTTTATTAATATTCTGACTACAGAAAAATTGAAAATAAATGAGGTTAATACAATATAAGATTATACAAATGTTCGAAATTGATGAATGTCAGAAGCTCAATCGGATTTTTGAATTTAAATGCTGGCGTCTTCGGAAATACTCGATCTAGTTGGCAGTGGCGGGGAATGGCCGCGCCCCGGTTTTACCGGGCCGGTTACGTTCCGCGAAAGTGATCGTATTGAATATTTCCGAATATGTGAGTATTGTCGAATGTTGAATAAGGAGTGAAGTGAAGTGAGATGTAGTCGAGAGAAGCATTTGATAGTCGTTGAGGTGTCCAGTGGAGGAACAAAAAGGATTGATGCATCTGTATTCGCCTCGTCAACAGGTGAGGTAAGTTTCAAAGCTCCATTGTATAATCTAATGATGTTTTCCGAACTTAGTTATTTGTCTTATGATTTTGACTGAGTATTTCGTTATTACCGGCTACTAATTGGTACAATTAATGTTTTATTTGGGGGGAGGGTTCAGCTTTTTGAGAAGTTCGGATACCTAACTTCTTTCTGTATCGTCTTTGAGCGCTGCGGTTCGGGACTCAGTCTCATGTTACCATAAAATCGTCACGGTTTCATGATCCATGTCATGGATGATCCATCTAGGGAGATCCGATTAATTACGCTATCCCACCTTTTCTGTTTTTTCTTTTGTATTGGCTATTTCGTATCATAATTCCCCGGTATTGGGTCTCAAAGTCTCCTGTATCTATCAAGCAAGGAACAAGAGAAAAACTCCGTCATCGTGCCCATATATTTTCCTTCGTTCTGCTTAAGGTTTTACGGTCACGTACTCAAGTAAATTAATATCAACTGCAATCATTTAAATTGTTTTCGAGTAGTACATTGATTGCCGTCTGAACCGCGTTACGAGGGCAAGTTTATTCTATTTTCTATGCTCTCTCCTACTTGAATGAGCGATGCGTCCGTGCTACACAATAATATAGATAGATAAAACGCTTTATTACAAAATGGATGAAAAATTACAAAAATGCGTATAACAACTGCATGCAATAATCGTAGTCCAGGTGGACCGTCCGATGAGTTCGCCTTTCATAGGTAGATATTTAATTTTACAGATTAGGCAAGATTTCCGATAGAATCTCCCAAACAGCCGCTAACACAGTCAACATTATTATTAATCAATTATAATAACCTTCTCAAAATATAACAATTGATAAAAAATTAACGAAATTTCACATGCATAGAACAATTATAATTTTTTCCCAATACTCACAAACTAAATTTATCCTACATTAACCAAACTAACTTAGAACTAGGTATCACAGACTCTTTTTTATTAGGTACTTGCAATATAACAATTTAATAACAATCTCAACTACAAGGCAAATATCACAGTCATCTTGTCCTTCTCATTTAAATTAACTTCTCAATTTATATTAACTGTATTGTGCTATATATTAAAGCCATACTCGATTATTGTTTTGTATCTCAGGCTCCATGCTATCTTACAATATTTGATCAAATTCACATTTCCAGTTTTTAGTAACGCTAAATATTCATTCCAGTTCAATTCCAACTCCCCCAAATACCTTCTTCTAACCATACAAAATGCTCTACACTTACAAATGAAATGAAAACAATTCTCGATTTCTCCAGAGTTACACATATCACATATCTGGTCGTTGGAATCGTAGGGCCTATACTTTAAAGACAGAAGATCTCCTCTACACAATAATATATCAGTGATATATTGTCGAATATTCGTGCTTTCATCATTGAAATAAATAGCATCGGTCCGCTAGTGCAGCGATTGTAGGTTATGTTATAATTGACAAAACTATAACAATAAGTTAACAGAACTATTTCACGATGAGTAAAAATTCAATTGCTCTACTATACGGTCGATACATTTTCTTTTGAGAAATGAAACCATTCCATCAGTATTTTTTCATTAGATATCAATTTGTTTGTTACATTTAGTAACCATAAATAACGCAATTTAACCAATTCGCGAATTTCGGATAACAAAATGATATTTTAAGGCCTAGGTAGGGGAACGAGAGGTAATACCGTGCACTTAACTTTGGAAGCTTGCAGTTAAGCTACAGTACGTCATAATTTTTTTTTTTTTTCACGAATGGTTCTAGAATTTATTATATTTTTGTATCTGAGCATTTTCTTTTCATAAAAGGATTTTTAAAGGAAAAACAGCCGTGAATGTTGATAAAGTGCTTTGAGCGGCATTTCTCACACGTGAGAACACTTGGTAATTCCGTGAAATGAATCGTATTCCCCTCTCATCCGTCTTTCAACCCATTTGTTCCAAAGTTAGAAGTTTAAATGTATTTATAACAATAGAAAACATAAAAACTGTCAATAAACTATATTTAAAATGAACGATGACTTAGAAGTAGGTAAACTACAGTGTCGTTATTAGAACTTTTTTGAACCCATATTAATATTTAGCTTTAACATCTTCTTCAGTGTCTACAAGGTCTCCCTCAGAGATATCTCCGCAGTTTACACTGTCACTGCTCTCACTTGTGGTTTTCTTGCGCTTCTCTTTCTTTTTTTGAGGTCCAACAATTTTTTCATGATCTCATCTTTCTTCTTAGACTTCTTCTGAACTCCAGCTCTGCTACCAGTAGTGAGTTGATCAGAATCCAGCTGAATTAGGCGCTTTGTTGGTTTTTTGTTGTACTTTTCCATCTTTATTTGACGTTTCAAAAATGCACGGCTTTCCCCCAATACGATGGGCCGCATTACCCCAATGTTTACATTTTTCATAATTCACTAACGCTGACTTCATTTACAATCAAAATCAATCAATCAATTTGTTTAGTGCTTCAGAAAGATGATGAAATCCTCGTATACATGAAAACTAATCTAAACACTGGGGTTTATTATTAAATTGGCTTGCGTTCATGATTTGAAATTCTAGTGGAGTGTGCGTGTTTCACAGGGGATAGAGCGATTATCGAATTTCAGGAGGCACACGAATATGATCAACTGATCAATCCAAATAGGTATTTTGGTTGAGAACAGAATTACGTGCTCTATGCATATCTCCTGAAATTCAATAATCGCTCTATCCCCTGTGAAACACGCACACTCCACTAGAATTTCAAATCATGAACGCAAGCCAATTTAATAATAAACCCCAGTGAAAGAATTTGCAGCGTTTTGCTTCTGCTACCTTATATCATTTAAACTGCGCTCCATATTTGCAGTTCCCTTTATACTACCCAAAGTCTCTCTTGATTTCATATCAGACCTACATCAAATTAAAGGAAATGGGCTCACTCCCATATTCGAGTTGAGGGCGCTTGGAACGGCCAGATGGGAAACTGCCAGTTATCAAGAAGGCGATAACAGAACTCGAAAAACGCAAATCTTGGCCGCATTAATCATGCCATAAATCGGGAATGGTTTGACCTACAGACCTGGGAAGGGGCTCATTCGATTCCTCATGGAAAGTTCTACAAAACAAGTCCACATTTAGGCCGCCTTGATGTTTTTTGAAGTTTTTAGGGATTTTACAAAACTTTGACAACCCTTAAATGGCACTTCAATTTGAGTTAGAAAGCTGGCTAAAGAATTGGGGCGTTGTCGGACCAACATGGATTTTTCCTGAAAATTTCAGATGTTTTGGTCCAGCCGTTTGGGAGAAATCTTGCGTACGGCGGACGGCGGACGGCGTACGGCGGACGGACGGAAAATTTTTTACTGCAGATTTGGATTCCAGACCCTTTGAAACGTAAACCATGAAATTTTCAGGGGGGGTTAGAAATTTTTTTTTCGAGAGCGATTACTATGGTTTATTATTGAATAATAAACCAAAAAAGAGTTGGAAATGGGACTTTCATTGCTTATTTCCGATGCACAAGAAATAACATCAAACGACTCGGGAAAATACTCACTGCATTCACGTCAAGAAGGCTAACCTTGCTAGTAGGGTAACGCTACAGTTACCGGAAAATTGTTCCAGCGGCGGGAAATTTCTCTAGGATCGCTCATTCCCGCGTTTCTGGTGTCTATTCAGACATCCGAAACAGCCATGAGCGGCTTTATCCGATGCACGGTATTACCCCTCATTCCCCAACTCACGCACAACTTGGTTTTTGTCGTTTTTTTCTTGACTTTGGCAAGTGAGGCGTCAATTCGGCTCCGTGGGATTAGCGGACACCAATTAAGGTCAGAAATTTTGGGGTGAGCGGACACTGAAACTTGTTCTGCAAGGGGTCCCATAGGAATTTCATCTCGATATAATCAGCGGTAAGCTCCGCCCATGCTCTCACGTGAAATTCTTGCAACAGTAACTTTCACAATTTTGATTCAATTTAGCTCATATAGATGCTGTGCCATCTCCATGCCATTGTATTTTATCTTTTCTTCTCCTTCTTCAAGAAGACCTTTTTTGCTCGAAATGGGTGGAGCGTGTCTTGCTTTTTGGGACAATTTTGACGATCAAACCACAGCTATTAAACACTTCTGCACTCAGCAGCCAGTCCTAAGCCTGAATTAAGTGTTAAGGGTAGTTGTGTCCGCTCAAACCACGCCACCGTAATTTCCTACTAATTCTGATGCAAAATCGACTCGGATTGGTTGGTTCCAAGTCCCTAGAAATTCGCCCTTACCAAATAGTCGCAATTTCAAGAACTAAAAGTGACCCTACAAATATCACGATGACACAAGCATTAATTCAAAAAAGTAATACACCCATGTGTTAGAATTGGCAGCTTTTCAAGTTTTCGGTAAATTTGAATTACATAAGTATTGAAGGTATATCGGATCAAAAGAAAAACTAGGAAAATCATAACATGGTCTATTATTATTCTTGTGTATCAAACAGATCTTTTGCGTTAACCAAAGTACTTATAAAATAACGTTTATCAAAAAAATCGGAAGACCGAACTGCCCTCGTATCTATTTGCTGGAATTCCACTTCACCGATAGTGCCGTTCGTTGATTTCATTTTCAATGTTTCTTAAAGATATGAATTTTAATTTCTGCTATTTTCATAGTTTCAATAGAAATTTGGAAAAAAAAATCCTTTTCCATTGGACTAGAAGGTGCCGAACTGAAATTCCTCAATGAAATCCCAAAGTTGAAGGCCGCATAAGAGTTGATAAAATTCGAACATTATCCGTAGGCTCAAGTTTCGAGTGCGATTTTAGGACGTCTCTGTGAATCATTTCTTTATTCAAGGCCGAACCTCAACAAACCTCCAGATGCTTCTTCTGAATAACCTTAAATCTACGGTCAATAATTATCCACTTACTTGTATATTTGTGAGTATAATAACTAGGTAATATGTGAGAGGCGAGCCATGTGGGGCCATGTGTAGAGAGGAGTACACGTGACCGCTACTGGACCCAGCGCTGCTCGTATTTCATCTTGTTCCGGTCGTAGGAAGTCGCTTCCGTGACCTTCCGACGAATTCGCGAACCCCCCTCCACAATCCGCCAATTCTTTTTTTTTTATTGCCTCCATCTCTCTTTCTTCGTTGAACCCTTTCGGACCCACAAAAGAAGAGCAAGAGAGAGGGGGCGAGATCGAGGAGTCGTTTCTTTTAAAGAGATAACGAAAAATAAAAGAAAGAGCGACGAAACAAAAAAAAAACCATTAAAAAACCTCCTTCGCGAAAATGATCCTCGGGGAAGTGACTCAGTGTGGCGGCAGGTTTCCCGCGCGTCGGTCCTCGCTCTCGTGCGCTCGTCGGAACCGGTTTTTTTTCGCGGCTACCGCGGTGCCGACCTTCCAAAACTGCTGTGGAATCCGTTTAGAACGTCTAAAAATTACATTTTGAACTCGTTGAAGATCCCTTAGCGTTGAAGGGATATCATAACGCTGCTGAAACGAAAACATGCGTAAGTTAGTATGTTAAGAAGTTTTTACTGGGTGCTAGAGTACAGTTGCGAAGGAAACTACACGTAGATCTGATATTAACAGTTTTGCTTCCTTATTACCAAGTAAACTTATGGCGACAGATAGTTAGATAATTAGATTTATTTGTCATCATGTGCATAAACATTTGTCAATGCTACTGTTTCTACACTACTGTACAAAATCCGTTTTGAACTTCTAAAAAGTACATTCTGAACGCGTTAAAGATCTATTAGCGTTCAAGGGATATCATATCGCTGCTGAAACGAAAACATTAGTTAACTAACATAAGTTAGTATGTTAAAAAGTTTTTACTGGGTGCTAGAGTACAGTTGCGAAGGAAACTACACGTAGATCTGGTATTAACAGTTTTGCTTCCTTATTACCAAGTAAACTTATGGCGACAGATAGATAATTAGATTTATTTGTCCTCATGTGCATAAACATTTGTCAATGCTACTACAGTAGTGTACCAACATCAGTCTACAAAATCCGTTTTGAACTTCTAAAAAGTACATTCTGAACGCGTTTAAGATCTTTTAGCGTTCAAGGGATATCATATCGCTGCTGAAACGAAAACGTAGCTTAAGCTAGTAGGAAGGTTTTACTGGGTGCTAGGGAGTACAGGTTAATTAGGTTTTTAAGGGAACTACACGTAGATCTAGTGTTTGGACTTATCGTTCCTTACTACCAATTAAACATAGATGCATTACACCAGTATATTAACCCTTAATGACGCACAGTATCTTTCTGGATACTTCACCTTCAATCTCATTTCACGCGAATGAGAATGAAAATTATTTTGAAAAATGGGTTCTTAGCTCACTCAAAAACCCAATTGGCATGATGAATTATCTCACAACGGTTGTACCTAATAGCTTTTTTCTGGTTTCTAAGTGGGTTGCTAGAGAACAGGAACTAAAATACCTATATTCCTGTTTCGTAACAAAATTATTTTCCTGACCTTTGGATGTTTTAGTGTTGGTTACATCATATTTGACAGGAATATAACTCGAGTTTTAACAACGTCTTTAAAAAAAGCGAGAAAATCACAGAATATTGGGGTGAACTACAGGATACCACGAGTTTTGGGGTGTCTCAGAAAGGTATCCTACAAGATACATCTAAAATTGAATTTTCTCATTCATCCTAATTAAAGAAATTGTGAATCAAAACCAAAGAAAAAGAAGACTTGAGAATGAATTGGAACTCACTAAGATGTTTGGATCTTGGGATATTAAGGGTTAATGATCGATGTCATCTGTGGGATCCGTTTTGACCGTCTAAAAAGAAAATTTTGAATACGTTAAAGATCTTTCAGCATTCGTCAATTTCAAACTGCTGTGGAATCCGTTTTGACCGTCTGAAAAGTACATTTTGAGGGCTATTTCATGTCCTAATCGACCTAACGAGTTGGAATTCAAAATTGTCTCTTTTTATGGTTTACGTTTTGTATCACTGACTGAAGTCTAATATACTTAGATGAGTGATTTGCGTAGGATTATTTTAATACAATAATAAGGCTCCCTATTTTCATAAATACAAGGCTGAATGCTTATATACAAAGCGGCTTTGGATTTTTTGAACCATCCTTCTCGAGATGGACTTCCACTAAGCCGACTAAATTGACTGTTTCAAGAAAAAAATGTGGCAGAAAATTCTTGCATACAAGTCTGCAACGCATTAGGACATTTCATGTCTTTCCCCTCCCTCCTTCTTCCCTTCCATCTTCTAGCAATCTTGTCTTCCTCTGTGAATTACATTTTTCTCAATATAAAAAAACAAAAATTAAAAAATTTAATTTACATCCATATATCGTTATTAAAAGAATTATGTTACTATATTTGACAGTACATTCACTAACCATTGATTGCGTAGACAACAATTAACTATTTTCATGTGTTGATGCTTGGGTAGCATTGATTACCTTGGTAACACTCAACTGTTTTCAAATTTGGATGCATGAGTGAATACTTCCATATACTTCAAGATTTCGGTGTTCCACAATGGCTACGAAAAAGATTCATAATGTATGACTACAAATTATAACTGCAACTCTTAGTTATAAACCTAACTTTTTACTTCGATTGAATATAGTATCAATACAACTACTATGTATCCATGTAAGGTTGACATGGATTTGTTTACAAACCTAAATGGAAAAGTTTAGGAGCTATAATCATATAGGTACCTAACTACCTCACTTCTAAGAATCATAAATGCTTGCATACGAGTCTGCAACACAGTGGGACATTTTCTTCTGTATATTCGAGCCAGACTACATCACCTACTCCAGTAGCGTTGTTGTTCATGTCCTAACGAGACAAATTTCAGCTTCCTACGGTTGATAGGAAAGAAGTTAGCTTCAGTAGCCACTCAGCTGATCAAGACCCTGTACAACTTATTGTTCACGTCCTAAGGAGGCTACCAGCCAAATTTCAGCTTCCTACGGTTGATAGGGAAGAAGTTAGCTTCAGGAGCCACTCTGCTGATCAAGACCCTGTACACCTTATTGTTCATGTCCTAAGGAGGCTACCAGCCAAATTTCAGCTTTCCACAGTTGATAGGAAAGAAGTTAGCTTCAGGAGCCACTCTGCTGATCAAGACCCTCTGCACCTTATTGTTCACGTCCTAAGGAGGCTACCAGCCAAATCATAATAATCATATAGCCAAATTTCAGCTATAATCATATAAGTACCTAACTACCTCACTTCTAAGAATCATAAATGCTTGCATACGAGTCTGCAACACCCTGTTCTTCTGTGTATTCGAGCCAGACTACATCACCTACTCCAGTAGCGTTGTTGTTCATGTCCTAATGAGACAAATTTCAGATTTACTTCTGATAGCCAAATTTCAGCTTACTGATAACCCTGTACTACGTTGTTGATAGGACCAGAATTTAGCTTCAGCCACTCTGTTGATCAAGACCCTGTACACCTTATTGTTCATGTCCTAAGGAGGCTACCAGCCAAGTTTCAGCTTTCCACAGTTGATAGGAAAGAAGTTAGCTTCAGGAGCCACTCTGCTGATCAAGACCCTCTGTACCTTATTGTTCACGTCCTAAGGGGGCTACCAGCCAAATCATAATAATCATATAGCCAAATTTCAGCTATAATCATATAAGTACCTAACTACCTCACTTCTAAGAATCATAAATGCTTGCATACGAGTCTGCAACACATTGGGACATTTTCTTCTGTGTATTCGAGCCAGACTACATCACCTACTCCAGTAGCGTTGTTGTTCATGTCCTAACGAGACAAATTTCAGCTTCCTACGGTTGATAGGAAAGAAGTTAGCTTCAGTAGCCACTCTGCTGATCAAGACCCTGTACACCTTATTGTTCATGTCCTAAGGAGGCTACCAGCCAAATTTCAGCTTTCCACAGTTGATAGGAAAGAAGTTAGCTTCAGGAGCCACTCAGTTGATCAAAACCCTCTGCACCTTATTGTTCACGTCCTAAGGAGGCTACCAGCCAAATCATAATAATCATATAGCCAAATTTCAGCTATAATCATATAGGTACCTACCTACCTCACTTCTACGAATCATAATAATCATTGAGCATATTTCGTTACGTAACGTAACGTGACATAACGACAATTTGGTTGTGTGCCATAAAGACATGAAATGTCAAAAAAAGTTGTTCGATTCTAAGTCTAAAACAATCAACCATTTCCAGCAGTTGTTCGTACAGATTGTGTCTTGTAGTTTCTTTTAAACAAGGCCTTTAATTTATGAAGACGTTTTTTACTTCTTGACGTAACATTGATGCGGTACGCTCTACTAGGTAATAATCATCAATTGTAGGTAACTAGGTAAGAAAATAGAGAGATAGGAAATGTGTTTATAGATAAGTCCGTATTTAATGACTTCCTACTTCAGTTTGAAGTAATGAACAGGCCTAATGTAGGCACACTAGAAGCTTAGGAACCCGAGGAGATGTGATCCTCTATCGAAAACACATTTCAACTCTGACGTTTAGTATTTCGCTATTCCATAGTCTCTGTAGCTGATCTCATTTTCTTCTGAAGGAAAGCACGTGAAGCAATGTGCTCCCAAATCGTCAAAAATTTCCTTGTTTCTACTTCACATCCAATGTTTCACAATAAATCTCCCTACATGGCATTCATATTTTATCAATTTCTGTTGTACCTCTCAATTCTCTTTGATTATGATTTCGAACACCTGACTGTTGATGCTGCAACTAAGAAAACGAATGACGAATAAATCAGTCCTTGGGTTTGAAAAACGTACTCTTTCATTGATTTTCGTGAAAGCAAATTGATTCTGAGCATTTAAAAGACAATTGTAGACCGACGATAGATCCCTAGCCCTAATGGAGGCCTATTGGAAGTATAGGAACCCGAGGAGTGTGATTCTCTATTATAAACACGATGGATCGTTCAAAGTTTTGTCAAAAAATCATTTAGGGCAGTAGATTCCTACAAAACGGGAGGTTTGCGATTTGCAAAAACGATATAAAAAACTGTAGTTTTTGTCGTGGATGAGCATCTTTGTTTATGAATTTTTACCCTATCACAGGGGAATTTCGAAACATGAACGTAGAAGGAATCTGTATCCCTTCTTTGTCGAGCAATTTATATTCCTCTAGGCTGGAGAATGTGTTAACGATTAAGAGGGGAGATAAAATTTCATTAAAATTCAACCGTTAGTCTAATTTCACGTGCGCAAATGAAGTAAATTTTTAGTTTTTTTCTTAGCAAGTTAGATATTAAATACGTAGGTTTCTCGCCTATGTACATCTTCTGTCGTGGTCTTCTAACATTCAAACCAAAGGGGGTTTAAGGAATATAAATAGGATTCCGTAGGTTTTTTCCATTTCCACGTGGCATTGAATAGCGATGAAAAAGATGAATATTAATTCAACATACCTCATTTCTATTGTTTGAAGTTATATTCACCGACCTCATTCGATTAATTGGAACCAATTTGTCAATATTCGTCCATCGATACAACCCGCTTCGTTGTCTCCCGCAAGTTCACGGTCCGGGCTGAATTATAAGCGATAATTACGGTCTTCCAACCAATTAAGGTCTTGACGTTTTGATTGATTAAACGAAGCAGATGGTGGGTAGTTGTCTTCCTCTTGGTAAAGCTGCGGCCGCCAAGTGTTCCATCATTCATTTCTCTTGTAGGTAGAAAAACTCGTCGAAGCGAATCGACTTTTACAAATCATTTTATGTGTGCTCGTGTACGTGTAATTTATACTTACCACGTGGCTTTATTCTCTGCATCAGTAAAAGATGTCGGACAAACGATCAACGTTTGTCGATCGGTTGTGGCCACTCTTTCAAGAATTGATGATGGAATTCGATAAAATGTCAACTGGTTGGGTGAGCCGTAGGTATTCGTTCCACGTGAATTGCAACACCGGGCTACATAATTAGTGCGCAATTAAAGGATGAGACAATTATTTGATTCAATGAATCTAAACCGCACGTTAATTATCGCGATTTGTGGGGATGTTCACTTGATGGGCTGGTAAGTTTGCCTGAACTGCATCAACTTTTGAGTTCTTGTTAAGAGGTGGGTAGTGAGTGAGTGACTTTGTCTCAATGAACTTGTCCCAGATGACCTGCAGTTCATTACAAGGCGTTCTCGACAGCGTGGTTCCCCGTAACCGACGCTCGAACTACTCAGAGACCTGCAGGTCTGCCAAACCGTTCTTCACTAAGTGACCTGCAGTTCACTCATCCGCCATTAGCTCGGGTTTCCTTCCAGTCAACGAAGAACTCCCCTCACCGCAGAGTCAATACCATTCAAACTTACTCTATACCAAGCTATACTGGTCGATACTATACTCATCACAGAGTCGATTAAATTTAATAAGTAGGTATGTATATGAAAATCTGCATGAGGACTCGAAAAATGACTAGGTAGTAGGAAAAGAGCACAATAGATGACTGTCATTTACCGAATTCTGACGGATGACGAAGATAATAGAAGTTGACGGAAGCCACGAGAAGGCGGTAGTGGTGGTGACTGTCTCAGAATGGAGACGACGAACTGCAGGTGTCGCATTCATCCACGGAGTGAACTGGTGAACTTCTCTCACTAACCTTGTCTTTGGACTGAGTGACCTGCAGGTCGTCTACTCCCTCAGGTGACCAGGGTTTACACACCTGTATTCCTTTTCTCTATCTCTCCTGTCACTATCACATGACATCTGTGAGGTGCGTTGAAAAGACATACTATGGAGATGAGAGCAGTATTTCTTATCAAAGTTGGATACCTTCTCAGTTGAACTATGAGATTGGGGAACATGTGGTGGTCGTGGTAGGTGAGCCGTTGGTATTCGCTCCACATGGATTGTAGCACGGGGCCACATAATTACCTCACAACTAAAGGTTGAGACAGAATTATTTGATTTAATTATCTATATCACACGTCAATCATTGAGATTTGTGGGTATGTTTACTTGATGGGTTGGTAACTTTGCCTGAACTGCGTTAACTTTTCCGTTCCTATTCCCTATCCAGGGCCGGATCTTTACATTTTGGGCCCCCTGCAAAATCTCTCCTGGGCCTCCTAACAGTACGTATGAAATAGCCCCACCCCCCAGGAAATTTTAAGGAAAAGAATGAATAACAAAATATTGCATTTGTATTAATGTACGCGACTTAAGTTATTACAT
Organism: Creontiades dilutus; assembly: GCA_031894815.1. Classification (NCBI taxonomy): domain Eukaryota; kingdom Metazoa; phylum Arthropoda; class Insecta; order Hemiptera; family Miridae; genus Creontiades; species Creontiades dilutus. The sequence continues at coordinate 70,972 of JAVIWC010004717.1, forward strand.
AGTGTTTATTATCACATCTCCAACATACTTTTTGTAGCTAATAAGCCTAGTGGTTTTAGGTTAATGTAATACAAGCATTGTTGCGCACACAAGCGAGATTGAATATAGAATCGGCAATAAGTCGATTTTTTCAGTAACGAGATTCTTTTATTTTTGGGGCAGAGGTTCTCTCCTGTCACTATCACATGACATCTGTGAGGTGCATAGAAAAGACATACTATGGAGAGGATAACAGTATTTCTTATCAATGTTTGATACCTTCTCAGTTGAACTATACGATTGCGGACCAAATGCGGAACCTACTTGATCTGAGAAGATCTGCAGTTCTGACTTCGAAAGTAATTTACTTTTAATGGTTATCTAAATACAGAAATGATTAAACCTGTGAGTAATAATTTTACTGTAGCGTTATACTCGTCGAACGATGAAGATGGCCCAAGAAATTGTCACAGGAAGATGGTTTTACGAGTCCTCGGACTCATTAATACTCGCTTGGTTTTCCCTTCGGTCAAGTTAGTAACGGCTTTTAATAAACATTTATAAATAACTAGCTGGTTTACCCGAAGTTGCCCGGGTTAGGGTGATATCGTGGCGTACAAGGAAAATCCTAAGCCTAAAAAGTAAGTTTTGATATAAATAGATTTTAATTGTTGATATTAGTTGAAAAATCTGGATTTTATATGTAGCATTGTGTTCTGTCATAAATCTTGTTTGAATCCAGTGAAAATCCACGAAAACATCGTTATATTTCATATTAAAAAGTATTTTTCTCTGAAACGTGAAATTTAATGGTTTCGCTGCCCTTTAACTCGTTCTTGTCTGGTTCTTGTATCTCGTTCAACCGTACGATTTGTCATTGTAATTTTTGAAATCTGTCACTGAATCAACCTTTCACGTATCATATTTCTTCTCTACTAAGGATACAATTACAAATATGTTAGATTTTAACTAATTTCATTCATTAGCCGTTCGTACGAGAGAGAGGATATTTCTATAGCTCACTTGTTGTTTTTATCTATGTCCGATAATTATTTTCTATTCCAAAGTTGCTGAATCGATCTCTTTCGATATTTTCAGGAAGAGCTTCAGTTTTTCGACGACAATGGAAGCTACGTGAGCGTCGTCGTCGAGAAAAACTTGCGAGCTATCGACTTAACTCAACTCCTCGCCGTCAAAAACCGCGTCCGTAAAGACTACTGCTGGTCCATCGTCGAACACTGGGTTGAAATCGGCATCGGTAATTATAAATTAAACACGATATTTGACTATGCTCCAGTTTTACTTGAAAATAGTTGCTAGGAACAAGTATATTCCCATTCTAACGACCGTCAAGCTTATCGAATCTGCAACTACTTTCCCACAGAAAGTGCCTCATAGAAATGTTTTGTTTGAAGCTTCGTTTTTGAGTGATTTCAAATAAATGATTTTTTCGTTCGATATTATCCCTTTAAAACGACCAAAACTTCCTTAAAGTGCATGGTGAATCAAAATTTGATGATACTTTTGGAAAGAGCGCTGAATTTTAACATTTTTCGAGTGCCTATAAACAATTTTTTCTGGGGTCTTGTCAGAACAATCATCTTTTACAGTTATTTTGGTCATATTGGAAAAATGTCATATCTTTTCGTTAGGTTTTCTAGTACCTTACCGGCGAAAACTGCGTCGAGATCTCAGCTTTTCAACGGTATAATCAATCTTAATTTTACTCCGCTAAATTGGGGAGAAAAGTACGTTTAAATGCAAAAATCGTGGTTTTAATTATGGAAATCCCAAGTTTTTTTGTTCTTTAAGACTCCAGCGAATTAGGGCTGGTGTTCTGGGTAATTGACAACTTAGATTCAAATGGTCCCGTCTCCGTTATTGCGTGAGAGCTAATGCCGGGTTTTGATCGAAGAATGAAACCAAGAAATAAGAATCAAATAAAAATCACAAAATTTTTCCAATTTGTCAGAAATCACTTTCCGGTAAGATGTTTTACCCATCAAGACCTCAGAAAACATTGTTAAAGGCTCTAGGAAGATGGGGAATAAACTCTCTTTCCAACGGTACGCTCAAATTTGATTTACCATGTAATTTAAAGGAGTGATGGTAATTTTAGTGTGATAATATCGAAAACACGAACAGAATCTTATTAGAGAAATAATTCAAAAACGAAGCCTTTCATCAGAAACATTTCTAAGAGGTACTTTTTGTTGGAAATCAGTTGCAAAACAGGCCCCTGATGTTTGGTGGTCCCTAAGTGGACAAAATGTAGGTTGAGTCAGGAAAACTTGCTGATTTGAAAGGTCATTAAAAGAAAATATAATTCACATATCGATTTCATTATTTTTCTGTCGTGTTGTACACATACTGAATTTTTCTCTATGTAGTTTTAAAAAGGACATCTGGCAGGTGACGGCCCTCATTAACGCTAAAATGATTTCCCTAGGTTGAAACTTATGCTTTTTGAGTGGTTTCTTGGATGTTGTTTTCTGCTGTAACAGAATCTTGGATTGGTTAGATCACCGTTGAAAAACTTTCCAAATTATTATTGTGTCATTTTTGACTCACACACACCCATTTTCTTGGCTGTAAAGTTGTCAAAACTAAGAAGAAAAAGTTGGGAATTCGTTAAAATTGACATTTTTAATTTTTTCCAACTTTGTCATCCTCAAAATGAGATTTTCTGTGTTAAATGAGCTCGACTGGTCTGGGGCCCATCTCTATCGATTCTCCATTGAAAATTAGTTGGAAATGATTGCTATAGCCATTGTGAGATGGGAGCGCTGCTTCTAAGATCAAAAATTTCGATTATTTGCTTTGGGTGAATAATTATTTGATTGGGTTTCTACTGATCTAAAACCCATTCCACTCATTAATTGGTCCAAATTATTTTTCCCATAGCATCTATGCGTCTAAGGGATCGGACTGGCTAGAAATTAGGACCAACTAGATCTTTGACTTAGCTCGAACTCTCGACCTTACTACTAAGGAGAAACTTCCCTGTACTTGCAACATCTATCAGGCCGGTTTGACCAAACCTATTCGTGTGGGTTATTACGAACATAACATTTCCCGGGAGTCAAATACCATCCGTCTCGTCCAGTTTGGGGTCAGACGAAATGACACTGCAGGCCGCTGGTTAAGCAGAAGCTCGTTTGGAATGAGTCAGCAGTCGAGGTCACGGTGTGTTTTGACTCGAATGAATGAAGAAATGAAAGATGTTACGCCAGGGAATATGACTCTCTAACTCTAACGGATCTCCCTGAACAGAACACTGCGTAAACTGATGCGCAAAAGTTGAGAGTAAGGTTCTAAGTCATCACGATTGTGACCAATGCTCAAAACACGTTCAACTTATGTCGATTCGCATGACTGGCGTTTTTCGATAATAGGCTTTGCCTCGTCGTAATGCTAGGTTTTAATACTGTTGTCAAACTCAGGTTAGTTGTCACTGTTTCGGATGATGACACATCCGCAGCGGCACAATAGAAATGTGGTAATAATGAATGATTGTTTTTACAGAGCGAGTGTTGGAAGATCACGAGGACGTCCTTTCCGTTCACCGACAGACTGAAGGTGGAGCGAAAAAATACATTTTCCGTCGCTTCAACAACAAATATGACTATTTCTCCAAACCAGAGGTGATTGCATTCAACTTTGTCTCTGTATCAATCATATCTTCTTCGATTTGCGCCAATTTTATACATATATAGAGCAAACAGTTAAGCCCCCTTCCCTTCGAGAAAAAATGATTTTGCAATGAACGCTCTTTTTTCCAAAGTTTCTACTACAGCAAATTCTGATACTACACCGAATTTCATGACAATTTGAATATCGTATGTTCTTTGTTAGGAGCCAGTTGCATACAATTGTTGTATATATTATACAGGGGGTCCCATCTATAGCTTTTCCAAGTCGAATTGAGAATTTTCCAAACCAAATTGAGATTTTTCCTAACCAATTTGAGAATTTTCCCAATTTGAGAATTTTCCAAATCAATTTGAGATTTTTCCAAATCAATTTGAGAATTTTCCAAATCAATTTGAGATTTTTCCAATCTAAGAAACTTTCACTACTAAAAAGGAAGAGGAAGTTTTCCAAACCGAATTTACAATTTTTTAAGGCAATCCAAGACTTTTGTTGAAAACAAAATTAGTGAAGAAAATGAAAGAATAGCACTTTATGAACAAATTAACATTGAAATCATAAAGACAAAATGAACGAAGAATACTTTATAAAAATTACGCTCTTGTTAAGAACAGAAAGAAGCGAGGCCACTCTGCTTTTGCCAATGAAATTTTTCTTTATTTCAATGTTAATTTGTTCATAAAGTGCTATTCTTTCATTTTGCTTCACTAATTTTGTTTTCAATAAAAGTCTTGGATTGCCTTAAAAAATTGTCAATGAGGTTTGGGAAAACTTCCTTTTCCTGTTTAGTAGTGAATGTTTGGAAAGTTCTTAGATTGGAAAATTCTCAAAAATTGATTTGGAAAATTCTCAAATTGGTTTGGAAAAAAATTGGTTTGGAAAAGTCTCAATTTGGTTTGGAAAATTCTCAATTCGACTTGGAAAATTCTCAATTCGACTTGGAAAAGCTATATATGGGCCCATTAAGGAATTGCACCCATACAGTGCGAGCTATCATAAAACTGAACCGGACCTTTTCTATAGTATTTTCACTCTGCTTGTAGGTGGTGGAACCCGTTTTTCATTTTTCGATCTTTCAGTGCCTCAAATCTTCGATTGAAACTCGAGGTTACCTCTTGACCGCCTTTTTATTTTAGTTTTCGATTCTACGTTGAATTTAGAACAGAAAATGCATCGTTGAAAATTTTTTTTAGAGACTTCGTTTCAGAGTTATTTCACTTTTTGCGAACAACACAAATCGACGAATTCTTCTAGAAAAAAATACCGCTTTTCTCCAATTATCTTCAATATTTTTTAGATTTCGACCACAGTTTTGAAATCAGCATCAAATATCCTATCAACAGAAGTCAGTTTTTATCATCAACAATCATCATCAGAGGATTGACATTTCAATTCTTGCATCAAGCGGTGGTAAATAAGTAGTACACATACAAATTTTACTAGACAAGTTTTATTGGGACTTTTTATTCTACTAAAATTACCTACGTGTTAGATTGCTTCTGTAAACAGATTGCGGGTCGATCTCTCACCGAAGAAGTTGCTCTTGGCACCATATCTGGTGGAATAGCTAAGTACGCTTTTGAACCAGGTCACCTTTTAACGCCTCTGGTGTAGTGGGTTGCCTGGCGTACATTTTATCTTTGAGATAACCCCAAAGAAAAAAGTTCAGTAGGGTGAGCTCGGGAGATCTCGCAGACCAATTGACCGGGCCTTGCCTGCCAATCCATCGATTGGCGAATTAGTTGTTCACTTCCCCCCGTGCAGCTAGAGAATTGATTGGTTGAACTGTTATGTCAATCCCCTGATGATGATTGTTGATTATGGAAACTGGCTTCTGTTGATAGGAAATTTGATGCTTATTTAAAAAATGTGGTCAAAATCTAAAAAATATTGAAGATAATGGGAGAAAAGCGTTTTTTCCAAAAGAGTTCGTCGATTTTTGTTGTTCGCAAAAAGTGAAATAACTGTGAAGCAAAGCTAACAAAATTTTTCAACGATGTATTTTCTCTTCCAAATTCATCGTAGAATCGAAAACTAAAATAAAAATTTGGGTCAAGAGGTAACCTCGAGTTTTAGTCGAAGATTTGAGGCACTAAATCATCGAAAAATGAAAAACGGATCCCCCCGCCCCATTTTTTGTAACAAATTCGGGTTCTACGCCAAATTTCTCGAAAATTTTACTCTTCATTCGATTTTCGTTCCCGTGGAAGGCATTCCGCCAGCACGCTAAGTTGCCAAGTCACCAAAATGGGGCCTTCAAAATTAAAGTGTCGCACGTCATTTTTAATTGTTTTTACATTTATCTCAATGTGGACCATTTCACAGTTGACAGTGTCGTAATTTTGAGTGTTAAATTTCCATTGTCTAAAGTGTGTGCAATAAGAAGAAAGAAATACCAAATTTCTTTGAATTCGGGGAAAATAATTTTGCAATGGATGATGCAATATGTGTATGGCGATTTTTGTTTGTTAAAAGCCCCCCCCCCCCCGTGTTTATAGCAAATTCGGATTCTATACCGAATTTCATTCGATTTTTTCGGTTGCTCGGAATCCATTCACCGAGCACGCAAAGTTGTCAAGTCACCGAAATGGGGCACTCAAACCCAAACTGTCACACGTAAATTTAAATTGTTTTTCAACGCTGATTCACATGGTGCTCTACGTTTTGACGTTTGACTGAATGCGAACGCTTCAACAGCCGAAAATGTCGTAATCCCGTGTGATTACATTGTCATTGCCTAAAGTGTGTGCGTGGCTCACATGAGTTTTCATTGTCATTGCACCGATCATTTTCATTGATTTGCATAAGTTCATCTCATTTCGATGATCCTTGGAGACCTCTCGCCCTACCTCGCGTTGATAAACAATGAAAATTCATGTATGCCACGCACACACTTTAAACAATGACAATTGATCACTTAAAATTACGACATTTTCGACTGTAAAAGTATTAACATTCAGTCAAATGAAAAATCGGATAACACCTCGTGAATCAGCGTCAAAGAACAATGAAAATTGATGCGTGTCACTTTGGTTGTGCTAACGTTTATGGGCCTGCAATTTACGTGTACGAATGAAGAATTAAGGTTAGAATTTCATGAAATTTTTTGTAGAATCCGAATCTGCTTTAAAAATTAGGGTTCTAATTTGAAAAGAAAGTAGACATCCATTGTGCAAGGTTTGCGTTCTGCTCAAAGTCATGTTACCGTAATTCGACGCAAAACTTGTTGATAAACACCTTTGATTCGGTTTTTTTTATGTGGAAATTATGGAAATCGAAGGTTTAATAGTTCTCTAGGACACCCTGTATATGGAACGTGATGATCGGATGTTAGACATGTAACCCTGACCTACCTTAAAATATTATGAAATCACTGAGCTGATCAGCTTAGCTGAATTTGAGTATTACATTGGCAATATTTGCTTTCCTGATTGTAAGTATCTGAATAACATACTTGGATATACTTGGCATTGAAACATACTTGTACATATTTTATTCATCCACGGTTCACAGAAACATATAGTGTGTCAGCTTTTCAAATTTATCTTCTTTTGAGGGTAAAACCTGATAACACCCGAATGTCTTCTGTGTGATTACGTTGATGTTGTTCTAATTCTTCTTGAAAATCGATCCTGAAATGGCAGAAGGTTGTAAGTTGATATATATTGTCACGGATAAAGGATTTCTGTTCCAAGTCCGCATGGTGAAGTGAAATCAATCATTCGATACGAGGGCCATGCTCCTGTCTGATGAGGATTGGTTAACTCCTGCTGGAAAACTGTCAATGGATGATGAAGTTGGGGAGGATCACTAAGGCATCGAAATTATGATGGCTTGTACCTCACAATATGGATAGTTCCCCTTCCTGATTCTTGAAAATGCTAAACCTGAGCATAAACCTGAAGCTTTCTTGTTTCAAGGGTACCTGGGTGTTGTAGGCTTGTCGTTTCATCCCTTGGAAGGAGCTCATCTGGTCCATTCCATTACCCCTTTATAGATATCATACATTATGTTGTTAACCTAACATCAAACACCAGCCGTTTTTCGGCAGCAGAAAAGAAAAATTCGTCACATGGAACGTGAAGCACGCTTGAAGCTTACAATGTAGATTCTTGAAAATGCTCAAACTAAACGTAAACCTGAAGCTGTCTTGCTTCAGGGATACCTGGTTGTTGCAGGCTTGTCGTTTCATCCCTTGGAAGGAGCACATCTGGTCCATTCCTTGACCCCATTATAGATATCATAAATTATGTTGGTAATCCAAAAATCGATCATCTATCGATTGTAGCGGCAGAATCGGAAAATTCTGAACATGAAACGTAACGCACTTGGTGAAAACAGACTTTGTAGATAAGTTCTCTTGGTAATGATGTCCTCCCCTCTGATGCTATTGCCAAAGCGGCACTGATCCTACTATACTTTCATATTATCCATTTCTCTAAGATTCGAGGAGAACGCATTTTTGATAACCATCCCTTCTTAAATATCCCTCCTTTGTCGGCTAATGCATCCTATTACCATTTCACAATACATGCCACAGGTCGCAGGGGCAGGAATTCCGTAAATCAGAGCCTGCTCAGAGAAAACAGATGATTTTATAGAGAAGGAAGATTTAGAGGGTGAAATTTTCGGAGCGGAAGAATGTATGATAAATTGGAAGCCTTCCATTGGGCGGTGAACGATTTTTCCCCATCGGAAGCAGAGAGAGTGACACTTTCCTCGCAACGATTTTTGAGTGAAACTTGGAAAATCTTCCGTTGCATTCTTGGCACAATATTGTGTTTCTTAGACACAGGAAATTGGCCAATGGAGTTTTTTAGGTGAGTTTAATGGAGATTCAGCAATCGTACATAGTCTTCATGACAAATTATCAAGGCTTATTGGCCGATGGATTCGTTGTGAGAGAGATGGGATTAGGGATGGATATTGCCCAGATACCAGAGCTTCCCATGTTGTCAGTATTTTCGACTAAGAAAACCTGTGTTTTTGTTAACCTACTTAAGTAAATGGAATGTCCTTTATTGATTATTGGACATTATTACAGAATATGTAACAGATCGTTCAAGGTTCCTGGTAGAGGGAGAGTTATGATGAATTAGGTATGAAGGAGCTGTGGGGGCCACGTTGCCTAATTTCACATCGATGTTGGTTGAGAACGGCTCCGTTTACCCTTAATAGTGCATTCTGTTTTTCTTGAATGTTCGTGGGAGGTGACCCCCAAGTTATCGCTTAAAACGTGGAAGAAGGAAGCGCTTGACATCGCGATGATCACAGGTAGATGCGCTCTCTTAGTTGGGACGAGAATCGTCTCGAAATTACGCCATTTCAAAAGGTTTGAAGGTAGCTTGGTGGAGATGACGGTGAACTTGCTGCTTGCTAGGTGTAGAGATGCAGGGATCTATCACCATAATGCTCATCACTCGTTGGCCTTGCTCTACGATCTGCAGCATATTCCTTGTATTCCAAATGACTGCAGTTATTCAACCAGAGTGTAAGGCAATGTTTCCTAATAGGTTCCAACTGGCTTACAGAATGCAAAAGCGATCCCAATTCTAACATATGGGTTCGTTATTTTCTTCATACAGTGAGGTTTCATGGGTCACTGTTAGGTTCAGAAATTGTGATTACGTGCTCAGGGTGAATTTCTAGAGATCTGAAACATATCCCATAAGATTCTGCATCCAAAATCACTAGGAAAGTGACAACCCCTCTTGCCTTCGTCAGCAAAAACCTCGAAAACCCTTGTTTTCAAATAGCTTTTATTCTCTAGCATCTTTGCCTATGTGGCAATCGGTCTGGCTAGATGTTAAGACCAAATAAACTCCAAAAAGAACAGATTTTTCCGTTCCATCGTCTACCATTCTTGCTGTCTTTTCTCTGTTGACTCTTCTTTCTCGGATTCTTCTTTTTATAATCACCAAATGCTATGACAATGCCTGTTGTTGATGAATTGCTACACCCATACATTACTGTAATAATAATATCATAACATCCATTTTTACCAATAAATCCTCATCATTATTATTGATATTACTGTGCACCTTTGTAGATATTTGAGTTATAACGCAGTGCTCTAATACGTACTTGTTTTTCCAGGACTATTTTCCTCCTGACATGATAGACTTGAAAACCTATCAGGAAGGTTTTATGTACCCAGAGAAACATCCTGAACAATTAGAAGTGAGTTTTCGTTTGCATGCACTAATCATAAATCAAAAAACAACTAAAACGATAATGCATCAATATAGAATGGCTTTAACAGTGCGTATGCACCATCCAGAACATATGAAGGATTATGGATAGCGTTTACATCATAATTTTATGATTCATAACAGATGTCTCAGTCTTCATTCTTGAAAGTTGATGACTTCCTCCTCAAATTTACTGTAAATAGAACAGTATTCTTTCACTATAACTGCAATAGTGTGTGCAAGCCATAGAACCTCTGTTCTATACTCATTGGTGATAGCGAAAATAATAAAACATACAAGTATGAGGCTTGTGTTTGCTACAAAATTACCAAAAACTACTGATTTCACTGCTTATTTAGACAATAATACAAAACGTAACAAAAATGGTTTTGAAATAGTAATAACAGCACCACTACAATAATTCAGGGGTTTCCTCTAAGAACAAAATGAGCCCAAAATTTGAAAAATCCGCACAAACGGAAAATTCGGTACTTGAATATATGCGAAATCTAGTGCCAGGTGTATTGGCGAGAAACTCTCACGTAGAGGACTGCGGTAGGCATAAGAATGCTCATATTTCCCAACAACAGAATATGTATCTCTGTTTCCGCAAGGACGAAATAAGTTTGCACTGGGCACTGCATATGACGGTATGATTCTCTCAATTTCATTCTCAGCTACAATGAAAAACTAGCTAGAACCAGACGAGACACTATTCAGAGTAGTGGGAGAACAATGCAAGAATGGTCAAATCAAAAAATCAAATCTAATTTTGGACATATCTTGTTCTTGCCGGAAATCCCTCAAATTTTCAGTATCTTTAAGGTGTATGCCACTGAGTCCGTCCAGAAGCATTTGAACACGGGTCCAGGATCCGACCCTGGACATGTTGGGTGGGATAAGTCAGAGTTGGTCTGCTACTATGTTGATAGAGGGAGGTAGGGATGGGACATCGAGGGAAAACATCGATATTTTCGATATCTGTGTCCTTATTAGTTAACAGTATCCTTATTACACGCTACTACCGATCGGTTATTGTTAGTATTCTGAGGATTTTGTTTGTTCGTCAGTTCAGCGTTTGTGAGTGTTTCATAAAGTAAAATTCCATAAAGATGTCTCCAAGTAAGTGGTGGCGTTTTTATCAAAAGACCTACGCCAAGTCTGCCAGATGCAATTTCTGTGGGAGTAAAATTATGACGCAAAATCGACAATTTCATTTTTTGGGAAATGATATCTCATTTTATAGGTTTTTCAACGTTGAAGAAGATGGTAAAAATGTTCCAGTCATGCAGCATGACGAAATGAGCAAATTTTCAAAGTAACTAGTTTTGCCGAACGAAAAAGTACGCAAAAACCGACAATTCTATTTTCTGACTTGTGATACCCCAATTTTAATTTCAAATTTTTGAAAGCTGAGGTTTTTTTTTTTTTGTGTGTGTTTTGCGAATTTTGCCTATTTACCTCGTTTTATCATCTTCAAACTGCTCTAGTTTGAACGGATAGAGATATTTCCAATCCGATTTCACTTCGTGTTCAGCTTGAAAAAAACATTTATAAAAGAGAGTCACCTGCTTGGGGGTTTTCGGGTAACTTTCCCCCATTTGAAATGCCCCAAATCTCCCCTTAGAGTGAGGCGATTGTGCTCATCTTCTAACTTAGCCTTTTGAAAGCCTAGGTAGATTTTTTGTGCAAATTTGAGTTTTAATCTCAATTTTATCGCGAGTTATCGTCTGGAATGTGTTTTTGGTGGCTTTTGATAGTGGATTTAGAATGCTTTAAAACGGATTTTGATGCAAAATTTTTTTGAAAATCCTCATTTTACTTAAATATTTTAGACCGAGAACAATAGGTAGTTTCTTTTTCTTCGAAAGTTCGCTAATACTACGGCAGTTGAATGAATTTTTAATATTTCTCTTTTTTCACGTTAGTTAGCAAGCAAACTAGATAGAATTTTTTCTGTGTACCAAAGAGAAAACCAAACCAAAGAGTAAACCAAACCGATGTTATCGGAGCCAACACATCGATATATCGAACATGTGGAATCGATGGCAGAACATCGATATTTCGATAATATCGACGTCGATGTCCCATCCCTAGAGGGAGGGTAATGCAACCTCTGGCTGTGCCATCATGGGGCATTTCTCCTGACGATCGTCAAATACGAAATCCTGGACAGATATACAAAACTGTATACACCCTTTGAAATTGTAAATTGCTGTCCATGTAAATGCTCCTCCAGTTAGGACCCTAATGGTTAATGGTCATCCATTCCAGCATCCTGAGAGCAAAGCCTGCCCAGGTCTGCTCAGTTGCTGACCTGTTGTACTATACACCTCGCCAGGTAGTGGTTGCTGGACAGATATTCAACATTGATATACTCACCCTTTGAGGTTATAAATTGCTGCCCAACTTATCAAATCAGCTTGAATACAGAATGGCAGCTCCATGAATATAGCTAGAAGTTGATTTTCTAAACTGTTCCCCATACAAATCATGAATGGTGCATTCTACAGATATTTTCATACTCACGAAAATTGAAGAGCGTTTCAAAATAAAGGTTTTGATCTCAAGAACTAACTTCACATCATTTCTTAAATTATGAGAGTTGCCTACACTCCAACTTTGAGCCTGATTTGTTCTCTCTTCTTTCCATTTTGGCTTTTTGGCGTTTTCAAAATCACCTTACGGCTTTCATATTGTTGGATTGAAGTCTCCTGAAGCTCATTTAACTGAAGATTAAATTATTCTGTTGGTTTAAAACAAGCAAGTTTCAGGTTGAGACTCTTTGTTATGAGTATTGATGTGTTAAGTGTATTCTTATGATAAAAGATAGATTATTTTGCTGCATGCGCAGGTATGTGATTTTTCTTAATCGACCTCTCATATCATTGTTTATTCATTTATTTAAATGAAAGGCAAAAGCTAGTTTAGAAATAAAATACAAAACGAGTTAATAAATCGCAACATGATATTTCAATAGGATCAGAAGCAAATAAACAAAACAGTGAGACAAGAAAGGATGCAAAAATACTAAAAAGGGTACAAGAGTCTCAGCTAGTAGACGCTTCAGGGTGTGGGAAGAGGTACTAAATACGTCACTGAGAGATTGACTCCAGGAATGCGTTAACCTGACGAGGCAAATCGACACAACCGTCGGCTCAGAAGGTAGTTGTAGGGTGCAAAAGAGGCCTGGAACAAGAGTGTTTGGCTAGTTCTGTAGCGAGGCTCATTGGAGAACAGAACTGTTCTCAACAGAACTGTTGACATTGGAGAACAGAACTCCATTCACAAGCTTGTGGGGTTTATTATTCAATTGGCTTGCGTTCATAATTTGAATTTCTACTAAGCTTTGGAGTGTGCGTGTTTCACAGGTGATAGAGCGATTATTGAATATGAGATATGCATAGAGCACGTAAATCTGTTCTCAACCAAAGTACCTATTTGGATTGATCAGTTGATCATATTTGTGTGCCTCCTGAAATTCAATAATCGCTCTATCCTGTGAAACGCGCACGCTCCAAAGCTTAGTAGAAATTCAAATTATGAACGCAAGCCAATTGAATAATAAACCCGAGTGAAAGAACACTTATTTACCCCAGTTATAATATTGAATAATAATCCCCAGTAATAATATTTACCTATATATTATCAGCGTTTCATACATATCAGAATGCTTCAACCCGTGTATCGGCTATAAACTACAAGTATCCACGTCGGCTATCACTCCAGTAACCACATTCACTACAACTCGACGCTATCGGCATCACTATGTTACAAACAAACAATAATAAACGAAAAAACGCAAATGTTGGCACCATAAATCGGGCCATACATCGGGAATGGTTTGACCTACGGACGTGGGGAGGGCTTATTCGATTCCTCATGGTATGTTGTTCAAATAGGAAAATATTTAGGCCGATTCAACTTGTTTTGAGGTTTTTAGGGATTTTACAAAACTTTGACAGCCCTTAAAGGGCACTTTAAATTGAGTGAGAGAGCTGGCTCAAGAATTGGGGCGTCGTCGGACCAAGATGGATTTTTCCTGAAAATTTCAGATCTTTTGCTCCAGCCGTTTCGGAGATATCGTGCGTACGGCGTACAGACGGAAGACGGAAAACTTTTTATTGCAGATTCGGATTCTACACCCTTTGAAACGTAAACCATGAAATTTTCAGGGGGGTTAGAATTTTTTTTCCAGAGCGATTACAATGGTTTATTATTGAATAAAAAACCAAAAATGTAATATCTGACAAATCTCTACAGCTTTCAAGAGAGGGCAACCCGTACTTGGCCGGCAAGTCCCTAAAATCAACCTGCTCCTTTGGTATGAACTTCCGTTGAACCCTTCTCCAATCGATATCTGTATGCTGCAAGCACTCAAACCAAACTATACTACCAAACCATACTAGCATACTCCAAAGTCGGGCGAGCCAAAAGTTGATTCATAATTGAATACCGCAAGCCAAAAGGTAGAAAATTACTCATTTATCCGAGGCAATTCCACGTGTCAAACGAGCGGGAGTCGTTTGATCGCTCGACCGCCGCAAACGCGTTCACGTCGAGTCCGGGACCCGGTGGAAGTTTAAAAGTTGGCGTTACCGGCGCATGCGCAATGGACCAACCAGTAAAGTGGCTCCAATCAGTCCGCTGACAGGCGGAAAAGTCCAACGCGAGCGAACCTACAACGTTTAGGTATGGTGGCGACAGTTAGCATCCGAAACCCGTGTATGGGACGGGGAGGGCTGGACAATCATTATATTCCCCTGATCGCCTAACTTTCCTCAGGCTCGTCGTAGTGTTATGAACCGTAAACGGTAAGTTTCGATTCATTTTAATCCAAGTCGAGCCACACATCGTTTCGCAACGATTTACCAACAATTCCAAAAAACTGTAAACTCACTAAATAACATTTTTACTAGGTACTAAATAATGACACAACTTCAAGAAATTCAATCAACAGGAATATTCATTATTCTACTCATGAATCATAATGCTTATTATTTTTATTGCCATTCATGACAGTGCATTATTGAATGTCAAATAATATCTGCATTAGAAACTTATTTTTCTCGATTGGTTTCATGTAATTTTTCAGTCGCACGTTACCATTTCTCAATATTATTTTATGGGTATTCTCTGATGAAACAATGACAATTCTGCGATACAATATTGAGTTTACGACGGATGATTTGAAAAAACTCTGCTAGTTTTTACGTTGAGGTTTATTATCGCTATATAATATAAATATTCGGCGCAAATTAAATCAATGGGATGAAATAAAACGTTTTCCTTTCAGTTTGTAGATAGCAGATAGTTAATCAATTAATTTAGTGTTACTACATAAACGTGAAATTGCTGGAAATTAATGAAGAATGGTTGAACAACCTTCGCTCCTCTAGTAGGCTTAAAATATTTTCAATATTTTTAACTCGTTCTCTTGAAAAGTGAATTCCATTGATGTTACATCACATGGAATATCTTATTAATTCACAAGATGACTCTTTGTATGTTCACACACAATTATGATCTTTTTTACTGCTAAAAGTTCCTCCAGGGAAGACGAACGGAATAACAGCGATCCGGGTGTGCTCATTTGATTCATTGTAGTGATATCTATCCATAAAAGTAATAAAAATAAGAATTTCCAATATCTGGATCTATTAATATTGGTTCGTTATTTTCAGTAATAAGCCTTTGTAATCGAACAGCAACCATTTTTGGTAAAATCCATTTGGATTTATTGATTGCAACTGAAAAATGAAATACATTTCATCTAGCAATGTTACATATCAATATAGGTACACTCCAAGAGGGAAGGTTTACAGCAAAACCTAGCCCTTTATTATATAGCTCAATTAATTAGCACTGAGTTCGATTGCACTTCTATTCACGCAGCACAACTAAATCCAGTGGTTTGTTTCGCTTGTGACGTCGGATTTCACCTTCGTTGTCCAAAACGTAGAGCATCTCCGGGTTGTCATGTTTGGGGAGGCGATGTTCATGCTTCCTTGCGTCTTTTGCAATAATTTCATAGACTGTCTCCATCCCCAAATCTCGATGAATATCATCGTTTCGCATGTACCAAGGGCTCCAACTATACTTCTCAGTATTTTATTCTGAGAGGTTTGGATTTTCTTAAGATTTGATTTCTTGGCACAGCCCCAGATCTGTATCCCATGGGCCCAATTAGGGCGAAGGATCTGCTTACATATTAGCAGTTTGTTGTGAAGAGAGAGATGGGAATTCCTTCCCATTAGCCAATACGTCCTTCTGTACTTGATTTTTAGTTCTTCTTTCTTCTTTTCTATGTGTTTAGTCCAGTTTAATTTGGAGTCAAGTGTCAAACCCAAGTATTTAACTGCTTCAGTATGCGGTATTTTATTTGAATTGATCTCAACATCCAAGATTGGGACTTTTCGGTTAGTGAAGTTGATGTGGGCTGATTTCGATTCCTTCAGCTTCATTCTCCACATGTTGGTCCACTTAGAAACCTCATTAGTAGATCGCCGTTTTATGGCCGATAAAAAGCCTTAGATATGATGTACAAAATCCGTTTTTTTGCACGTGGACTCCTCTTTGGATCTAGTTTGTCTTAAATCTAGCCAGTCCGCGTAGATGCTATTATTTTAAAAAAATACTAAATCCACGTGTCCTGTGCAGGGTTGATGAAATTTGATGCAGAGGATTCAAGACCACCTGGACTTCATCTGTGATTTTTGATCCGAGTTTGAACTACGGTTCAATAGATTTTATGGGAAAATGTCGGAATGGAACGAATGGAGAAATCTTAAGGGGTCCCTGCCCTTTCAAGCGGCATGATCAAACGAGTAAATCGAATGCATCAAGTGTGATTGATTGTGTAGAAACCTGATTGACGTGAAGCATTGTCGGTGATTAATTGGAAGTTTGAATGACTCAAGCAGATGACTACGTGTCGTCATAATGTATGGCAGTTTTTGTCAAGCATTGTTAGTCACTCGGTGGAAATCATAGCGTCCACTGCCAAAACCCCTCTTCCCAAAAACTCGGAGCGGGAGTTCATCTTTGTTGACAGATTTGTATCGTGATTGTCCCGATTTGTGGAAAGTATAGAGTAAAGATGATTTTAGTAAACATAGAACGTGCGCGGTGATAGTATAAATATTTTCTTTCTACTTCAGGAGGACTATTGTTAAGGCTGGGGATCCCAAATCTGTATTTGAAACCAGACAGCTGTGAAACGAAAAATCAAACTGCAAAGCGCATAGCTTCACTTCATGGCTTCTTGTGATGAGGGTGGAGGGAGCTTGGAACAAAAGATTGAACCAAGTTTGAAACTTCAATCGAAGTTTCGAGCATTTGTGCGCTTGTTGGTGTAGGAGCACGTTTACTGTTGAGTAAAATGAGTGCGATTCAAGCTCTGATATTAATTATAGTGTAGCTTTTTTTACCGACTCTAATAGGATGGAGGGATTATTGAAATACTCGCAGTAGCTCAAGCACACACCATTCTGCAGTGGGAGACGATGAGTATGACAATGATGATGGGAAGACCCCAAGGTATAAAAAGTGGTGATCCAGTACCTAGGCGTCGTGCAGTCCCTGTAGAAATGATTGCATCGCATCAAAACCTGGCACCTCCACTTGGTCCATCTTGGGCTCAGTAATGCTGTGTGACTAACTCAGGAGGGGGCAGCAGGGGCAGATCTTGTGTCATCAAGAAAGATTGAAGAGCAAAACCCACCACTGCCTCAATTAGGATGAAGAAGAAGAAAATATTATCCAAGTTGTAGGTGTACTGCCCTGATGAGCAAAATCGGCGAATCTACTTTTTTTTTGGATTTTAATTTGTTTTAATCTAGTTTTTACGCTTCAGTTTGTCCGAAGAACCACGAAAAATGTCCATCCTTAACTTATTAAATATTTTAAAGAGGTTTTCCGTTGCCGTAAAGCTAAAAGTGACTCCACTCACTGATCCTTCTGCTTTGAGCCGTAACTACATTTTTTGCAATCCTTATCTCCTAAACTGCCACGTAGATATGGCATATCGGTGTAGGATTGGTAACAGTGGCAAATCTCAGATGCAGCTGTATTTAATCTGGTGATAACATTCGAAAGTAAAGTTTCTACATATTTTCGATTTCGCTACATCCTTACCATACAATCCCGAGGGAAGTTATTTCATATGGATTTCTGATTATTTTACACTATAAAAATGAATCAAAAGACATTAAGGATGTACAGCCTTCAAGAAGAACGCAGTTGGCTTTCAATTTTACCTCGGTTTCGTCTGATTTGTAGAAACAGCGGTTTTGCTTGACAAGGTAGTGTCGAAGAAACGATTAGGGTTGGGCATTTTAGTCAAGAATCCAGGCCTGTCGTGAACAGTGGCGGTCCCAGGCTTACATTTGGGGGGGGGGGGGGTGGCATTGTTAGAAAATGTAATACATTTTTTATCTCAGTTTAATTCATATTTAATCACTTCACTTGACGGTTTTTAATCCAGGTTAAAAATTAACAGAAAACAGAGGAAGAAAAAAGTGTGCTTGCAAAATAAGCTTATTATAAACCATAAAATTAAAAAATTTGGGGGGAGGGGTTCATGACCCCCCCCCCCCCCCGCCCTGGGACCGCCCATGGTCGTGAACAGAGAATTAACATTACCTGTCTCCCCCAAAGTGCTAGAATTTCCATACAATTCAAAATAAATGCACTCGTAATACTATGATTGAGGGAAATTCGCTCATACAATGATGCTTATACATTTATCTCCAACATGAGTGATGAATTTAGTGATTTGGTATCCCCTAAGGACCAATATAATGGATGGATGTAATACAGGTGTATGCCTTGGGAAAAAAATTTGGTTTCAACGCCCGATTGGGAGAAAATCAATTTTTCCTGATGAAATATTACTTTCTTTGAAAGAAGGATTACATCTCTGAAAAGAGGACGTTTTTTCTGTTCAAAACACTAGCGGTTTTACTTTTTACAAACGTGCCAATTTGGAGAATTAGCAAAAATGCGATGAATCGGTCTGAAATTTTATGGAAAATTTGTTTTCACCATAGTCGAGAGTTGTGAATTTAAGGGGACGTCACATTTGAGCGGATGGAAATTTGGTGTTGGGTTGTGAAATTTTGAGCATGTGAATCTTGAACTGATTAACTAATTCAGAAGAGTTGAATTTGGATAATAAATAGTGAGATTGTATTTGAATACGATGGTAATTATCGTATTTCCCTGAAAGGTTGACGAAGGGACTGTCAGAATTTGGAATTTTCCCCATGTGGAATTTTCCTTCCGCCGTGACCAGTGAAAACTCATAATCCTCGACTCTTGTGTCGTCCTTCGTCGCTTTATTGTCAACCTCATGTTTATTACAGTTGTTGGGGCATCTTCTAACATCGAGTTGTATTTTTTCGAGTTGGGCCCCCACATTTCTCGCAACAAAAGAATAAGTACCTTCCTAATTAGTGCCTTGAACGTTTATAGCACACCTATAATTTTATTTGAAAACGCTAAAAATCACTTTATGATGAGTTAATTTTACCGTTGAAATGTTTCGTACCCACAAATCCAGATGGAGTTGAGAAGCAACGACGTCCTGTTACAAATTGATGTTTATTCAGTTCGAAAATTTACCATCAACGTTTATAGCACACGATCATAATTCATTCGAAACCCCTAAAAACTCTTTGGGAAGTTGTTTTTTTTTCTCCGCAACGGTGTAATCAAAAGCCGTATTTCAATGCTCTGAAACGACACTGAACTCAACATTGTGTTTTTCGGGAAACTCTCTTCCTTCAGATTAACACAATTTACTGGGTTTTCAACCTTTTTCGTAATCTTAAATGCGGCCACGTGCCGGAGTTGTACCAAGGTGTCCAGTCAAAAGTCAAATGAAGGCCATCGAAGGTGAATTTCATTTATGTGAACATTAGTGAGTAGCTTTTCACAACTTTCCTAGCGCGTATTGAACCCTATTGACGTTGTTCGTGATCAATTGTCGAAACTGCTGTCTCCCAATTCTGTGGGAAATGAAGCAATTGAATTGCATCAAATTTGTGTAGATGCTTCTTTTTTGGAGAAAATCCATTTTGGAGGATGCAAAAAGGCATTTTACGGTAGAATTTAGACTAATTATCCTCAATGCTGCTATTTTTAAGACCCTCGAAAGTGTTTGCCCGTGCCTGAAAATTTGTCATCCCGTAGAAAGGGGAAGTGGGCCTGGAGGGTACCGTCCGATTTCTATTTCGTCTCTGGTCATCTGCCATTTCTATAAGATACCGCCATCTCGCCTCCAAGTGGCTGGTGTCGTGGGTGACGTTCAATGGGGAGAGCATTTAGGGTAGCAGATGGGACAGGGTAGAACCTAACAGTTCTCTAAACTGTCATTTCGTTGGATCGCATCCATCTTGCAATCCTGGACGTCGCTGTAGTCTTGACACTGTTCGCCACTTCGCCCTGACCGCTTGTCTTGCTCCTGCTCATGTGGTTGAGTATGTTGATTGTCTGTGCCACGAAGGCGTGGCGATCCTCGAGGCACAAAACGAGATGTCAGGGGAGGTTGTCATTGGGCGTGGGATACGCCAGAGTGATCCTCTGTTGCCACTCTTCATTAACCTGGTCGTGGATACAGCCTTGGGTGAACTGCCAGCTGAAATAGGGTTTGGTATTTCCCCTGGGCTGCGAGTAGGTGCATTGGCATTTGCCAATGATGTCATCCTACTTGCAGAAACACCAGAGGGTCTGCAAATCGCCCTCAACGCATTTACTGAGCTGCTAGCTAGGTATATTTTGATGATTAACCCAGATAAATGTGGGTCGGTCTTCTTGGTCCCGTCAGGTCGCCACCACGAGTATAAGTATATACACATAGATATATTCCAGGTCATGGGCGACTTTCAAATTAAGAGAAAAATTGATTGTGAATATTCAATCCTCTTATGAGGCAAAATGAGTTAAAGGGCAGAACTTTTTGTTTCTGAATGCCCTTCAAAAATAATGCAAAAAACTGTTTATAATAGTTGTGTTTAGCAAAAGTCAAGGTATAAGTTGAATAACGCTTGCATATGCTACGAATTTAGAAATTTATGAGCTCAAATGTGCAGAACAATACTTTGTTGAGGTTGAGGTATCTCATATCACGAAACTCATTTATGTTGATCAATTTTCTAGTTGATAACGGTTTTTATATTCATGTTTCAGAGAGTACTCACGACTGCTGAAGAGCTTCCAGTAATTTTTAGCCAAGTCAACCTCCGTCAAGAGTGCAACAGAAATATTTGGGTTAAGACATTCCTTCTCCTCAAAGACAGCAAAATCCTCATGTCTTCCAAAGTAAGTTCAGCTGTAAGGCTGAAACCGTTATTTCTTTACTGTTAACTAGTTATTCGAAATGTATTTAAAAATTCTTGTTAGTTGTGATGGATGCTACCTTCTTTTCGTTTCTTGAAACCGCTAACCCTGAGCTGGGATATAGGAAATCACAGTTAGAGACACGAAAGAAAATGAAACAAAGTAAATTTATATTTCGAATTTGCCTTTATCAAACGCAGAACTAACAATGAGGAAATTTTGCGTTGTCAAGAAATGTGAAGCTATGGAGTCATTTTTGTAGGAACGTATTAGTTTAGTGTATGTGGAAAAAGCTTCATCTTGTAATGTTGATACCTGGTGGTTCATAGGCTCTCAGAACATTACTGTGAGCCTTCTCAGACAGCAGCGTGGATTTACTTTCTTCTGGTTTCACAGTTCTGAGCACTTTAGCACCAAAGCAATCATCGAAGGAAGAGTTATGGGAGATGGCATTACAGGGAGGTTAGGATCGTGGACCTCAACTGAATGCCTGTGGTTGTTGATCCTTAAATTCAGGCCAGTCTCTGATTTGCCCTCATAAAAGTTACTTACTTAGTCGTCCTCTTCATACCCTAAGGTGTCGAGGTAGAGCCTTATATTTCCAATCAGTTCTGGCTCCTTGCCAGATAGGGATCTTACGTTCCAAGTTCCATATTTTAATGTTACCGTGTCCATGCCATGTCGCTGCCATTGATTTCAGTCCGGCTTTATCTCTTTGTCGGCTTTTAATCTGTGGATATTCGGGTAAGTGAGGGATTGGCCCACAGTACCCTAGCCTGCCTGGGGGTTTGCCCCATCTGAGCTAGCAGGCTAGCTCCAACCCTGCTTCAAAGCCTATGGTGTTGATGGCTTCTACTTCCTGAGACGATGTATAGTATCCATCCATCAGGTTACAGGGTTTTTCTCTCCTCCTTTCTCAACAGGCTTGGGACCGGCTATGGCGGAGTTCCCACATAAAACGCTGAGTAATTTTTGCAGAACAGCTCGTACACACGTTGCAGTTTGGCAGTCTTCCGAGCCCTTGCACCTGTATGAAGAAGAAGAAAAAAAAAGTTTATTGATAAAATAAAACAAAGTAAAAGATTCTCTGTACATTACAAATAAACAATACCGACATGGTTTTTCAAACTGTCTGTCGGGGGTGTCAACTGGTGAAACCAAAAAAGAAACTACTATGAAAAACAAAATACAATAAAAATAAATCAAAAATTAAACTCTTGAACCAACTCAGTGCGATATCGCCAGGGCCATCTTGCAGAAAGCGACCAGTTGAGGCCATCCACCACCATCCAGCAACGCCACCGCCTCATTCCAAGACAGCTCGGGCTTACCAAAAATGCCAACTAAAACTCCGCGAATACTGGGCATTGCCCAGTGGGCAAGTGCAGAGAAAGTGGTA
Organism: Creontiades dilutus; assembly: GCA_031894815.1. Taxonomy (NCBI): domain Eukaryota; kingdom Metazoa; phylum Arthropoda; class Insecta; order Hemiptera; family Miridae; genus Creontiades; species Creontiades dilutus. The sequence goes on from JAVIWC010004717.1 coordinate 93,532, forward strand.
CACGTCTTCCTTTTCATGGAAATTGCACAGTGCACACTCTGGTCAGTGGCATATGGCTTAGTACTGAGGTGTAGCAGTTATCCCTTCAGCTTGAAGATCCACTTCGCCGGGAAAATATCTAGTACTTGCTCACCAACCAAACTCGCAGCCTTGTAGTGAGGGTCAAGCTCCCTATAGAGTGTAAACCTCTCCTAATTCATGGACCTCTGCCAGAACCCCTGCTTCTTTTGCTCCTTAAACTTTTCAAGGATATCAGCTGCTTGAAGCTGAATGGATTCAAAGGACAGAGAATTCAAACCATCCACGCCCAATCCAGCGGCAAGGCGGCCAAGATGTCCAGCCCATGAAACCCTGCTTCTCATAACTTCCATCGCAATTATTTTAGGAAGACGCGTGTCTGGGAGATGAGCTACTTTCTTCAAGTATTTTAGATGGGCCTCAAGAGTATAAGCTGATATTGTCCTACCCCTGTCTCCAGATGTTCTTGCACTTGTATGTATTTGTAGTGTTGGGAGACTTGAATTTATCCTCCTCAATTACCAAAGAATAGAGTTTGCATCTTCTTTTTTGACAAAGTTATCTTGGAGAATGGTTGGGTATCGTTGACCACCGAAAATATATCTCCAATGGATGACGCTTGTCGGTAGATAATCGAGGAGACTTTGGGTAAAACTCTTTTGGTAGTCGAATTTGAATTTAGAAGAGGGTATATTTCTCTCAAAACAGTAATGAGAAATTAGTTAAATTAGAATTTCACATCTGACGTCGAGTTTTTCATGTAGTGTTTTGACTTTTTTTCTATAAATTGCTTGAATAATACAAATACCTATGTCGCCGTGACTGACCGAATGACAGATAAATGTCGTGACAGATGAATGGCTTCTAAAAATAACGTCTCCAAGTAGCTATTAAAAATATTTTACGAGAGCCTGTGTCACTGCCAACGGATCTCGCTCTCCCGCATATTCTTCTGCTTCAGTTGTTCTTCCATCCCTAAATCTCTTCTGAATTATCTTTCCTTTGTTATCCCATTTTCGTTCATTTTGTCCCAATTATCTTGACTGCTCACGTAGTATTCGTTATCTATCCAGTTTGGCCGTGGCCGTCGTTGAATTTCCTGGATTTGGATCTCATCTTGTAGTTCCTTGCTCACAACACTTTTGATAGGTTATCGTGAACTGTAAAAATGAGTTTATTACGGCATTGAACTAGTCCACCAGTCTACATTATCAAACGGAATGATTGTAACTGGATGATTATGACAAACAGTGTCTATTGGACGAAATGGAGACATTTACTTGGAGCGTTTCACCAGCTTCGTTGGAAGTAACTTCAGGTACGCCCAGGGATGGGATGTGCTAAACTGCTATTTTCCAATAGCCGTTCTCCAGTTATCGCAATCCCGCAGTAACCAGTTATTTCAGTAACACGTTACTCACTCCCATCACCGTTGACATGTTCAAAAGTACTTTCCCAATTTTCTTACCTCACTCGTAGTATCTACCTACTTCAGGTTTCTCTGCTGTAAGATATGAATTGGCCTAGATATTTTTTTCCAAAACTCTCCTATAAATTCCACTTTCAAGATTATTGGTTTATTATTCAATAATAAACCATTGTAATCGCTCTGGAAAAAAAAATTCTAACCCCCCCTGAAAATTTCATGCTATACGTTTCAAAGGGTGTAGAATCCGAATCTGCAACAAAATTTTTTCCGTCCGTCCACCGTATGCACGGTTTTTCCCAAAAGGCTGAAGCAAAAAAGCTGAAATTTTCAGGAAAAATCCATGTTGGTCCGGCGACGCCCCAATTCTTGAGCCAGCTCTCTCACTTAATTTGAAGTGCCCTTTAAGGGTTGTCAAAGTTTTGTAAAATCCCTAAAAACCACAAAAAAAAAAGCCTCAAAAAAAGTAAAGGCGTCCTAAATTTGTACTCTTTTTGAAAAACACCACACGAGGAATCGAATGAGCAATAGAGCGAACAAGTGATAGAGCGATTATTGAATTTCAGGAGATATGCATAGAGCACGTAAATCTGTTCTCGACCAAAATACCTATTTGGATTGATCAGTTGATCATATTTGTGTGCCTCCTGAAATTCAATAATCGCTGTATCACCTGTGAAACACGCACACTCCAAAGCTTAGTAAATTCAAATCATGAACGCAAGCCAGTTGAATAATAAACCCCAGTGAAAGAATTTGCAGCGTTTTCTGTGCGTTTTCGACCTCCTGTCACTAGAATTCCTAACAATTACCCATAAACAAATTTTGAAATATTCCAAAAATGTACACTTTTTTACCCGTTATTCCATTTTTAACTTCAATAGTATCTGAGGTGGCCACCTCCCTCCAAACGCTCTCCACTAAACAGTATGAGTTTGAATTATACCAACTTAGAGGTCTATAATTGTTTCTTACCGTACTCTGAGTATCTACGTACTTCAGGGGTCTCTGCTGAAAGATATGAATTGTCCTGGTAAATTGTTTTTTCCAAACCCCTCCTCCTGTCAATAAAATGTCCATGAATGTAGTTTAAAAAAGTTCCTGTCTCCATACCTACCAAAACGTTAATGTAGCTACGTACCTATGAGTTTGAATTATACCAACTTAGACGTCCATAATTGTTGGGCCAGAACTGAAGGTTACAAAGGTGTAGTTTGCAGGGTCCATACTTAGGTATGAAATCCCCCTGGAACCAGACAGTACACATTCCCAATAGTTTAAAAATACAGACCCATAATTAAAAGGTCAGGGTTTGAGAGCAGTATTTTTGAGTCTGCGCCAAATACCCATTTCCATTCGAGACGCTATGCGTTCCTGCTGTTATATGTCCCGAAATTCTGAATTTTTGGCTGTTGATGTAGTGTCGTCATACTGTTTGGCTTTTATTAGAGCTGCTGATCTTGGCGCTACACAGTTCTTGGGCATATCTACTTCTGAATGTCTACAGATGCGTGCTGATGTGGGGTTACGATTCCAACTGAAATTAATGCAGGGCTGGTCTCAAAAAGCTGGGGAAGGCGTACCTTTTCGTCAACATTTAAATGGATCTTTAAAAGCTCATGTAATCTTGAAATTTCAGTTTTTAATAGAGTTCCATACCAGGTACTGTAATCGATTGGTGCATATATCCTAAATGTTGATATTAAAATTCCATGGAATCGTAGCTTTCTTCTAAATGTGAGGTTGAAAAATGTTTTAATCTCTGTAATGTTTGATGGTTTGATGCCTTTATTGGATTTGTACAACAGAAAACTCAACATCCGTTAAAATTATGTAAAAGATATTAATTTTAAAATCTCTTTACAATAAATAGAGATAAATACATTTTCTTGTATGTTGTAGGTTTTAATCAAAATGGGTTAGCTTTCTTAAAAAGTCTTCATGCACACTCAGAAACAAGCAATGTCGGCAGATTAGTTTATCAGAGTTTTACATACATTTTTTACATTCATTGAACATTATTGGTACGGTAGTTATCTAGATAAGGGTGACAATTCTGTACTTTGAGGAGCTGAAGATAAGTATTTAGGGAAGAAGGTAGATACAAGGTAAATTATTTCAATTAAAATACAGAATGAATTCTATCAATTCATTCGTTCCTCCACACGCAGATGGATACCTTGGTTTTTCAGTTGTAATTTCTACGGTCAACAGATTGTTTCTTAGAATCCAGTTTATTATTACAGACAAATTCAAACTTTTCTATAGTGGGTAATCGTATTTCCTTTGTGACGGCGACTCTGTACTAAGAACTCTTGTTTATTCTCAGCTGACGCTCTCGATTGCTATCTAGCGGTGATTGTTCGAACCTCGAAAGCTTCGCTCAAGTTCCTCTAGAATGCGCTACTTCCTTTCCTTCCACCCTGTACTCTTTTCTTACTGCCATTCGAAAGTTGTATCTCTAAAAAATGTTACTGAAGCCCATCACCAACGCAATCTTGAATTTTCATACTCGAAACGCAAATCGCATCTGTGTCTGATATAGTTATAGCAATCGTATTAAAGGTTGAAACAGATTGAATGATCAATCCAAATAGGTATTTTGGTTGAGAACCGATTTAAGTTCTCTATTCATATCTCCTGAAATTCAATAATCGCTCTATCACCTGTGAAACACGCACACTCCAAAGGTTGGTAGAAATTCAAATCATGAATCATTGAATAATAAACCCCAGTGAAAGAATTTGCAGCGTTTTTATTGTATGGTATCTATCGCCCTGGTGAAAAAGTGATTAACTCAAATTTTACAGGGGACAGTTGATAAAATTTGAACTTTCACCTAAAATCAGGATTTCCTTGTAGAAGGTTGAAATTAGGAATGAATCACGAGACCTCACTTGATCATTTGTGCACAAGAAAACAACGGTTTCTCATCCCTTGGTACAAATAACTCATTTTTAGCTCAAAAATTATGATTACGTTCTGTACATGAGCAAATGTAAACCCACCAAGCGTAATTTTCTCAGGTTGTTGTGGCAAATGGTATTTAATTATAATTATTCGACACAATGACGTCACCAATACCGGCCTAGCAGGCTCAAACCTAAAATACATAGAGCGTCATATTACCACTTTCTAATCGTCCGAACTTGCTCGAATCGAGAATGCCGGTTTAACGATTGTATGAATTTCAACTCTATTTTATCTTTATTTTTTGTGCTATACAATTGGAACGACAGAGCTGCAATACATATCGATTCGCCCGTTTGAAGGCATTGATACCTGCGAGAATGATCCCATGGCTTTACATCCCGTGAATCGTAACTATGATGTATTCTGCGTCTTTTAAGATTATTTACAACATTTAATGATCTATACATTCAAGATTTCTACATCAGGGGGTTATGTGCCACACCAAACATGGCGCATCTTTCTCTTCTTCTATTGCTTCCGAGTCTACCAAGGTAGCGGAAGCATTGTTTTCACTTTCGGAATGTGAACATTTTTTTGTCTCCAAAATCAAAAATTCCACTCGCATTTTGCGTTTTAGACCTTTCTGAACAATTTTGGTTCCGTGTCTGTCAGTGTGTCTGTCTGTCTGTCAGCAAATCCTTGTTACGTGCAAAATTACACGAAGTTATAGTCCGATTTTGATGAAATTTTCAGGGATTGTGCGGGTTGGGGCGTAGATGGTCCCCTATAAGTTTCATGACCCCCGGATCAATAGTAGCCTCTGCGCATGCGCAAACGTGAAATCCTTGTTACAAGCATAACTCCGGGAGTTCTTGACCAATTTCGATGAAATTTTCAGGGATTTTCGGTTTGATGTGTAGATGGTCCCCTATAGGTTTCATGACCCCCGGATCAATAGTAGCCTCTGCGCATGCGCAAACGTGAAATCCTTGTTACAATTACTCCTGCATAACAATAAATTTACCCTAACTCAATATTTACTTCGCCTAATTGAACGAAGTTCTTTAGTCAATAATAATTTTCAATGATCTATACAGTCATGTTATGGATACGAGGAAGCTATGTGCCACACCCACTTGGCAGACAGTCACGTTATGGATTTTTTTTTTTTTTTGTTCTGTATAAGTATCTATTATTTTATGGCAACTGTAGGAACGTAGCGGAGTGTTGTCTCATTCAACTGCCTACTTTTTCTCTGCTATTCTCTGGAAGGTCACCCAGAATCGTACATAGCCAATAAAATCATTCTCACGGCCGTGTTTTCAATCTGATTTCCAGGTCCAGGTCGTGGCAAAGTTCCTGCGCGCCTGGAGGGATACGTCCACCGGCTATAGACCGCTCGAGGGTGAAACTTCGGTAAGTGAAATATTATGCCAATATATCAAGATAACGTTCCTACCTACCAACATCGGGTAGAGAAGGGTTTATTAATCTCTCAAACATCGGGAAGGTATATTGGTTTCTGATCGATAACACTGGCGGTTCTGGATTTTGAAATATTGTTAGATTACCGCGGCCGTTACCACATTGCACGTACCTACCTAGACGAAGGTATCCGTTTTGAGTGGTTTCGATTTTCAAATCTTTCTCACGTTTTATTTCAGTTTATCGTTGAGCCTGACGGTACCTATACTTTTTCCTTGTCGAGGAAATTGCATTTCCTACGTTTCGCAAGGATGGATTCAACCATAATAAACGGCTCAAATAATTATAGAGAGAGGTAATTGAAAGCGCTAGTAATCCTTTATTAAGTTCCTATCCGGAACCTTTGTACCGCGATACAAATCTCACAAATGTCCAACGGAAATTGAAATTTCTTATTTGAATGTTAAGATTAATTTTAGATTGGCGCCAAAAGCCAACATTGGGGAGAGATATTCTATCAACACAGGAAAGGAATATTGGTTCCTCGTCGATACCACCAGGGGTTCTAACTAGCATTTGGCGATATTGATTTTGATTGTTGCGATTTACGAATCAAATTGTTTCGGTTGGTGGTTTTCTCTTACTCAATTCTCTACCCCACTACGATTATTCTCTGTAATGCTGCATTATGTGCTACATACTACTGAATCGACTAATATTGAAATGCTGCTCCAACTGCTACATTGACATCTCGCCATTTTTTTTTTTTTTTTTTTTTTTTTTAGAAACTTATGAAGTGCCTACGAGTGTTTGTGTAATTTAAATCTTAATAAGTATTAAGTAGTACTACATAGTGCACAGCCTTTGCAAAAAATGAAACTATACCCTTTCCTTTATTAAGTAGTTAGGTTGTTCGTATTCCTTGCCTCCTCATTCCTGGTGTCTTCTTCGAATCTAATTTATATCCTTTGACTTAGCATCCCAACCCCCTTGCCACGTCAAAAAATTCTATTTTATTCCCCATTTCTTTTGGTTTATTATTCAATAATAAACCATTGTAATCGGTCTGGAAAAAAAATTCTACCCCCCCCCCCCCCTGAAAATTTCATGGTTTACGTTTCAAAGGGTGTAGAATCCGAATCTGCAATAAAAATTTTCCGTCCGTCCGCCGTACGCACGATATCTCCGAAACGGCTGGAGCGAAAAAATCTGAAATTTTCAGGAAAAATCCATCTTGGTCCGACGACGCCCCAATTCTTGAGCCAGCTCCCTCACTCAATTTAAAGTGCCCTTTAAGGGCTGTAAAAGTTTTGTAAAATCCCTGAAAACCTCAAAACAAGTCGAATCGGCCTAAATATTTTCCTATTTGAAGAACATACCATTAGGAATCGAATGAGCCCTTCCCCACGTCCGTAGGTCAAACCATTCCCGATGTATGGCCCGATTTATGGTGCCAACATTTGCGTTTTTTCGTTTATTGTTGTTTGTTTGTAACCTAGTGATGTCCGGCCGATAGCGTCGAGTTGTAGTGAATGTGGGTACTGGAGTGATAGCCGATTTGAATACTTGTAGTGTAGTTAGTAGCCGATACACGGGTTGAAGCATTCTGATATGCATGAAACACTGATAATGTATAGGTAAATATTATTCAATATTATTACTGGGGTAAATAAGTATTCTTTCACTAGGGTTTATTATTCAATTTTCTTGCGTTCATGATTTGAATCTTACCAAGCTTCGGAGTGTGCGTGTTTTACAGGTGATAGAGCGATTATTGAATTTCAGGAGATATGCATAGACCACGTAAATCGGTTCTCATCCAAAACACCTACGTAAATCGGTTCTCAACCAAAACATCTATTTGGATTGATCAGTTGATGATATTTGTGTGCCTCCTCTACATCTGTCTACCTTTGGCTACATCGTTTAAATTTGTATTTGGGGAGGTTTTAACGCAATACGAGTGCCAAAGGACTTGATAAATTATAGATGTTTTATTGTGGGGGGCAAATTCTTTCACTGGGGTTTATTATTCAATTGGCTTGCGTTCATGATTTGAATTTATACTAAGCTTTGGACTGTGCGTGTTTCACAGGATAAAGCGATTATTGAATTTCAGGAGGCACACAAATATGATCAACTGATCAATCCAAATAGGTATTTTGTTCGAGAACAGATTCACGTGCTCCATGTATATCTCCTGAAATTCAATAATCGCCCTATCCTGTGAAACACGCAGACTCCAAAGCTTAGTAGAAATTCAAATCATGAACGCAAGCCGATTGAGTAATAAACCCCAGTGAAAGAATTTGCAGCGTTTTTTCTGAATTTGTCCACTCCATCCGAAAACTAGTTAAACAGAAAACTTTTATATATTACGAGGTAAGTAGGAGTAACACGTTGTTAGATCAATAATTATATCTCAGAATTTAGGTTAGGTTTCATATCTTCTATCAGTCTTATTCTTCTTCGATATTTCACTTTTTGTTCTGATGTCACTAACACTGACACGGATGAACATTGCCACATACTCCCCTCCCAGTGGTAACGATGGAGAGAAAGCGAGCTGGAAAGCGGACTTTGCGGCCAGAGCGAGTAGTGCGATACTGGCGAGCTGGCAAGTCAGTCAAGTGCTGTGGTATTTGTTCTGTGACTGGCAACTGTGGTTGACTGGCAGGAATGGGTGTTTTCAGTTCCTGGTTAACCTCATTTAACAGGTAAGCAGGCTTGATGCGGTCGACCGTTACTGTCTGCAACCCTCTGGGAGTGACGATGGTGAATGTCTTTGGGGATCGTTTTTCAACCTTGTAGGGTCCATCATACACAGGCTGGAGACCTTTGCGGGAAGCGTCATGTCTAAGGAACACGTGTGAAGTAGTCTTTAGGTCTTCATGCATGAAGATTTTATTGGCAGCATTGTGTGTAACAGGTACGGGTTGCAACTGGCGCAAACTGTCCTTCAGCTGGGCTACAAAGGTATTTTGCGAGATGGTCTTGTGGGATGGATCTAGGAAATCAGATGGCAGGCGAATCCCAGAGCCATAGACCATTTCTGCTGGTGTTGAGTCACATGAAGGCATAATATAGGAACGAAGTCCCATGAGTACCAATGGCAGTTTTTCTACCCAATTTTCTGACAGTTGAGCTTTTAGTGATGACTTCAGCACCCGATGCCACCTCTCAATAATCCCATTTGATGCTGGATGGTAGGCTGTGGTTTTGATGTGGTTGATGCTGAGCTCCTTGGTGAGTTGATCAAACAGTGAATTGCCGTAAGCGGTGTCGAGTTGCCTTGTCGGAGCTCAACTTCAACTTCGATGCAAGCGAACGATGGAAGGGAAAACTTACTAAGAAATTCATTAGAATCGAAATAACGATTCTACGGGCATCAATGTCACAGACTTGGCGCTCATAAGGGAAAGAATCGTGGATTTTGATGTGACTTTCCTTCGAAACGCATAAAAAACACTACATTTCAGCTTTTTGTCTAGCAAATTTCCATAGAGGAACAATGGAATGGCAATTTTCGTTTGCAGTGGCTCGAACAAATGGAAAACGTAGCAAATTATTACGCAGTGGTTTAGAATATTACTTTTGAATTAGTAATATTCATTAGCAGATCACTAATAAACGTATATTTGGCGCAGTTTGTGTTACAGTGTCTGAACTCGGCGTCTTGCTCCTCCATATCTTTCAATCTTATTTTAAGTGCTGTCAAAAGAGGCCCATTTATATTTCAGAAAGGTAGATCGATTAGGAACGAAATTAGCCACAAGGATATTTCAGCTGATCACTGTGTCTCCGTGACTTGTAATTGACTTCTAGGTGATCCAAAGGCAGTAAGATGACAATTTTCAGAATAAATTTGAGCTTCGATTTTGAGTAATAGGTATTCTGGTGAAAAATAGAAATTCAACCAGTTTTTGCCCGTTTTTTGCCATTTCTCTAATATTTATGGAAACATTTTTTAAATTTGACCAACATAATGTATATTAACCCGAGTGTTTCCATTCTATTCAGGGAACTAATTTCTAACTAACTAGCTAAACTACCCTCTTACTTCGAAAAGTTGTTGAGATTTCGATTCGTTAAATAGATCATACCTTAAATATAATCCATTAGGCTTGATTGAACTTCGGTTTGGCACTTTCAAAAAGAAACTTCGGACGCCGGGCGGGGGTAGGGTCTTTTTTCGATGCCAACAACATTTGAGGGTTGTTGCAATTTTTTTCTTAGTCGATCAGAAAGGTTCATCATTGGAAATCATAAAGCAAAAATCGTCTGAGAGGTCAAATTTTCATGAAATTTCACGTTGACTCCGAATTTAATATAAAAACACTAGTTTAAAGGCTCTGCTACGCAGGTTAAAAAGTATGGGTGAATTACGCAACTGTAGGGAGTATAAAAACAATATGCAAAGTCAATAAATCGTATATCCCAAGTCCCGGAGGAGGGGAGCAAGGGTTGCCCACGCTCCGCCCCGCTGATCTTTGGCCCTCTCTCCTTCACCGGCGGTGGGGGGGGGGGGGAATTCCTCCCGCCTAGCGTCACCACCCTCTGAAAAGTGGATATACCTCCTCTGATATTTTCGTCTTTATATAGTTTGATGATGATAAGGATTTCCGTATTTAAAAAAAATGATCATCTTAGTGTCTTTTAGAAGTCAATTGGATAAGAAGATGAATAAGACTCCGTGAACACCAACCTTTACAGTCTCAACGTTCGGAATAAAAGCTGATATGAATGAATTAACACATGCTTTTATCATGAAAAATAAATTCAACATAATTCATAATTTCATACAAGCGTAATCGTAGCCATGGATGACTCTCTCAGGATGTCTAGCGGTCGGGAAAGTCGGGAATTAGTTATGAATTTAAAAACGGTCTTGAAAAGTCGGAAATTAGCAGAGAAATTCATATAAAAGTCTGAAATTTGTTACCAAAACAATACAGGTTGGAATTTACTAAGATCCAATAAGTGCCCTGCATTTTATTTCGTCAAGGTCAAATTATTGACAAAACTGTATATAAGATTCAAGACATTTTACTTCCATTCAGTAAGGTATTTTTAATTCTAATGATATTTTTTCATATTCTCGCATGTTCACCTGAAATAAAAGTTCTTTTTATTTTAATATAAGATGAATATATTACCGCGTAAAAGTCTGGAAATTTGTGGAAAAAATCTTGAAAAGTCTGGAAAAAGTCTTGAATTTATTTTTGAATAATTGCTAGACACCCTGATCTCTGATGAAAAGTTTGCCTTACTCCTTAATGAATGAGCAAAGTACAAAACTCACTGTCAAGGTAGAAATGTCTGATGGTTATTATCAGGCTCAACTGTTGAAACCATATTCGTTTATGGCTTTGAACCGTAGTTGCCATGCAACAGATCAGAACCTACACAAATCCCTATCAGCGCCAAATACGCCTCCCAATCCAGCTCTAGAACACCCAAGTACCGTCGTCGTACGTCACCCAATGCCGTACATCTTCCGATAAATTGATAAAAGCTGATATCAAAATGCCTAGAATGGTGCAAAGCACTGTGTACGAACACTACTAGAACAATTGAAATTCAACGAGATAAAATAAAACACCTACTTTGTCTTCACTTGTCCGTAAATAAATAGCATGTCTTGAAAACTCTAGTTCGTAAGGAATATTTGAAAACCGAATTCCATTGATTGTCCAAGGATGTTCACATTCCTGTTTTCTGTCAAACTTTTAGCCTTTCGGGAGAGAGAACGGGCAGAGAGGGCGGTCTGGGTGAGCCCATTCGATTCATTGAAGGGATATCTATCAATAATGAACTTGAAAAATTGTTGAAAATTTAAACCAAAATCAAATTTAAGGCATTTTGAAACGATTGTTGAAGTTGAATAATTTTTCGTAGTCAGGGTCATTCAAATCTCATTAAAATGTCTCATCGTATTGAACAAAGACAGCATAGAATGAATAAATGAAACAATTTCTTCCCGTCCAACAACCAAATAAGTTCACAAGAACTTGTGGCGTCCGGTGGAGCTAGTTTAGCCATAAGCATCAATAAAAAAAAAAACTTGAAAGAATAAGAAATTTAAAGTATATTTATTTTTGTAGTGGATAAAGATACATTATAAGCTATTCTACAAACCAATTCCCTTAATCCCATTCAGAATTTCCCTCTTAAAACTGATGAAACTACTATACCTATCAACATTAACATTGGGGTCATAAAAGAAGTGTAAAGCTCTGTGATAGGCATTACTGTTTTGTACGTTCATATTTAAGCTTAGGCAACTGAATATTAGATGACAATGCCGTGCGTGTATGAGCGACAGTACTTCTACGCGAAGGTTCAATACCGGTTTTATAAACTATCAAGCACGATAGATATAACAACTATTGCTGTACATTGAGAACATCAAAGAGTAAAGAAGGACAGAGGGGTATCGTGGAGACTTACGGTGGGCAATTTTCAAAATAATGTTCTGTGCAACTTGCAGAGATCTTAGTAGAGATTTTCCGGCACTTCCTCATACAAAAATACCGTACTTTAACAAAGAAAATACAAGTCCAAAATAAATAATTCTTAACTGAGCAACTGATAATAAATTTCTAGCAATTTGGAAAGAAACAATTCTGTCCTAACGCTGTTGGTCGCTCTTACATATCTAATTTCTCTAATAATTACCGGCAGATGTGAAATTTAAGGGTACAAGTTGCCTGGAAATCATCAATGTTGTATTTAAATATCGGGGTCGATTGAATTCATCTTGGAAATTTGGAAGCTTTTTACCCTTAATACAGGAAAAACATATGTATACTGTATAATCTTATCAGGAATGCTTCTGAGTTAATAGCGACCTTAATTTTGTCCCGGCTGTTATCTGCTCAATATTATGAAATTCATCAACGGGTTGGAAAGGCCTTGACACCTAAATAGTAATTTTATTTACCGTCATAATTTTTAGAAGAAATCCTCAAGTGACTATCAAAATACTTCTTGAATAAATGGAACGATTGAATCATTACAGGTTAGTTAGTTTTTTCGTTCCATTCAGCCCCAAACATTGAAGTGAGACGTTAAACGTTTTGAGTATTGAAAACGAAAAGGGGTTTATATCCCTCTACTTCATGTGAGGAACCAAGTTTTGGAACGAAACCAGTAACGGAACGTAAAAAGGAACCGTTACTTACTTGGAACGGAACGATCGTAACGGTTCCGCACATTCTCTGGAACGACCATCCCTGTATTATCTTATGAGATTCCTCATACAGTATTACATTGGAGTAGGTAAGGAAAGTAATCACGTCATCGTTTATAGAAGGAAGTAGATGTAATGATTAAAAGAAGAGCGTATGTGCTCAATCCGTGGTTGTCAGACCTTGTGGGCAGCCTTGAACTAAGAGTGCTAATATTAATCATAATATATGCGCACATCCCATGCGCATGTTAGACCACTGGCTTGGGAAGGTAGGATTTCTAGCTCCCTCTACTAGCAGCTTGAGGAACCACTTAGTCTAGAGGAGACAGTAGACCGCTTTTGGTTTATTATTCAATAATAAACCATTGTAATCGCTCTCGAAAAAAAAATCTAACCCCCCTGAAAATTTCACGGTTTACGTTTCAAAGGGTGTAGAATCCAAATCTGCCATACAAAAATTTTCCGTCCGTCCGCCGTCACGCACGATTTCTCCCAAACGGCTGGAGAAAAAAATCTGAAATTTCCAGGAAAAATCAATATTAGTCCGACAACGCCCCAATTCTTTAGCCAGAACTCTCACTTAATTTAAAGTGCCCTTTAAGGGTTGTCGAAGTTTTGTAAAATCCCTAACAACCTCAAAAAAGTCGAAGCGGCCTAAATTTGGACTCTTTATGAAGAACTTTCCACGAGGAATCGAATGAGCCCCTCCCCAGGTCCGTAGCTCAAACCATTCCCGATGTATGGCCCGATTTATGGTGCTAACATTTGCGTTATTTTGGTTTATTATTGTTTTCGTTTTGATATCAGTAACTTAGTGATGTAGTAATGTGGATAGTGGAGTGAACTCCTAAAAGGCTTTGTAGGCGATACACGGGTTGAAGCATTCCCGTAAATGTAGGTAAAACGCTACAAATTCTTTCACTGGGGTTTATTCAATTTCAATTTCTTTCAATTTCATTCATTTGGCTTGCATTCGATTTCGATCATTCAAATAAATGTAGCGCCTTGAAGCATAAATATACAAATTTGGAATGGGATTTTAACATTTTTGTTCTGCATCGATTACAAGTGTCTATTATTGGAAATAGTAAGCCTAAACACTATTCTTGTATCGAGATTTGTGGAGATTTCCTCAACCGATTTTCTTCGCCCGTACCTTATTATTTACGGAAGTTTATATTTCATTGTATTGAATTGCAGTAAAACCAAAACAGCTACAACGTATGTGATTCCAGCCTGATCGGCCAATTCGGGTGACTTTAATTGGGTCGTTGGCGCCGGTTCGAGTGTTACCACAGCTTTTGCCTGCCAATTGTAAATTATCAACGATGGGCAATTAAATATCTACACAATCCGTTAAACCGCAGCTTAGATTAATATGGATTCATGCTGGTGGTGGTAATTACATTGAAGTAGGTAGGGGGGGGGGGTTATGAGAAGGTGGTCGCTAAATTTATTTATTTAATACACGGCAATCGCCAATTACAAAAAGAAAGTATTCACTACACAATAATGCAGATCGAAATAAATACAGTTCAAGAGAGAAATTTTAAAGAAAAACTGATTTAATGTGTGAAAAAAAGAGATAATTGCTGAGGAAAGTTTTGTCACTTTTGCTGATGAAGGAATGATGCGAGACACCTTTTGAGATGCGGAAGGCGATCATTAAAACGCAACAAATTCTTTCACTGGGGTTTATTGTTCAATGATTCATGATTTGAATTCCCACTAAGCTTTGGAGTGTGCGTGTTTCACAGGTGATAGAGCGATTATTGAATTTCAGGAGATATGCATAGAGCACGTAAATCGGTTCTCAACCAAAATACCTATTTGGATTGATCACTTGATCATATTTGTGTGCTTCCTGAAATTCAATAATCGCTCTATCACCTGTGAAACACGCTCCACATTAGTAATATTTTATAATACTTTGTTTAGTAATCGGGAGCTTTTTTTACGTAACTACTCCCCTCAGGAAAGGGATATAACATCAGTCGGAATTCATTATTCGTGCAGAAAAACCGTCCCGTCTCCATCAGCATGGCTCGTTATGGAAACGGGAAACCCGAGATTCTAGCATGTCAGCCTCGACCTCGCCTTCAAGACAATCGAGCGCGGACTGGGTATTCTGCCCAGAACAAAAGATCTAGGAAACAAAGTGTTTGTAAAACAATGCTTTTATAGAGTGACAGCTAATCTGATGCGACCAAGAAAAGCTTTTTTTTTTAGAGGCGTTTCGCCGTTTCTGATTGTGCCAAGGCCTTTTACGTTCAGTATTGAATATCAACGATCCCTATTCACAATTTGTTCCTCATTGCCTACCTATAATTAGATTTATTTATTGCCAATATTAATTGTGTTCTCTGAAGGTGGACAGGAAATTCTAAACGAACCCTATTTTCTGCCACGATTGTCCAACTTCGGAAATGTTGGCGGGTTGTATTACATCAAAATTGTTGGTTTCAAGGATTTTTCGTGAGGGACAAAAAAATATATTGTCACTGCTAAGTGAATTTCCAACATTTTCTGCACTGTAATGCTACTTTCTTCAGGAGTTATGAAGTGATTTCTGGGGTTCAACAAGATTTTGCTTCCGAGTCTACCAAGGTAGGGGAAGCATTGTTTTCACTTTCGGAATGTGAACATTTTTTTGTCTCCAAAATCAAAAATTCCGCTCGCATTTTGCGTTTTAGACCTTTCTGAACAATTTTGGTTCCTGTCTGTCTGTCTGTCAGCAAATCCTTGTTACGGGCAAAACTACACGAAGTTATAGTCCGATTTTGATGAAATTTTCAGGAATTGTGCGGGTTGGGGTGTAGATGGTCCCCTATAGGTTTCATGACCCCCGGATCAATAGTAGCCTCTGTGCATGCGCAAACGTGAAATCCTTGTTACAAGCATAACTCTGGGAGTTCTCGACCAATTTCGATGAAATTTTCAGGGATTGTTCGGTTTGATGTGTAGATGGTCCCTATGAGTTTCATGACCCCCGGATCAATAGTAGCCTCTGCGCATGCGCAAACGTGAAATCCTTGCCACAAGCATAACTCCGGGAGTTCTTGACCGATTTCTTTAGAAATGTCATAAAATTTATTTATCACTTCAGTCATCTATCCATTCAGCGTCAATGTCAATTTTTATTGTTAGGTATATTTTATAGTTTGTTCAATAGTTGAACATGCCTAGCTTTATTTTCTCAAGTTATTTTGAAGGTTTTGCTCGAAGAAAGCCGCGTTTCGTGCCGTAAAAACCCACAATTCTTCGCTTAAAAACAATTTCCTTCGATTTTGACCATATTTTTCGGGATTAGCGTTGGATTTCCTATGCGCCTTATGCACATTGATAATCAAGAACTAGCTTCTAAAGACCCTAATTTCTGTTCAAACGTTCAAAATTTTAAAAAATATATAAATTAATGTTTTTCTTTTTAATGTTTCAACTTCAACTCCTCTCAATTTCCATACCATAATTAAGTATATGCGGAGGTTTATGTTTTACTTCTATTCTGCGTAAATCGCTGATCTTTATATACTAGATAGGTTTGTGGTACATCACCCATATAAACTCGGCACCTCGCGGCTCCAAATCTTGTAATTGCATTCAAGATGAAAATACTTAGGCTGCACCCAGTAACGCGGTCGAGCTCTGACCTCCCGTTGAACGGGCTCGCCGCCCGGGCCTTCCGCTTGACTTGATGGTGGGAGGGGGTTCCTAGGGTACGAAAAACCTATCCTAGGTAGGTGGCACAGTTGTACATTTTCGTTTTCTGTGTTACAAAATTTGGTCATGATCCCTTACAGTAAGACATATCCATGTCAAAATGGTAAAACTGCCGTAAATTTTACGTAACTAACCCTTGTTCATATGGAGTTTTTTCCTATAAGGGTAATTTTCCTGTTCGTACGGTAGGGGTTACGAAACCGGAATCATTTCTTGCTATGTGGGGGGGGGGGGGGGTACCTAAACCACAAAATGGTAAAACTGCCGTCAATTTTACGCAACTAGCCCTTGTTCATATGGTATTTTTTCCTACAAGGGTAATTTTCCTATTCGTACGGTAGGGGTTACGAACACCTTACTGTGTGGGATGGGAAAAAACCCAAAATGGTACGAAAACCTATCCTAGGTAGGTGAAACCACAGTATTGTGTACATTTTCGTTTTATGTGTAACAAAATTTTGTCCATGACCCCCAATAGAACAAAAGATGCATGTCAAAATGGTAAAACTGCCGTCAATTTTACGTAACTAGCCCTTGTCAGTATGGAAACCAGAAACATTTCTTACTATGCGTGAGGGAGGGGAGGGGGTTCCTAGGGTACAAAAAACGTATCCTAGGTAGGTGACACAGTAGTACATTTTCGTTTTCTGTGTAACAAAATTTTGTCCTGACCCCCTACGGAAAAACATATGCATGTCAAAATGGTAAAACTGCCGTCAATTTTACGTAACTAGCCCTTATTCGTACGGTAGTGGTTAAGAAACCAGTAGTACATTTTCGTTTTCCGTCTAATAAAATTATGTCATGACTCCCTACAATAAGACATGTCCATGTCAAAGTGGTGATACTGCCGTCAATTTTACGCAACGAGCCCTTATTCGTATGACAGGGCTTATGAAACCGGAAATATTTCTTTCAATGTAAGCGAGATGTAGGAATGATATACCCTCATCGTTTCATTTTAACTTGAGATATCGAAAAGACCCTTTTTTTTTTCAGAGAAAAATAACTTTTAATGTTATCGTTTTTTGTTGACGCTAGGTTAACAGTTATCACGTAGCCGAAAAAGAAGGTTGAGTTTTATGTCATCCATATAAAAATTGTGGGCGCTATCCGATATTTTCGTGTAAACAAAATAATTATCTGTTTCAACCACTGGGTTATTTAATTATTTCACATTCAATGTGATAGTTCGTGTAGTTTTCTTTTCAGTAGGTCACACCCAACTTGTCTGACGGGTTTTGACCTCTTAATTTATTATCGCTAATGAAAAACGTCCAAAACTTTCTTTCCCCAAATAATTTATTAAGATTATGATGGTTCAAATCGATTAATTGAATAATATTGATGGGTGTAATACGATTGGTTCACGCGACGAATTTCATCGCCCTCCGAGGGTAAACAACCCCTGGAATTATCGATCCGGCCCCAGCTGACTGGGGGGTTGTTGGAGACTAACTACCACATCACGAGTTTTGAGCAGATATCATATAAAGACGCTGAACGCACGGTGATTCTTCAAATGAATTCAAATATGATAAATGATTTACAAATAAATCGCAATGAAATAATATTATGGAGGAATCCACGTGTTATTGTTGGCAAAGGCATACTTTACGCCAAACAAGAGAAATACTTGGGGGTGATCTAAATCGCTCTTAAACAAGGAAAGAACAAATGGCTATAGAGCAGTATATAAACTGCCTCCCATGACTTCAAATTGCCTTGCTGAAGCCGTAGCGATCGTGGAGGCCATTGATTATATACTGCAACTGAGATATTCAAACTCATCCCACAAAATATGTACGGACTCCCTGAGTGTTCTGCAAAAAATTGGTTCGTCTTCCTTCAAATGCGTTTCGAACGATTTGACAAAACAACTTATACATCTACTACAAATGTGCAAAATCAACAACATAGAGATTCGATTCTTATAGATAAAATTGCATGCTGGCATTAATGGAAATGAGTTGGTCGACCGTTTAGCTAAGGAGGGTTCGTATGCGGTAGAGCCGTTGGATTTGGCGGTTGAGGTGGAGGACTTCTTCCCTTCGATTTTCGGGATCCATAGGGGTAAATGGCAAGCGCTTTTCTCAACATCGACGGAATGTGTCTTCTACATGAAAATGCAGCCGATCATCCCAGCTAGACCATGGTTCATTAGGAAAGAAGTGGACAAGGATTTTAGTAGAACCATAAGCAGATTGAGAGCGAACCATGGAATCTGTGATTCTTTCTTGTTCAGAATTGGAGTGCGAGAATCAGCGGAATGCAGCAGATGCGGCGAAATAAATGGAACCTTGGAACATTTAGTTATAGAGTGCCCCACCTTCCATGCGCAACGACAGGAGTTTTTTGGTGATATAATAGAACTAATAGATCATCCTATTAATTACTTGACTTTGTTACAAAGAGGAAATTATTTATTATACAAGAAAATCTATCACTTTTTAGGCACATTGAATGTATATATTCTAAAAATCAATAAACAATATTATGGCTGTATAAAAACTTAATGCCAATAAATTAAAAAAAAAAAAAAAAAACAAGTGATGCCAACTGAGAAATTAAGAATGGAAAAGTTGGGAGTGGGCAGCCGATCAAAGTTGTCTCTTCTAAACAAACCTGCTGCATCGTGTTTGTATTGTTTATGCCCCAATACAGTCTTGGCAAGACTTACCAATGGGCAAAAATACCGAAATTGATCATTTGAAGACGGATGACTGAAAAATGAAAATCATTCGAAAATTCCGAAAAACAGTCTTTCATACATATTTGACACGAAATCAACGAATTCTTAGCGGATTCGCTCCTTGACTTTGAACGTTGCACGGTTTTATGGCTTTGTTGAGGTGACCCAGGGAAGATATTAACGTTTGTGCAATTAACTGATGGAGTTGTATTTCAAATCAATGCGTACATGCTCAATGAACGAGTATGGAAATGTATCATTCAATTCGTATGCGTCGATATAGTGAATCAATAAAATAAAGGTGTTGTAGAATAAAACCTTAGCGCGCTTCTGCCGAAGTTGAGGTTTCGCGGGTAGTCAACAATATTACAAAATATGCTGCTTTGCCACTACTTAGTTAGGTAAGTGAAGTCACTTTGATAGCTATGATATGAAGTTAGTCGAGTTAACAAGGGTGTAAGAGCAAGCTAGAAAACGAAGGAGAGAACTGACTCTGGATTCTGTTAACAAAAAAAACGGGAAAATTTTGTTTGGAGGGGAAGTGAAGAAAATCTAGAGTGGGGAATCGTGGGGAGTAGAGAGGGGGATAGTAGAAACCAATCAGGGACGGGGTTAAAACTACCCCAGGGTGCTAGGGGGGAGAGTAGTTTGCTAGAAAACGGGTGGCTTGGGAAAAACCTACAGCACAAAGCAGCTTGGAGAATTTTGAGGGCTTTGAATACTTTCACTTAAGAACGGGTCATTTGTTTCCTATTCTTTGCAACACGACTCTGACTTCATTATTTTGTAAGTAAACTTGATTGATTTTTCAACCAATCAGATCTCTATGAACCTTCATCATGCCCCAAACTTCGAGTACCGCTGCTTTATTCTATAGGTTTTAAACATACACATCTGTCCACCTTCGTTCGTTTGTTGTTCTTCTCATTTTCCATCAAAAAACTTTGGATCTCCTCGTCGCCAAATGTAGTATAATGAAACTGTGCTTGTCTGAAATTAAACTGAACTTTATTTGAATAATTTATGTTCACAATGATAGCGTAGTTTCGGTTTCCGCGATAGTTGATACACTACAGCAGTCTCCAAACTATTTGCCCCAAAGGCCGTATCACAACGTGAAGGTGGGTGGGTCTGGGGGGCTAGTCCCCCAGCTAGTCAACCCCCCCCCCCCCGGGAAAATTTTGAAAATTAGACACTTGAAAAAATTGTTTTAAAGCACTCCTAGACGAGTTTGACAAATTCAAAATTAGGCGTAATATTGGTCAAAAAATTATTTTTTAATGATCATATTTTTGTAATTCCATAATTACTTTTTGGTTGTTCAATAAAGAATATAAACAATTGAATTTTCAGGAATGGAAAATGTTGAAAGTCAAACTCATGAAAACGGGGTTTTCAAGCACTCCTATACGATTTGACAAATTCAAAATTAGGCCTAATATAGGAGCCAAAACTTAGTTTTTGGTGATTAAACATTTTTTTTTTAATTCCATGATTATTCGTTTTTCATTGTTCAATAAGAAATAATAAACATTTTCTTTTCAGGAATATAAAAACAAAGCATTAAAGAGAAACAAATTTTGTATTTATTTATTTAAAATTATTGCATTCAATAAGTACTTTTGGGAAATCAATCTAATGTGATGTGTGCAATTGTTTTGGTTCCGAGTTTGCGAAGCAGCGGAAGCCTTGTGTTCACTTTCGGGAGCCAAAAAATTTTTGTTGTCCGAATTCAAAATTTCCACTCGCATTTCGCGTTTCATAGCCTACTGAACAAATTTGGTTCCGTGTCTGTCGGTCTGTCTGTCCGCATTTCCTTGTTACAGCCATAACTTCCACAATTTTGAATGAATTTATCTCATATTTCTGAGGGGCTATGCGGATAAGGCCTCTTGAGGTCCCATACAAATTCCATCTCAATATAATCAGCGGTACGCTCTGCGCATGCGCTATCGTGAAATTCTTAGAGCAGCCGTAATTTCCATATTTTTTCAATGAATTTAGCTCTAATTTTGAGGGATTATGCGGATAAGATCTCTTGAGATCCCATAGGAATTCCATTTCAAAATATAATCAGCGGTACGCTCTGCGCATGCGCTAACGTGAAATTCTTGAAACAGGTATAACTTTTGGTTCAAAAGCTCATACTTCACAATTTTGGTTCAATTTAGCTCATACAATGAAGGACGTAACGAGGAACCTGCTGTGCCGTCTCCTTGGCAGTGTAATTTTTTGCGTACAATGTCTTTCCACTTGGGATCAAAGTGTGTTGTTCCAATCATAAGTCAGATTTTTAAGTGTTCCTCTGAAAGCATCGCTCGATATTTAGATTTGACATGTGTCATTTTTGAAGAGGTTTGTTCGCACACATACATTGAACCAAAAATTGATATCATTTGTCTGGCAAAACTCACATGGCTGAGTTTTCTTTCTGTTCTGGCGGTAGCCTAATTTTTTCCATTGGAATCCGCCGTACGAAATCCTTCCGCCGTAGTTAGGAGGCCCCTGCACTACAGTCCTCCACCAATCATTTCCATGAATATACGATTCGAAACCAGAAACGTTAGTCGAAATTTCGGTTGAAACATAACATTTCTCGCCTCTCAAAACTACACAGAACGTCTGCTACTATCAAGCTAACAAAAAATAATAATAAGCGCCCATTTACGAACCACTTAATGGTTTCTTGGGTAAGCATTAAGTAAATGAGACGTGAGAGTGGAAGTAAATTTCGACCGTTATAACGTGATAATGACCGTACGTGGTAAAAGGGTTGACCATGTTAATAACTAGTTACAAAACTGATAGTTGCCTTTAATTATTATAGTCAGCTGTCGGTATCCGAGGAAAACGTTTTCGTGTGTATTCATATAAGGGGAGAAAACGGGTTTCGGGTTATCTGAATAACAAGTCATTACTACGAGTAATCGATGGTGAATTAGGGAAAGGGAAAATGTTTGCTCTCTCTCAGCGTTTGTTGGTTTATAATTTCGATGTTCGTAATGTTCGAAAAACGAGTAAAATGTGATCGGTGCTTTAGAGTGAGGAATTGAGGGTCTAATCAATACTTTCGAACTGAGAAATTTTACTGAGGTTTCTCTTCTGTTTCATAACAGCTATGTGGTGGCTGTGGTCTGTCTAAAATAGCTGAAAAAAAGTATACACATACATACAACTTCAGGGATCGATTCAGCAACTAATTTGCAACCACTTAACAGCTGAATCGAACGCATTTCTAAAACTCAGATGGGTGATTCAGAAATGAAAAAGGATGTGATCTGAAATACAACTTTTATTCATTGATTTATTATTCAATAATAAACCATTGTAATCGCTCGTGGAAAAAAAAAAAAAAAAAAAAAAAATTGCAACCCCCTCTGAAAATTTTATGGTTTACGTTTCAAAGGGTGTAGAATCCGAATCTGCAATAAAAAATGTTCCGTCCGTACGCCGTACGCACGATTTCTCCCAAACGGCTGAAGCAAAAAACCTTAAATGTTCAGGAAAAATCCATCTTGGTCCGGCGACGCCCCAATTCTTGAGCCAGCTCTCTCACTCAATTTGAAGTGCCCTTTAAGGGTTGTCAAAGTTTTGTAAAACCCTAAAAACCTCAAAAAACTACTCTTTTTGAAGAACTTTCCACAAGGAATCGAATGAGCCCCTCCCCAGGTCTGTAGGTCAAACCATTCCCGATGTATGGCCCGATTTATGGTGCCAACATTTGCGTTATTTTGGTTCATTATTGTTTTTGTTTTGAAAGCAGTAACCTAGTGATGTAGTAATGTGGATACTGGAGTAAACTCTTAAGAGGCTTTGTAGCCGATACACGGGTTGAAGCATTCTGATAACCATTAAAAAAACGCTGCAAATTCTTTCACTGGGGTTCATTATTCAATTGGCTTGCGTTCATGATTTGAATTTATACTAAGCTTTGAAGTGTGCGTGTTTCACAGGTGATAGAGTGATTATTGAATTCCAGGAGGCACACAAATATGGTCAACTGAACAATCCAAATTGGTATTTTGGTTGAGAACAGATTTACGTGCTCTAAGCATATCTCCAGAAATTCAAAAATCGCTCTATCACCTGTGAAACGGGGACACTCCAAAGCTTAGTAGAAATTCAAATCATGAACGCAAGAAAATTGAATAATAAACCCCAGTGAAAGAATTTGCAGCGTTTTTTCATGTGGTCGAGTACTTACAGTAAAGTTCATTAAAAAAAATGATTTTTTTTTTTTTTTAGGGATTACAACTTTTTTTCCTTTATTTTAATCGTTCGGAGAGTTTTAGAAATGCGTTCATTCGATTCAACAAGAAAAGTTACGTAGTCAATCTTTTCAATTTCAGTTAATTACCCTTTCAATTTCATCCAACACCAGAGGCATTATCTCAGCCAAAACGCTGATTTCCTTTTACAAATGAACGTTTCCCCTATTTCAGACACAGATTTTTCCGATATAAAGAAAATTTAACTCTCTTTTCAACGGTACAATTTAAAATTTAATTTATTTAGTAAATTAAGGGAGTTATGGTCAAATCAGTGGAGTAAGGTCGAAAATACGAATAAACAACTTTATGTATAGCATTAGCAAACTGAATTAAACTTTTGGCAGTTGGAATTAAACCTTTCGCAAACTGAATTAAACTTTTCGCAGTTAGAATTAAACCTTTCACAAGTATTAGTATGTGCGAAAAGGTTAATTCAGTTTGCGAAAAGTTTAATTCTTATTGCGAAAGGTTTAATTCCGAATTGCGTAAAGGTTAATTCAGTGTGCTAAAGGTTTAATTCAGTTTGCTAATGCTACAGAATAGGCAGAAAACTGGCGGACTAAAAAAAGTTGTTATTAAACTCTTACACTGAACACCCTGCGTATGTGTAACCAAGATAGCATTGAGTAATCGGATCTACAGATGTTGCCACTAAAGCGGTGATAATCATGCTACTATTCAAATCAGCATTTTGCAATGATGGCAAGCTTCTAGCAGAACCGCACAACTTATTGGAAAGAGAATAGCACCTTTGTAACAGGCTCTAACCAGTCCCATGTTCTGCTTTAATCATACTCGATAGCTTAGCACGTTTTATACTGCTTATCTTTACAGTATTCTAGATACTTGCCAGGCTTACACCAAGAATTCATCATCTTGCAAGGCAGTAACTCCTTTGCTTTAAGACGATAACCTCCTTCTATTGCAATACTTCCTGCTTCCTGCCATGCTACTACTGACTGAATAGTTTTCTGGGCTACATTACACTATCTATTTCCTTGGAAGTCTCCCAAGTATTGAATTAAAGGTCATTCCGTTGGCAAGCTTCGGACTGATTATCCTCTTGGCAGCCTAGATACAACCACCTCCTTTGGCAGGCTAATTCCCACAGTTCAAATGTAAGATGCTAGGCATCTCACTTCTCATTCCTCCTTGACCTTATGCTACTCACCTTCTTGGCAAACGTTACAGGTTACCTCTGTTGCAATACCTCATACTTTCTGCCTACAACCTTCTGGACTACTTCATACTGCCGGTTACCTTGGAAGTCTGTACACTTCCTGTTTCTACGGATTAACTAAGAATTCAAGCTCTTGGTAAGCTTCGGGCGCATACTGTTTTCTCCTTTGGCAGAGTGATACCGATAGTTCAT
Source organism: Creontiades dilutus (assembly GCA_031894815.1). NCBI lineage: Eukaryota > Metazoa > Arthropoda > Insecta > Hemiptera > Miridae > Creontiades > Creontiades dilutus. The sequence continues at coordinate 118,561 of JAVIWC010004717.1, forward strand.
CATCGTCCAAGGCAAATTACTTCTCATTTCTCGTTGACGTCATTATACTACTCACTTCCTCGGCAGACATTACAAGTCCCTCCCTCTGTAACAATACGTCGTACCTCCTGCATCAGTAACGGAAGAAATGTGACAGCTCTATGTACTGTTACTACTGCGTTAGATGCCGTCATCAGGGAATGTGGGAGAAATCGGAATCCTCGTGAAGGCACTGTTGAAATCGTTTCACAGGCTTTTTTAGAGTCAAGTTGTCTAGACTTACTGGCCTTATGCTCTTTGGTGAATAGATGCTCTTGCAATGGGAATACTAATATCCAAAATAAGATGGATTATCAATAATTCCATTTCAGGAAACTCCATCTGAAACATTCAATGGGCTACTTACTCCGTCAAAGGTTGGGACAACCGCCAACGTGAAAGTGCGTAACTTTGGGGACTTAGACAGCGTTTGTTCTTATTGGGACTTAGAACAATTGTTTGGGACTTTATACGTGGGACTTTAAGTAATGAGTTGCACACTTTTGATGACTTAATTTAGCATTGAAAGTACTTGTTATGCAGCTATCAGGGAATATCTTACTACAATGTCCGTGTTAAAGGAATCCCCAATCACCACTGGTTATCAGATGGTTATCTGGCCTATTTGATGGATAAAGTATGGTAAATGTGGGCGGAAAGCTGTACAAGCTTTGTACAAGTTCCAATCCAGGATCCCAGAGCTGAAAACCGTCCTTCGTAAATGCACTATTGAAATATTCTTGCAGGCTTTTCTATTCTAGTCTGACTTCACTTATGGTCTTATGGTCTTTGCGGATGCTGTGGTAATGGGAATATTAATATTCAATACAATGTAGATTGTTAATTACTCTATTCCGGGAAATGCCGTCTGAAACATTCAATGGGCTACTAAACCAAGGAACTACCGGGAAGGCAGAATTGCTTAACTTAAGGGACTTAGAGTTTGTTCTTGTTGGGACTTTGAGTAATTGCGTTTCCATTATGAGTCATAAGTTGCTCACTTAATTTAGCCTTGGTAGTGTTCATTATGCATCTATCCAGGAATAGTTTCCTAAAGTGAGTACTATCGCCAATCAGTGCTCCAGATGAACAGGTAAGAACTATCACAACACTCATCAGTTACGTGGACTGGTAAACGTTGGTGTATCTATTATCGTTCATCACCATCAATGTGGGCTGTTCAACCCGCTCAGTAAAGGGTTAAACGGAATTTCTCTTTCCCCGTTTTCAAAGTTCCTCCCTCCCTGCCTCATCGATCCAGGGTCGGGGCCCCACTTTCGCTGACCTTTTCACGAAAATGAGCGAGAGCCCGGCAATTATAAGGTGCATTCGGGCGACCGTAATCTCTGGGACACGGTGACTCCTAATTCTTCCTGCCGTATGGGTTATCAACAAGGTTTCCACCTGGTCCATCAAAAAATCGATTGCCTGACAAAGACGACAAAATTCTAATTTCTAAGGATTCCAATGGAAAATGCAGTTACGGGGATTGGCATTCCCATAACTATTAGTATCCCAAATGTCTGATGAGGTTTCATTCCCAAAATGTTAAGAAAGAAACTTGTAAACTAGTAAGAGATAACCCGTATGAGTTCTTTATAAACTAAAATTAATGATTTAAAACATTTCCAGCATTATAAATGACGTATCTACTAAGTACGTCATGCCATACAAGTGGAATCTAAATTTTAAAATTAATGTGGTGTAAATATAGTGTTACAGGTACTTTATAAAAAATTAGAAGTAAGAACCAACTCCGGGCTGGCCCACAGTGTTACGCTTTTTTTCTTTTTTCTTTTTTAACTTTATTAACATTCTTGTGCTTAGCACTATTTAGTATGAAAAATATAGAATATAGCATGTTTAACATGATTAATGTGGTATGTGAATTAAATTATGTAATTCGATACAGTAATCGAAGTCTAAATGCCAATTACGAGAACAACTGGTTGTTCTGACTAAGGAGGGCCATTAGTATTAACAACAATACATTGTTTAGTATAGGATAATAATATATAAGAATATTAACAATATTATTGAAATGACAGTACTGCTTGAGGTTGCTGTTGGGTCATAGTCAAGAAATGAATTAATTATTCATTCACATATTCAATTGAAGCCATTGGCGTGGTCGCTGTGGTGTTTCCGCTTCAGGCGGCGGAGATAACGTGGCAATGGGCGTTGATATGGTATGTTTCTGACTAACTGGTTGGGATGTGCGTGTGACTCGATAATCATGTTGTGGTAGCTACATATGAGCATGTCTTTACTGTGGGAATTTCAAGGTCGTTGCGAACATACCAGTCTGCATTGGTGATTATACGTAGGATGCGATTCTGTAGGACCTGAATGCGTTTAATTTGAGTGTCCGACACTGAGCACCACAGTTCACCGCCATATAGCCATATAGGACGGATGAGTGCGTTGTACACCACCAGCTTGAGGTGAATGGATATTTTATGGCTCTTCAAGAGTGGGTACAGTTGCCTGATTCGCTGCCTTATCCTGCCAGATATGGCTGTTATGTGGTCACTCCATGTTAGTCGGTGTTCTAAGGCAAGTCCCAGGTACTTTGCTGAGGATTGCTCGTGGATTGATAGAGTTGGCAATGGAGACAGGACTCGATAATCATGTTGTGAAGTTACGTCGATATGTCAAATGCAACTATGGCAGATTTCAAGAGCGCTGATCACAGTGTTACACTATCCAGTCGGCATTGGTGATTATACGTAGGATGCGATTCTGTAGGACCTGTCATTTTCTAATATGAATCGAATGTTTAATTTGAGTTGACACTGAGCACCACAGTTCACCGCCATATAGCCATATAGGACGGATGAGTGCGTTGTACACCACCAGCTTGAGGTGAATGGGTATTTTATGGCTCTTCAAAAGTAGATACAGTTGCCTGATTCGCTGCCTTATCCTGCCAGATATGGCTATTATGTGGTCACTCCATGTTAGTCGGTGTTCTAAGGCAAGTCCCAGGTACTTTGCTGAGGATTGCTCGTGGATTGTAGAGTTGGCAATGGAGACAGGCCAGGGGGTGAAGTTACGTCGATATGCAAATGCAACTATGGCAGATTTAGGAGCGCTGATCACAGTGTTACACTATCCAGGTCGGTCATCAGATTTTTCAGGAGTTGTTAGCCACATCAAAAGAGAAGCTCGAGGTTACTGTGGGACGTTCCTTGTCATTTTCTAATATTAATCTCTGTTGAATCGAATGCATCCAAATTGTTGCAAGGAGCTTTCTCGCATTGGTGTAGCATCCTTCTATTTTCGAGGGGTTTCATTTCACGATGAATTTTTATACCGCAACAATCATCAATGGAGAAGGCCACATGTGTGGAGCTGCCTTTAGATCCTGAATAATGTATTGTAGTAATATAAGTCAGATTTATATTGTTAATGAAATAACTCGATGCAATAACAGCTTTAAAGGTAGGAGGAAATCGTTTTTGAAGCCATGGCAGAATAAAATGTGAAAGAGACCAGGTCGAACTGAGGGAAGATTTCGTCAATTATGATAAATTGGACTGTTTGGTGGTTAAGTACTGTTTTTGCTAGTTGATGCCTCATTTCGCGTATTATTTTCATGGAATCTCCTACTAGTGATTAATACTCCATCTTAAAATTCATGATGAATATTTAATATGCTTCTGTGATTTATGACGTCATTACTCGCGGATACGTGGGGTTAAAAAAAACCTGTAGTTGTGTAATAACTGCGGACGTCACTCAAGAGGCTTTCGAAATCCACCAATAAAACCACGCGTTTTACGACCTCCCCTCCCTCCTATATTTAGAAGAACTCCCTCATGTTCCTTCGATAGGAATAATACTTTAACACCAACGATACGAGATTATGACGGTCGTAAAAAAAACGGCTTTGCTCCCGAGGATTGCCTTCGCTTCCTGACGAGTTTTCGTGTCGTGTCAGGGTTACAACGGTGACGTGCATAGAAAAGCAACTCGGAAATGAGCAGGCGCAAGGGCTAAGAGGTTTTTATTGCTCGCGACGCGGAGTCGTTGAGACAGCAAACCGGCTGGTTATTACGACCTTTTATTGGTCTTCCAGCTCCCTCCCGATCAACGGGGTCACTAGACTTTCTAGGGTTAACGAAACGCAGTATTTCATTGTAGTTACTCTTGCGAAATCAATGATAGGTACGCGAATTAAAAGTTTATATATATGTTGACCACCCTGTTGTAACAAGGAAATGATGGAATGGACCAGTTGCTTGTTCCAAGGGCTGAGGTGATTAGCCATTAACACCAGATGATGCTTCAGAAGCTCTAGGCTTTTGCCCAGGCTTATAGTAGTGTTTCCCACAACTTCTGCTATGGCTGTAACCACAAACCAAACGCTGGAAAGAGACTTTGACTGTAGGTTTGTAGCTCTCAACAGTAGTGTGTTTCAAGATGTTGTCTAGGAATGCTGAGTTGTGTTTTATAACAAAGGGGCCAGGGAATGGTGTAGTGTCACCTTCAAATGCTGAGGCGGTATTGCCAGCACCACGTGGAGAATATCTACGAAGCCAAAAGCCGTCAGGTGTATGCTCACGTGTAGCAGTTCAAATAATCGGGAAGGGGGGGGTTATCCATATCCATCACGCTTCCTGGGCATTCAAAAGGGGAGGGGAGGCATGGGGAGTAATAATTGGTTAACCCATCTGACCTATTGGGGCAATGCAAAGGAAAGGGCCTTCACGGCAGTCAATATTAGAGGGGAATGGATCGTAACTGTACTCAGGTGCCATGTAGCAAGTGATGGAATGCTCTAGTTGCTCCTTCCAAAGGCCGATGCGATGATGCCTGCAACCCCCAGAGGATATCTCTGAAGCTAAAAGGCTGATCAAGCTTACTGCTCAACTAGCAATCAAGGGTAGCAGTTTCAAGAATCGAGAAGGATGGACTATTAGTATCCATTACAGTTTTCTTTTGGAAAAAGAAGAAGAAGCAGATTTCGTGATGGCAGTAATGGAGAGGAAGAGTCATCTTCCTTTGTATCAAGTGAGAGAGGAGGAAGGTTTGAATAAAAAGTTCAATTGTGGACCCTTGAAATGAAATTAAGAAAAGTTCAGAGGTATTTTCCAGCTCAATGTTCAACAATCCAAGTTTCATGTTCGTCTAGTAGAAGATTTGTTTGTATTCAGCAGGAACTAGAAAGGGATGACACAGTGTGAGACAATGCTGAATAGAAAGTGTGATTTACAGGGAAATCTCACTCTAAAATAGGGAACCAATTCAGATTGAAGTTGTGCGGGTTTTGGGTACTGTCTTCCCTCAAAGGAGTGTGCGGCTCACGCCTACTAGTCGGACGGCAGCCGAAGATAGTCATGCATGGTCATATAATATCAGTGGCAAAGTCACCCTATTGAAGGTACATTGAAAGAGTGGTTTGGGAAAGTCTATATTTTGCAGTTTTTGTGAATATGATTTATTGGAGCTACTGCATAAACCAGAAGTTTCATAGCTTGAGAGGTATCCTCTGGGTGCAGCATGCATATCGTCTCAGCTCTTGGGAAGTGGCAACTAGTCCATTCCATCACTTCCTTGTAATATTTTCGCAGAATCTGGTTACGAACTACTCACCCGTTAAATTGAATGCCTCACAAAGGCGAAATAGGCTATACATTTTAAATATTAACCCTTTAAAATTGTACATTAATCTCCCTCTAGCCTATTTCGAGCCGCTCTCTTGCATTTTTAAACTCTCTGGAGTGGGACGGAGATGGATTATGCACTACCTTCTCATTTCTGGAAACTGCTAATTCTGAGCATTTATGTGAAGCTTTTTACCTTCAGGGGAATCGTCTGGATGTTGCAGGCAAATCTCATTCCTTGGAAAGGATAACTAGCCCATTCCATTACAGCCTTATTATAGTTTTAAGAAATGGGAGGTTTGAAATATCCATACGCATCAATCCGTTTAGTTTTCAGGATAAACATGGAATTCTGCTAGTTCTAATTCCGTTTCTGACATTCTTACTAAATCTATAACTCTTGGCGTCAATACAAATTCAAAATTTGTGATTCAATAGCAAACTGGTTTAAGAACAACGGCTGACCAAAAGTGTCCTATTAGCATGATCTGTATTTTCAATTTCCAATCTCAAACTTCAAGAAGAAGATGGGATTTGTAGTTGCCCCTTCCAAGGTCTAAGGTGATTATGCTGCAACACGCAGAGGATACCCTGGAAGATGAAAGCCTCCATATGCACTGCCAAAGCATTTCCAAGAAAATACTTCTTCCCTTCAAACTTATTTCAGTGTTGGAAGATTTTCACTGTAAAATATTGCGATAATTTTAATGTTATCACGAAAATATTCTAAAAAATTTCTGTTTTCGGCGGTCAAAGTGCCTTATCAGATCATTGAAGAATGGTATTGTGAAGATTTGGCCCTGTGAAGAATGGTATTTTGAAGATTCGCACCCACGAAAAGCCATCTTCAAAATCGAGTGCCCCTTTTTTCCTTGCCGTTCCTTGAACCGCTTCCAAACTGTAAAGACACGATCGGTTGGTTAAAAGATGGAGAAGGGGAACGGAGGGGCAAGGGATGCCCCAAGGCAAAGAAGATTGAGGTAGGTCGGAGACCCCTGCGAAAGCCGGGAGCGAGAGTGGGGATCAATACCACGGACGTGAGGACCGTCCTAAAAACGTTGGGCTAGGGGGGTTCCTTTTGGTTTGGCCTAGTAGAAAAACCTCTTGTACAGAAAGCGAGGTGAACGCTTCCCTGAGACCCCGTTTCCACTGAAGTATCTTCCCGAATTACGAAAGATTTTTCACATCGTTATGCTGCTAATTTAGAAAGCTAAATGAAATGTGGTAATATTAATAGCGCCGAGACCATATCTACAACAGATGAGGTCCCAATAGCGCAGTGTACAACCATTTCCTGACATCTACTGGATTTTTTAAACAATTCTTTACTCTTTATTGTGAAAAATATTCCATATCTTTTCCGAAATTCGTTTTGTCTCTATGAACCATTAATAAGTGCCAATTTAGCTTTCTACAAGTTCACTAAAAAATGTTTTGAAACTCTCTTTTCCGAAAAAAAGGTAGTTGAGCACTTTTAGGTGACGGATTCCAGTTTTCTTTAAAGTCAGATTTGTTGCCCTTCTTGTTCTCCCAGAAACATATTCAAACGAAAAAAATGTCGCATTCATTTGGAAAAGTGCAGATTTCATTGACATCGAATATGATTGTTCATTAAATCGGTGCTATGTGAACCGTATAGATCTTCTCAACCTTTAACACAGATTGTTAGATTATTTTTACTTAATCGATGTCGTAGTATCACGTATTTAGTATCAACACGATTTGAAGGGACTACCAACTTTTTAGTGGCTAGTGTCAAAGAATGCTTGGCAAAAGCGATGCAATGCTTGATAAAAGACAGTTAGCCAAGGGGTTGGTCACTTTACCTTTAAATCGGGACAAGAAATGCCACGGAACTGGCCAAAAACGTCAAAGACATATCTAGATAATCGTCAAATCGGGCTTTGTCAGTTAATAAAATCATATATATCCTGGACTTTGGCGTTCTCAGTAAACTCGTTTGCGTTAAGTAAACTTTTACAGTGTTGAAATAATTCAAAAGAAATGGGCTTCAGACTTTATTGAACTGAATAGACGTTATTCTTTTTCAAAATACAAGAAGTATACGCATCCCTTCATCATTCAGCCATTGCCTTTGTAGAATGCTTGTCTTCTGCAGCTTTTTGTTCATATGCCCTTATGATACGTTTTTATTCAACAAATATATTGTGTAAAATGAAGCTCAATACACTTAAATGTTCTTGGTATTAGGTACTGTATCAAATCAATAGAAGCACACTCGAAATTCAAAAACATTCTGGGATCTAGTGCAGAGGGCAGAAGAATAGGCCGTTAAGGTGGATGGTTGTTTGTGACAAAGTCTATTCCACGGTATGCAGGATGTTGGACAGACGGTGGTATTTGGTAGGAATGTTCTAACTAGCATGGGGAACGTTTTTTAACCTCAACCATATCAGGGACGAACGCTGGAAGTTTTTGGAAACTTGAATGTCAACCCGGGGAACACAATAAAATCTGGACGGAACATCCGAGTCTGAAAAAACCGAGACTTGTCCGTCTGTCTTTCGCAGCTTTTCTCCGAAAGTACCGAATCACAGTTCACAATTGGCTCAAAGATCCTACATCCATCCAGGACGCGTCAATATACTCGGCATATTTATCAATTAACCCGTTTTCAAATCGAGGGTTAAATATTTGAGATTGAAATAGCGTTCAAAAAAATTAAAACGACGTGATGAGTGATGCTATTAGTTTCTTGATTTGACTCAATTTTTGCTGAATAATGACCAAAATTTGTTCGTTTCGTGTGAAAACCCATTGATTTTTCAGTTGATCACTGAAGAAGGTTTTTTCTTGTTTACTTACTCCCATTTTGACAATTTTATGAGGGGGGGGGCTCGTGGGACAGTTTGATTCGGATAGAAATTAGATTTTGATCAGACCACCCGCTTGCTGTACGATCATCCATTAGCTCCCCATGTGAAAAAATCCAAATTTTGTCTTTTGCAAGTATGAGAGCGAGATTGAGCATAATTGGGTACTAGAATGGCTGGCGACAACCCCTGAACATAGTGGATACTGTACTATCTGCAGTTCACTTTCTGCGCGAGAGACTTTCTGATAAGAAAATAATAAATCTTTGTATTATAGTTTTGAGGTTAGAAATATTAGAATGGACAAAGAAAACATTCTAGTTGAATGTTGTGGTTATGGACAAATTTTCGACTCTGGGATCTCGTCATGATCAAAGTGCTCGATGATGCTGATTGGAGTATACAGTACAATTGTAACACTTGTAGCATACTTGTAAAATGTCATATGCCTAGTACAGAAGTTTTTATGGCAAAGATGGTTCCCCATTCCCGTTTCTTGAAACTGATAAGTATGAGCAGCAGCAGCAGCGGTTTGGCTTCAGGGGTATCCTCTGGGTGTTGCAGGCTAATCGACTCAGCCCTTGGAAGGGGCAACTTGTATAATCCACCACCTCCTTGTTATCTTGCTGGATAGTGGAGAGATGATGTAGTGATACCTAGCATTCTTGTGGAGAAGTTTTCACTAACCCTAACCTTGGTCGTTTTTTAAAAGTTCGGTGGAACATCAGGATTTCGCAATCTCTGTGTTCTAGGTGCTTGCAGCAGATATCGAATGCTGCAGGTTACAATAACATTGATATTTTACACATTAGGTGCACAAAATGAGCTTGCAATTCTAAACAAGTCATCTCCAATTTAGAAACATTGCTACAATCACTGATGAGGTCATATTAGATTTTGGTTCCCATCTTCATCAACTCTAAACGAGGCAATTAGTAAAACCGCTTGTTCCTTAGCGCGCTATATCAAGGAGGTGATAGGGTGAACTAATTGCCCTTTTGCAAGGGCTAAGACGTTATGCCTGTAACACACAGATGACACCCTTAAAGCTAAAAAGCTTGAGTTTTATGCTGATGCGTAGCAGTTTCATGAAATAGGAAGTAGAACTATTCATATCTATTACAGCGTCCATGCTTTAAATTAAGCATTTTGTATCATTGTCGTTCTCAGGACTTGTACTATTTCCATCATCAAGTTGCACTGGAGTTTCACTCGGCTTTGCATGGATGTTCGCCCATTAGTTAGAGATGTAATAAGGTTGTTAGCTGCATACGGTTAGTACAGGTCGTTAGTCTTCACAAAAGTTCGAATACGTAGCTGGCATCACACTCCGGTCGCTTCCCATGCTCCACAATAATGAATTGTTAGTGCAACACTAATCGCCAAAAACATTAGATCACCGCTCGTGGGATAACGACGCGGAAATCAAGTTTTCACATAGGTGTGAGAAAAGATCTCCGGCCGCTCTCAACTCGTGTCGCTCCGCTGAGGCTCAAGTCAGTCTTCAGAAAATTACGGACTATTCTTCTGCCCCGGCTACCGTAATTCGCTGATTCCGTCTTGATGCGTCGAATTAATCTATTATTTAACTCCTCCTGAGGTTCATTTGTATTCCTGAACGTATGAATCTCACATTATTCATCATGTACCACTTCAGCCTGTTATTAGAGCAGTAAGTGTTCTAGAAGCGTGATGAACAAAATCATCTAGTCTGAGAAAAAATATTCGATAATGGGAGAATTTATTGCTACGCGAACTGTTATTATCTTTCAACTATCGATGGGTACCAGTGTGCTTGAAGGCAGGGGTTCCCAAACTGTAATTGTACCATAGTTCAATGGTTTTAAACCATGGTTTAATACTTTCACTCATCTCTGTTGGTTAAAATCTTCCAGGTTTGAACAGTTTTTTGACGTTTTTAAGGTAGTCCACCATTCTGGTTCTTCTTGCGAATGTTGCTTACCCAGTTAGATGGATTGAATTCACATTTTCGCCAATTATTCTGGTTGTGAAGACTGGCAGGAGAGATTCAGACGGTGGTGGCGACGGCCATCGTTAGCAAATATGCCCTTGTTGCCTCGTACTATGTTGATCGCAGAACGTTAATGTCGTATTTGAGGGATCATTGAAGGTTTACCAACTTACCAAATGAAAATTTCCCTGTTAGCACCTGAAAGAGAAGGTTCCAAACTACCTTGTTCCACCGAAATCTCATCAGTAAAATCGGTAGTTAACCCCTTGCTGCAGGGACCCACTCCATTGTATTCCAAATACTCCTTTTGGTATTAATAAGCTTGGTTTTGCTTCTAATAATGATTGTGCTATGCAGTTAACGTCGTGTTTGAGGGCTCATTGAAGGTTTACCAACTTACCAAATGAAAATTTCCCTGTTAGCACCTGAAAGAGAAGGTTCCAAACTACCTTGTTCCACCGAAATCTCATCAGTAAACTGAAAAATCAAATATTCATCGGTAGTTAACCCTTTTTGCAGGGACCCATTCAATTGTATACCAAATACTCCTTTTGGTTTTAATAAGCTTGGTTTTGTTTCTAATAATGATTGTGCTGGGTAGTTAACGTCGTGTTTGAGGGCTCATCGAAGGTTTACCAACTTACCAAATAAAAATTTCCCTGTTATTGCACCTTTTCACGCAGCAGAAATCCAGTGGTTTGTTTCCAAACGTCGGATTTCACCTTCGTTGCGAAACGTAGAATCTCATCACGGTTTGTAAAGGCGATGTTAGCTTCCTTGCGTATTTTGCAAGGTCATAGACCCATCCTGGTTGAATATACCAAATACTTCTTTTACTTTAATATTCTTGGTTTTGCTTCTTAATATTTGATTCTTGCACAGTTAACGTCTGTTTGTCCAAAGTGCTTATATATAAGCAGTTTGTTGTACCATTCCTTCCCTTACCAAATGAAAATCTATTGTTTATTCCAGTTTAACCTGAAAGAGAAGGTTCCAAACTATCGTTGCACCGAAATCTCATCAGTAAAATCGGTAGTTAACCCCTTCCATAATTGCAGGTTAGTGAAAGTTGATGTGGGCTGGATTCGTTCAGCTTCATTCCCATTCCATTGTAGCACCTGAACCAAATACTCCTTTTGCTCATCTATATCATTGAGGGAAGCTTCCATACTCCTTTTGGTATTTTGCTTCTAATAATGATTGTGCTATGCAGTTAACGTCGTGTTTGAGGGCTCATTGAAGGTTTACCAACTTACCAAATGAAAATTTCCCTGTTAGCACCTGAAAGAGAAGGTTCCAAACTACCTCGTTGCACCGAAATCTCATCATCGGTAAAATCGGTAGTTAACCCTTTGTTGCAGGGGGGGTTAACCCATTCAATTGTATACCAAATACTCCTTTCGGTTTTAATAAGCTTAATTTTGCTTTCCAGTAATAAACGTTCTGGGAGATTATCAAATTGTACTTCAACATAAACTAATATATGTTTTTGGAAAAAATAGTAGCATCCCTTCCCCATCAAACGAAACATTGCGATGTTTCATTATGTGCTACTCATTATTTGAGAACCCATTACAAAACATTACTTGATGAATACAGGCATCAGACCGGTTAGTTCACCAAGAACGTATTCGATTCATCACAAGGTCCATCAAATGACGCGCTAAGACTCGCTCTCCTGCTTTTCTACCTTCCCTAACTGTAAAAGTTTGAAAGCTGATTGATGGATTATTGTTTCGGTTGAATGAAGTTGTTCGTTTATTGGGTATTTTGCGTTTTGTCCTCGCTTATCTCCTCTATTACCTACCTTATACAATGCCCGTTATATTGCTACCACGATCGGGTCGTGGTATCACAAGTGAAAAAAGAAACTTGATAGGTGTCGCGATAGGAAAATAATTAAGTTGCAACATGGTTAGCACATTGCCAATTGATCCCAGTCTATTTATGAACTTTTTAGCTTTGCTATAATATCAAGTCATCAGAAACGAGAGATGATCAGTGTTGCCAACTCTTACGGGTATGGTGGCTTTGTACAGTAATTTCGCCCTGCGTACTTACACGCCCGGCCTGTTTGTACGGTTATTTTGTGTGGCCACTTTTTTCCTCTTATTCAAGGAAATTGAAGAGTTTTTTGGGATAAAATAATCTATAGTAACCAAAACACTGAGGTGCTGGTCTAATACGCGGCCACCTACGCTCCGAGCGGCCACCCAGTTAGAATAGTATGAACCTTTGAAAACGCTGCAAATTCTTTCACTGGGGTTTATTATTCAATTGGCTTGGGTTTATGATTTGAATTTCAACTAAGCTTTGGAGTGTGCGTGTTTCACAGGTGCTAGAGCGATTATTGAATTTCAGCAGATATGCATAGAGCACGTAAATCTGTTCTCAACCAAAATACCTATTTGGATTGATCAGTTGATCATATTCGTGTGCCTCCTGAAATTCAATAATCGCTCTATCACCTTTGAAACACGCACACTCCAAAGCTTAGTGTAAATTCAAATCATGAACGCAAGCCAATTGAATAATAAACACCAGTGAAAGAATTTGCAGCGTTTTTTAATATAGTTATTTTGGAGTCTAGCCATGAGCGTTCTATTCCCTGTGTATGAGCGTGAGTTCTCGGGTCGACATAATTTCGCTGATGATTCACTGTGAAGTGATTGAAGCCTTTGCTGTTCAGATTTCGATAAGCAGTCCACTCGTCACTATGAATGAACGAACCGGTTTCACACTCTCTTTCAATGATGAGCACAAGCGTAGAGCGATCTCTCCTATAGCTACCTAACATCACTTCCCCGTTTCAGTCCAAAAACCCACGGCCCATCAATCCGCCTACCGTGGTTTCTATTATTTTCCACGTCTTCATCGCTAGCAACTTCAAGAGCTGGTCTGTTTCCAGCCAAAATTCTCCCACGGTTGTATTTTCGTTTTCCTGCAAATCTAGATTCGTCTATTTGAATTGGATCGTCCTCCGTACCAACCATCTTTCCACGTGACTTTGGCGTGCCGGTACATACTTCGCGACACAGATTACAATAACATTTCCTCGGTTTTGTGATAATGACGTGACGATACACAGATCGAATTCCGAAGGTTTTACCGAAAAATTCTTACTGATGTTTTATGTACATGGAGGGAACTGACAGTGAGAACATTCAAGGTGAAGATGGGACACCACTAAGTCTGGGTTGCCTACCGAGCGCCTGCCACCACGGGTCCCACCCTTCTCCAAGCTCCGAACTGTTATCACATCTTATCACCTCCAACTTCCTTGTGTACGACTGAATAAGGTAATTCCCGAGTGGTGATACGGTAACTGGTTCTCACCGATTGGCAACTCCAGATATGAGTCAATCGTTCAACAAAGTGACGCATAAAGCGTCCTGCTCCACCCTATTGGACAGTTGTACTCTGAATACCACTGATATTGAAATGTTTTTGTTCTTTAATCCTGCTGGATTACTGCATCCTGTGTTATTGAGAAGTTATTATTTCTACTCGAAGGATCCTCAACATTTCTCATGGCAATGTCGCGAAATATGACTCAAACCTTCTTACAAAGTCAATCATCCAGTGCCCTATACCACGATACTGTGCAGATTAAGTTAAATACCTATAAGCATTTAAGCCAAAGAAGACAATTCTGAAACGATTTTATGAATTACGATCAAGATAATATAAATAAAGCTCATTAGCTGTGAAGTTTGATATAATCTTGTTTCGAAACAAACAAGCCTTTCGGCGAAACAGTCTCTTCTGCAGCAAGTTGTTGAAATGTAGGAGACGAACGAACAAATGAATTCTCGGAGAAGAAAATTAAGGTGATGACGCGCATCCTTGGTGACGAAGCGATCATACGTGTTGCATATATAAAACTGGAGTTTTACATACCAATTATAATAAAGCTGATAATCCTTGTTTTCTGAGGTTAATGTGAAAACGTTGGATAGTTGGAAATTCAGTCTCGGTTGGTTAAAAGAACAAAAATGTCATCGATGTGTACTGTTGTGATCTCAAAATGCAGGAGACAGGAGAACAGTCTCGAAGGCCGTGGTACGGACGTAAATGAATTTTTCAGAAGGTTGAACCAACGCAGCGAGTCGCGGTGTTTGAAGGTGCAATGCTCTTTTTTCAGTCTCGGTCCCCAACTTCTGACGTCGGTCAAGGAAAAAAAAACTCCGCAAAACCGTCGATTGTCGCTGTCAATGACCGAATTTGCACGTTGCACTCAATAGAACATGCTACCATCGCGGTAGACTGGTCAACAGAACGAGGAAGTAGTTAGCTGCATTGCACTTCCACGATGGATTCAAAGCTAGAATAAGAAGTAATCATAACAGCGCCATATCAATCGTATTTGGTAGTTTGATTGCCCATCAATCGATTAGCAAGCGAGGTGCCGTTAGTCAATTCCCGGTGGTAGACAAACGGCTATCAATCTCTCGCGAACTTGGAGGTTGATTTTAATGGGTCATTAGCTCTTGAATCCCGAATCAAGCAGTTCTGCTCCCTGCCCACATTGCGGAAACCGTCATCCACTTCAACTCCCTGCTTAACCATTTGATGCTTGTCTTCTGTCAAGAGATAGTTAGTGTTTATCAACATATCCGCATCTTGACGTGTCGCAGTCCACGTAAAATAAAAAACGCTGCAAATTCTTTCACTGGGGTTTATTATTCAATTGGCTTGCGTTCATGATTTGAATTTCTACTAAGCTTTGGAGTGTGCGTGTTTCACAGTATAGTGAAAGAATACTTATTTACCCCAGTAATAATATTGAATAATATTTACTTATATATTATCAGCGTTTCAAGTTCATCAGAATGATTAATAAAATTGATCCACATTCACTACAACTCGACGCTATGGTGTTTTGGTACCTGAGAATATACCCAATAAGAACATCTATAATTTATCAAGTCCTTTCGGCTATAAACGACTATTGAAAGTATCCACACAAATATGATCTGATCACTCCAAATAGGTATATTGGTTGAGAACAGATTTACGTGCTCCGTGCATATCTCCTGAAATTCAATAATCGCTCTATCCTGTGAAACACGCACACACCAAAGCTTAGTAAGATTCAAATCATGAACGCAAGCCAATTGAATAATAAACACCAGTGAAAGAATACTTATTTTCCCCAGTAATAATATTGAATAATATTTACCTATATATTATCAGCGTTTCATGAATATCAGAATGCTTCAACCCGTTTATCGGCTATAAACTACAAGTATCCACATCGGCTATCATGGTCCACATTCACTACAACTCGACGCTATCGGCATCACTAGGTTACAAACAAACAATAAACCAAAAAACGCAAAAAACAGGGTCTCATTCGATTCCTCATGGTATGTTCTTCAAATAGGTAAATATTTAGGCCGATTCGACTTGTTTTGAGGTTTTTAGGGATTTTACAAAACTTTGACAGCCCTTAAAGGGCACTTTAAATTGAGTGAGAGAGCTGGCTCAAGAATTGGGGCGTCGTCGGACCAAGATGGATTTTTCCTGAAAATTTCAGATCTTTTGCTCCAGCCGTTTCGGAGATATCATATAATTTTCAGGGGGGGTTAGAATTTTTTTTTCCACAGCGATTACAATGGTTTATTATTGAATAATAAACCAAAACAAATATGCCTACATGATTGCTAACTTATATTGTTGATCAGTTGATCATATTCGTGTGCCTCCTGAAATTCAATAATCGGTCTACCGTGTGAAACACGCACACTCCAAAGCTTAGTAGAAATTCAAATAATGAACGCAAGCCAATTGAATAATAAACCCCCGTGAAAGAATTTGCAGCGTTTTTCATAGTATGGTATCTACAAGAGAAATTTCACAAATAGAAGAAAGAGAGCCTGATGTTTCGAATGTATTCTTGTTCACAGATTTGGAGAGAAATAAATGTCTTGCATTTGGGAAAATATATATACATAATCACGAAACATCCCTCCTTTCTAACTAAGTTGGCATCTGAAAAACGTCGCTTTTTTCTCGAGAACTCGTATTTTTCGCTCGCGACGTCAGTTGGGGAAACATTCTCTCGAAAACTGTGGGAGGAATTCTAATCTCGTTCTATCACCTGCCATTGCTAGACATGTTGCAGAGAGTTGACAAATTTTGGCAGGGCTCCACTCTTTTCGGTATAGTTTGTTTGTGCACGAGAAATAGAAGGAAATCCATTTTCTAGTCTTTCAGGAGACGGTAAAGGGCTTTGGCAGCTACAGAACTTGCACGCGATTGCTGGGGAGAATGTTTCTTAAAATACGGATTGATTCTATGTCCCGGACAGCTGGTATTCAACGAAATAGTTCGAAGTCAAAGCAGAACAAGTCAGATCTCTGTCAAATTCCATGTTTTTGGTTTGTAATAAGCTCCCGACAATGAAATTTATTCTTCAAGAAATATAAGTAATTCATTATAACTTGTGTTACCTACACAAGGACTATTCAAAAGTGTATAGAGAGAGAAAAAACATTTATTGATCATTATATGGGGTGAAATGTTGGGTTGGTTGGGATTTGTGAAAAGTATAATTTGATATGCCAAAAGCTCGAAGTGGTATGCCAGAAGTTGAAATTTAGTCGCCGAAAGTTTAAATTGAGATGCCAAAAATATTAAAATTGATTTGTGCCAAAGGTTCAAATTAATTTGCCAAAATTTTCAATTTGATAATATCCCAAAACTTCAAATTGATTTTGCCAAACTAATCTGATTTTCTTTTCATGGTTTGTTATTCATTCACCATTAAAGCCTTACTAATCGTAGTATAGTGCATACATAAAAGTGGTAAGTGCTTACCAAGTATGTTTAAACACAGGTTTTGGGTTTCTACTCAAAGTTTCATGAAACGTTTGCTCCTAATTTGGTATAGTTTTTGAACAGTAATCATAATGTGTTCATATTTATGTCTATAAGTGTGATCATATAAAAACCGGTCATAACGACAACCTTGTAATGCGTGCATTGCTTATCAATATGTTTTAACGCACAACACACAAAATTCCCTGAAAAATTTACTTCCAACTTGGTATAGTTTTCAAACAATAATCATTATGTATTTACAATTATGCTTATAAGTGTGATCGTATAAAAACCGGACATAATGAAAACTTAGTAATGCGTGCATTGCTTACCAATATGTATTAACGCAGAATTGGTTTCTACCCAAAATTTCCTGAAAAATTTACTTCCAACTTGGTATAGTTTTCAAACAATAATCATTATGTATTTAAAATTATGTTTTTAAGTGTGATCATATAAAAACCGGACATAATGACAACCTTGTAATGCGTGCATTGCTTACCAATATGTTTTAACGCAGAATCGGTTTCTACACGAAATTTCATGAAAAATTCACTTCCAACTTGGTATAGTTTTTAAACAATAATCATAATGTGTCTATAATTATTTTTATAAATACGGTCATATAAAAATCGGACATAGGGACAGCCTTGTAATGCCTGAATTAGTTACCAAAATGCTTTAACGCAAAATCGGTTTCTACACAAAATTCCATGAAAAATTCACTTCCAACTTGGTATAGTTTTTAAAACAATAATCATAATGTGTCTATAATTATTTTTATGAATACGGTAATATAAAAACCGGACATTATGTATTTATAATGATGTTTATAAGTGTGATCATATAAAAACCGGACATAATGACAACCTTGTAATGCGTGCATTGCTTACTAATATGTTTTAACGCTGAATCGGTTTCTAGACAAAATTTCATGAAAAATTTACTTCCAACTTGGTATATTTTTTAAACAATAATCATAATGTCTATAATTATTTTTATAAATATGATCATATAAAAACCGGACATATTGACAGCGTTATAATGCATGAATTGGATGCCATTATGTTTTAACGCAGAATCGGTTTCTACACAAAATGTCATGAAAATTCTATAATGCATGAATTAGATGCCAATATGCTTTAACGCAGAATAGGTTCCTACACAAAATTTCATGAAAATTCTGCTAATCATTTGGTATAGTTTTTAAATTAAGGTCATCATGTATTTATAATGATGTTTATAAGTGTAATCTTATAAAAACCGGACATAATGACAACCTTGTAATGCGTGCATTGCTTACCAATATGTTTTAACGCAAAATCGGTTTATACCCAAAATTCCATGAAAAATTCACTTCCAACTTGGTAAAGTTTTTAACCAATAATCATAATGTGTCTATAATTATTTTTACAAATACGGTCATATAAAAATCAGACATAGGGACAGCCTTGTAATGCATGAATTAGTTACCAATATGCTTTAACGCACAATCGGTTTCTACACAAAATTTCATGAAAATTCTGCCAATCATTTGGTATAGTTTTTAAATAAAAGTCGAATCTGCAATAAAAAATTCAGTTGGGGTTGCGTGGGGTGCATATGATTAAAAAAATTACGCATTAAGTATTTATAATTATGTTTATAGATGCGTTCATGTAAAAACTGGACTTAAGGACATACCTGTAGTGCATTCATGACTTATCGGTATTTTTTAATGCAAAATCAGTTTATTTATAAATTTTCATGAAAAATTTGCTCCTATAAATTATTGAAGCATAGAATTGAGAAAATGGTTTTAAAAATCCTCGATGCGAGTGCCCGGAGCCTCTGTTTGCCAGTTCACCTTGTGTCGTACTTCATGGATATTTAGCGTGTAACTTCATAACGCTCTCGTGCGAGTTTTACATCGAACCGTTCATGGTCGAATTCCAAGTTGACAATCCCCGTATCGCCTTAAGTAGGATTATTAATGTTTTTCCCCCTACCCCGCCTTCAATGTCCGTAATAACCCCATTTTCCCTCCATACAATTTTCATACCCCGTAGCGTGCTCCCCGGGTGTCAACTAAGGCCGAGTGAAATATGTAAGTTGTACGTGCGATTCCTGTGACAAGGGAACAGGTTGTCACAACCAGTTCCCCGCTTCGAAACGGAACGTAAGCAAATTCTGACGTGTGAGGTTGGTTAATTTTTCCAGTCGGTGCGGCGTTGACGTTCTCGCCGGTTGGTCGCGATTTACGTCTCGCGAAAATGAAGATGGAGCGAAGGTTGACGTTTGCTTGAATAACGATTTTGCGTTGAAATGCAATGAGAGTTGACATACTCAACGCGTTGAATTTCTGAAGAATGAGGTACAAACTTCTGAAAAGGCATATTTGCGAAGCGTTAATAAATATCGATGGGGTATCCATTATTTTTGCTGAATTTTCATTAAATGAATCCAGAATTTTAGAAGAAAACAAATCCATAGACTGATAGATGAGAGATCGTGGGTAAAATACGGTTCTTGTCTTTACTGCTTACTCAAAGCATAGTGGAACATTGAAATAGTTCCACATTCTCCGAGACTAATAGACAGATTTCAATGAAATGGTCAAGGATAGTGCCATTTAGCTCTTAGTTGATCAAATCAGAAGCAACCTTCAAAGATTGGCTTGCAAATGTTAGTTTCAGCTGAAGAAATGAACGAATTGATTTGAATGCCAAACTTAAGAAAAGTGGTATTTGAGAAGTTTTGATAAATATCGATGGTAGAACATTATTTTTTGGCAGGATTTTCATTAAATAAATCCAGAGTTTTTGAAGGAAACAAATCAATAGACGGCTAGATGAGGAAACAATATGGTTCATGTCATAACTGCTTACACAAAGCTTAGTGACATACAAAACACTGAAATAGTTCCGCAGTGTCCGAGACTGTCCGAGGAATGGACAGATCTCGATGAAATGGTCAAGGATAGTGGCCAGTTAGCTCTTAGTTGATACCTCAAACGTTGGCTTGCAAATGTTAGTTTAAGCTGAAGACATGAGTGAAGTAGGATTTTCTAACGTGTATTGGTTTACCTGGTTTGGCTATCATTATTACCTCCGCTAATTTCCATTGCTGCGGAACATAGTGCAGCCTAAAGGATGCATTTATCAAAAAATAGTAGATTTTTCAAACCTTTTTCAGGCAGTTCTTTTAGAATTTTCTCCGTGATCAGATCATATCCTGGAGCTTTCTTTGGGCTGAGATTGGACATAATCTCATGTTTGAGCTCGGTGGTGGTAACGAGCTGGATTTCTAGTTCATCTGACTTATTTATCATAGTGGCATCCTCATCGGTGTTTGTCTGGGGAACGGGGTGAATGTTTCTTCAAGGTGGTTCTTAAACAGCTCTGCTTTTTCTGCTGCACTTCTTGCCCAATACCGATCTTCTCTTTTAATTGGTGGTACTGTTGCTTTTGGAGCTACGTATGTTATCCCGTTTCTGATGATATGTTTTCACCACCTACCTAATTCTGTAAGTCCTTGTTGTTGCACTTGAGGAATCTGTACTGCCCATCCTACTTGGCAGGCGTTTTTTATAACAAATGTACTGTCTGTAGCTTTGCTTTGCTAAATAGCAAACCCAATTACTAAAACTATGTTCTAGTGTACCGTTGTCTGCCAACGAACTACTTCAATTGAAGCTTAAATGAAACAGTTCAACCAGTGAATGATGAAAAGAGCCCCGAGGGGCCCGTTCGTGATCTTTCTCAATTCCCTCCGTTCAGTGATAGTGATACGCTGCGCGATAATTATACTTGGCCCCAATACGAGTAATCATCCAGTTGTACAATTGTTTGATGGCATGATCGCATGATCTGTCGTTCCGTGGAAAACCGCTCAGGCCGGTAAACTACCACAAAGGCTGAGGATGGAAAGCGATCTGCGACCGTGTCAGTGACCTTATCAACGAATAGGCAACTTTCGTGTCAGTATTTCATAATTTTGATCTAAATTTTCGAATTACAACCCCATTCAATGATAATTAACTTACCTCTCAATTGGATGACATGTCCGATCATCCGATACCCTTCATTTCGCACTTTTTAAAAATGAAACCAGAGATTTTGGCGAATATTTGATGTTGATCTATCCGTCTCGATGGATCGGAATATTTTCAATAATCGCTCTAAATGATTAAAATGCTGATGTTACCTCTACAGCTCCAATGAAATTGACAATTTTGCAAAAGTTAGTACATGGAATTTGATCATTTAAATAAAAAAAAAAAAGATTTATTGCCATGACTTCTTCAAAATGTTACATTTTTGATCAAATTTGAAAAAAAAAGAAAAGAAAGTGTTTCAACTAATTGGTTTTCTAAATAAAAGAATATTGATTTTTCGATTAAGCATACTTTTTCAAATTCTACAATTTGAAACAACGAAGGATAGTTTTTATTTATTAAAATAAAAGAAGCAATCATTGAAGTATCTTAGATAACCTGAATAGATTCTTAATTTTAACAGATGTGGAAATGAGTTTGCTTTATCCAATGGGCAAAATTTGACGTTTGAGCAGCTTGAACAGCTGTTTTATGAGTGATCAAATTCATCGGGGCCCATCACCACCTAATCCGCATTTTCGCTGAAAATTTCCTGGCCACCCCCAAATTTGAGCGAAATCGGAGGACGAGGACGTGATAATAAGGTTTGACGGAACTTACGTTTACGCTTGCGCAGAATGAAGCATTGATTTGTGAAAAATGAAACTATCAGAGGACCATCTACAATTTATTCCGCACATTCTCAAAAAACTTGTGTCAAAAATCAAGTGAAAACTACAGCTATTACGGTTATTAAAAGGAGTTTACTATTCGTGCATGTTCAATAACTTGGAAAGGTTATTCAATGGTTGAAATTCATTTGCGATTATCGGATTGATCTTTCCCAACTGTCTTTTCAAATTTGAGCTCGTCAGTAGGACGAGAGAAAACAATGCTTGATATAGCGTAACCCGAACATTTACAGAAAATCCCATCGAAATAGTGGGAAAACTTTACAAAAATACTGTATTCTTTCGCCTACCAAAAATTTACCGAGATAGTCACCTCAAGTACAACTTTCTGTGGGTTACGAGCCAATTTTTTTGGTCATAGTTTAGTGAGCGGTGTCGCTTTCTTAGTTGAAAAACCACTGAATACGTGCGAATCACTGAAGATTCCGTTATTTGCATCAAATTACCACGTTTGACTCACTCGTACCCAAGTATGTCATTCACGTAGATTTGACAATCAAATGGCGGATTCTGTCAATAATAACTGTCAAGTCCTGGCAGGATTAGGAGTCATACTCGTAAACTTCTCTCGAAATCTGCTGATACAGTTACCTTCTGCTGCCTTTCACCAGAAACCCGTCGTCTGCCAATCGTTCCCTGAGGCAATCCCTTCGTCCCAATCCCCTAATCCCATTTGACCGGACCAATCCGAGGATTAACGTTTGGTCGGGCGGTGTTGTGCAAGTGATAATTTCTCTCTTTTTTCACCCAACGGTCACTGACGTCCGTTGACCTTTTCCCCCCACCTCTTTCGAGTTTGACTTTTTTTTTTTTTTTTTTTATCGGATTGAGTTTAATCCGAGTTGACTGGCCGGGTGTTGGCGCTTCAAGTCAAAATTCAACCGGTATTTCGCTCCAGAGGCCGTTTATTCAATTCTCTCCACGAGGCATCTGAAAAACACCGTAAATCATAGCACGATTTATTGGTTTTTCTCAATAATAAAAACAATCTCCTCAAATAAGACTTTGTTTTCATATCCATCGAAATCCGTTGAATGATGTTTCAAGTTGCAACCATGAAGATTCACAGTAACTTTATAAAATCAGTTCAGTTCCGTACTTTATTTATGAATAGTCTGTATAAAATTTTGCAGAATGTTACAAACTTGGAAATAGAACATCATACCCAACTTTCGTACAGCCCAGAATCAATAACAATTTATAAAAAATTAGATATGAAATATAAGACAAACTTGAGACATATCACACATGAATTATTTCAAATTATTTCTATAAAAACTAAAATAGCAGAATATTATTATAGTTGCACTGGAAGTTAGCCAAAGGTTTCTGCACCAAAATCCTCCTAGCTGTAAGCAGCAAGGAGAACCTAGAGGTGGGTAGTGAGTGAGTGACCTTGTCTCAAAGAACTTCTATTTCAAGTGAACTTGTCCCAAATGACCTGTGGAAGGAAGACCTGCAGTTCATCAGAAGACGTTTGCGACAGCATGGCTCCCCGTGGCCAACATTCCAACTACTCAGACAGTTGCGAACTTTTCGTGGCAAGGGAAGTTCGAGACCTGCAGGTCGCAAACGTCTCTTGCTGAGGGGTCTTGGCTCAAGATAACCGTTCACTCTCCCCACCTAACAACCCGGGCAGGTCGCCGTTCCTTTACACCAGATTCTACTATTCAAATAAAATGTATTCATGAGGACTCGGAAAATGACCTCGTTTTGGTACCTATCATTGTTTTACTCAGAAGTACTCATCTAAGGAGTACACCAGACGTCTGTCATCTACCGAACCCTGACTGTACACGAAGGTAATAGAGGTCCCATTCATTCACAAAGTTGATAGCGGAGTAAACTGCAGGTCGCATTCATCCACGGAGTGAACTAGTGAACTTCTCCCACTGACCTTGTCTTTGAACTGAGTGACCTGCAGGGAGTCAACTCCCTCAGGTGACCTGGGTTTACACACCTCTAGGAGAACCAAAGCCTCTCTCAGTTCAAGTTCGGAAGCAGCTGCTTTGAGAGTCTTCAGCCAGTAAGGAAGGGAGTTGCATATCTCAAGGGTAGTAGAGTATCATCTCTGATTTGAACCATGACGGTGGTGGTATGTTTCGAGCATCCTGGGACTGTCAGTCCGGTTATCAGGACTGAACACGAGTAGCAGGAAACATTCTTGTTTATTCGGATGAGTGAGGGATGAGCTTAAAGCCAAGGAAGCTTCAGAAATCTTAGTCTTCTGTGTATTGGGCGACAGAGAGCTTCAGAATCAGACAAATGCAACTAATGAATATGCTACATACATGGTCATCCGTTCGTTGGATTCCTTCCTTGGACAGTATGCACCTCGAAAGATATTTGTTATTAATCGCTACAACGTTCGTTGCCGGATATCAACTTGAATCGAGATGAAGCCAGCATTGGGATGCAGAAATTGCTCCCATTCTCCGTGTGGAAGTTCAGCATCATCCGGTGAATGGATGATTATTACCAGGCTAGACCGCATTGTGTTATCCTCATCCTTCAACCTAGATTTTCTGTCACTTAAAGGTAGGCAGCAACTTAGTCTTTGTATATTTCTGCCCTTCCCAGGTGGCCGCCAGGTTTCAATTTCCATGGTGCCCTGGAATGAAAGTGCCTCATTCAGATATGATGATGATATTTGCCACCTGATGGCATTCACATCAAAGAGTGCCAATAGTGTGCCTGGTTAGATTCCACCTTTATTAGAAGAGTAGAACCAAAACCAATGCACTGAGCTAATGCATCAATTTGTCATTTACCCTTGCTGATCTTTACTTGGGCTTCTTTCATATTCCAGATTTCGTGGCAATGTAGGGAGAAATTGTTCTTACTTGACTGAACAATCCCGCATTTTCATTGATATCCTGAAGTAATAAATATTTGCCCAGTTCAATTCTTGCTTTGTACGTGTCCAGAACCTTTAACCATTCCATTCTGCTGACCTGGTACTATTCCTTCCTTACATTGACTTTATCCAGGCACATATTCTTGTACACTTGTACAGTCAGAGTGAGAGCTCAGTTCTTATTCCCCTCCCCCTTCACCATTTCTTCCTCCTTCCACTCCTATCATACATTTTTTAATAATAAAAATTAGACTACTTACACGTTCAAAAATAATTTATAAAGCCTTCCTTCTTGCTTTCTTTCGAGCAAATGTAAATTGAACATCACTGCTAGGACCACCATATTCACCAAACCTAGCGGGTACCTTCCTTTTGCGCCGACTGTCAGCCTAATACTCCATTTTACATTTTTCTTTTGCTGATCGCTCCAGATCGTGAAAATTTGTCCTTAATTCCTCCAAGAAGCCACACAAAGATTCATAATATGTTACAACTTTCCCGAGCTCCAAGGTTTCATACTGGAATTTTACATTTATTTTGTTAAATCTTTCTAGAATTTAGCCCCATAGGACCTCAGATTATTTCTTCAGAGTCCTGGCTTCATTTCTTGTTGAGGGCTTTTCGTCACTATCACTTGAAATCTCATCCAAACTTTTTAAAATGCTCTCTTTGCTTTCGTTGAAAGCTCGGCAGGCGTCGTGACGAGCAGACTATCGAGTCTTTGACAGATTTTGCAGCAATAAGGAACAGTTCCTCTTCAAAATAGCATTTTAACGAATGCACAGCACAAGGTACATACTCCGCTAGAGGACTGACTTGTTTGATGCGTGCCTTGGCGCCGTGCGCTCCTAGCGGGCCTATGCGTAAATCCAGGCCTGCCTCGGGGTTTAGAAGACTGAGTTGAGATTATACCACCAATAATAACCATTCACGGTTTGATGTGATTTAATTCTGACTTATTAGGCATTCTGTTGAACCTCCTATAAGTGACCATTTACAGAGCTTGCCGGCGGTCTGATTGGAGCTAAAGAAAATATAATGCCTGAACTCGCTAGATACCAAAACTTGTTTAACTTGTTTCGTGCATTTCATCACGTGGAATTATTCATGATGGGCTATTAACCCTAACTGTCTCTAATAAACCGTAGTTGAACTTCCCTGTGTTGAACTCGTGGTCACACTGGAATAGGTTGACATAACAGAATTCTTTTGCAGTATAGACTGCTACATATAAGGGGTAGTACATTTCCAGGTTCCACGGCTACAGAAGTGTTAACATGACGTTAGATTTGTATGAATCCTGTACAGAAGTTGATATGATAGAAGAACGTTATTCGGCAATTGACCCCGCCCAATTAAATCCCACAGACCGCATGAAATACTAAACGCTTCAAATCATTAAAGATTCCGGAAACACGATCAAAACCTCAGCATCCGGCAAAATTTCGGTATCAGATAACGAAGCTGCTATTATACTCACCTGGTATCCGCTTGAAATGGGAGGAAGGTGAAATCAGATTCGGCATAATGAGTCTCGGTGTCGTTGATTTTGTTCGAGGGAGCCCATTATTTTGCGTAATTATAGGCAAAACAGTTATTCAAGTGTCAAGGCTCGATGTATAAACTCTGCCTCATTAGAAAGGGAGTGTTCTTGCTAGGGATGGGTCACTCTACTCCGATGCGACCATTCGATTTTTTGGCCAGTAAAATTAACGTTTGTGGGAAAAGAAGTATGAAGACTAGATTTGATTGTTGTAATTTGATCCAATTTAGTACGTACGATTCTCAATTTTTTTGTTCTGACGTTCTTGATTCTAATTTGTGTTTTTTTTTCTTTGCAGGTAAGTCCTATGGAAGCTATTCTTGACACAATTACCAGTCGTAGAGGTATGTACAAGTTGTTTATATGTTCCTGCACTAACAGCTACTCATCAGAATGCTGCTTAACGAGGTTAAGACCATTTACTCCATTAATTAAGATGAATAGATAATTAATATGTCAATAAAATTTATTGACAGCCATGTGTTCTATTCAGTCATGTGATCGATTACGGTCAACTAATCTGTTGTTAGAGAGTTGAACACGGCCATGTGATTTTGATAATGGAATTTATAGAATCACATACATGTGGATGATATAATTTTGAACATAAGCTACTCGCTTTAGGTGACTTTCTCAAGGTAGGCTTGGCCCGTGTTTTCTGATAAGGTCTTGGCGATTCACTCATGGGTTGAACTTAAGGGCATTTTGGTATTTAAAACACTTAAAGAGTGGAAACAAAAAAGGCTGTAAGTGCAATCAACTGCATTTAAAGAAACCGCAGTTTTAATGGTTGTAACACTTCAAACACTTGAAACTCATTTTGGAAACACACAAAAAAAAAAAAAAAAAATCTTGTAATAACACAATCTACATCCAATATATGGCATTGAAAACAATGTGTACAAATTAGGAACTGAAACAATATAAGGTAGACATTTTTCAAATTCTTTACTGGGGTTTATTATTCAATTGGATTCATGATTTGAATTTCTACTGAGCTTTGGAGTGTGCGTGTTTCACAGGTGATGGAGCGATTATTGAATTTCAGGAGATATGCATAGAGCACGTAAATCTGTTCTCAACCAAAATACCTATTTGGATTGATCAGTTGATCAATTAATCAATTGAAATCATATTTGTCGCCTCCTGAAATCACCTGTGAAACACGCACACTCCAAAGCTTATTAGAAATTCAACATCTATAATTTATCAAGTCCTTTAGCGCTCGTATTGCGTTAAAACTTCCCCAAATCCAAATTTAAACGATGTAGCCAAAGGTAGACTGATGTAGAGGAGGCACAAAAATATCATCAACTGATCAATCCAAATAGGTGTTTTGGTTGAGTACTGATTTACGTGGTTTAAGTATATCTCCCAAAATTCAATAATCGCTCTATCACCTGTAAAACACACATACTCCAAAGCTTAGTAGAAATTCAAATTATGAACGCAACTCAAATGAATAAAATTGAATAATAAACCCCAGTGAAAGAATACTTATTTACCCCAGTAATAATATTGAATAATATTTACCTATATAAAATCAGCGTTTCATGCAAAAAAAACGCTTCGCTGTTGTTTTTGTTTTGATCAACATGCTATCACTCCAGTATCCACATTCACTACAACTCGACGCTATCGGCATCACTAGGTAACAAACAAACAATAATAAACGAAAAAACGCAAATGTTGGCACCATAAATCGGGCCATACATCGGGAATGGTTTGACCTACGGACCTGGGGATGGGCTCATTCGATTCCTCATGGTATGTTCTTCAAATAAGTAAAAACTTAGGCCGCTTCGACTTGTTTTGAGGTTTTTAGGGATTTTACAAAACTTTGACAGCCCTTAAAGGGCACTTTAAATTGAGTGAGAGAGCTGGCTCAAGAATTGGGGCGTCGTCGGACCAACATGGATTTTTCCTGAAAATTTCAGATTTTTGCTCCAGCCGTTTGGGAGAAATCGTGCGTACGGCAGACGGACGGAAAATTTTCTATTGCAGATTCGGATTCTACACCCTTTGAAACGTAAACCATGAAATTTTCGGGGGGGGGGGGGGGGTTAGAATTTTTTTTTCCAGAGCGATTACAATGGTTTATTATTGAATAATAAACCGAAATGGAGAGAATGATTGTCCGCTTGTCATCTTCTTGAAGAATGGTGTAAGCACCAACAACCAATGGTGTAAGCGGATCAGCCTTTTTGCAGTTTCTTGTTCTTCCCCACTCCTTCTCATTTCCACCACACTCTCTACCCACTTTTTCGTTTTGGAGACATTATTACTAAATAATATGGCCTGATCACCGGCCAAGTGTTAAAATGCGCCACGTAAACATATTATCGTAAGCCTAACTGAAAGAAGGTTACGCGTTGTTGGGTTAGGTATATGAGAAACGGCACTGCCAGCCTTTTTAAGGAAAAAGTGCCAGGAGATACAGCAATCGCTTTCCTTGTGTCTCTTTTAGCATTTTTGACTCTCTAGAGCTCTATGGTATACATTGATATTCATCTCATGCGGTTTACATTGGATTTCGGATGAACCTTATGGGATCGCAGAAGTGAAGTTTTACATATCTTCCTATAGTAAAACAGATAGCACCACACTGCAGCTGCATCTTTGTAGAAGTGGGGGCCGAGAAAACCCTTCAGCAAACAGACAAAAAGCTGCATCTACTCCATATTTATCACTAACCCAAAATTGCTGCCTGCACCAATTCTAAGCTGATCGAAACAGTTTATGTAATCACCGTTCAGTTCTTATAATTTTTCATCTGACTTCTGGCACTCAGTAGATACTGTAAATTATGTATTTTGGATTGTGAGTAGACCACGTTAATCTGGGCCTAGGTGCTATCACATTTCCTGCGACTACGTACCTTGTGGTATACATTGGATTTCGGTGTGAACCTGTTATTTGTTTATCCTTACGGAATTGCAGAAGTAAATTTTCTTATTTTAACCTTTAGTGCCCGACATGGTTTTTTTGGCGCTTATGTCCGACTAAGTGTCTCTCAGACACCTATGTCCACAGACACCTTTCATTTGCACTTTTGACGGGTTTCAATTGTCACAATTTTTTCGCAAACCAATTTTTATTGTTATTAAGCCAAGAAGGTGAGTTGACAAGAATATGTGAATAGAATAGGTAAACATTAACCACGATTTACCACAAATTGCATGAGTACCTCTTTATTCATGTGATACCTACATAACAACTAACATATTCATCTTTGTAACTAGAAAGTAGAAAAATACATTTGAGCATTGTGTAAAGGTACTAAATACACCTTTCAACAATTAAATAGGTAGGTAGGTATAAAAATATTTTGGATGCACACTTGTTTCAAAACCTCTAAAATAAGGAACTGAGAAGTTTCAAAGAGTGAAACTCTTTTTTACTCTTCCCCCCGACAAAGTGTCTCAAAGACACTTACCTTTTTGGTTGAGCTCGTGCTGCGCGAGGTGAAAACAAGGAAGAGAGAGACAAACTTCACCAATGGCGTCTACAATACTGGCGGGAACGATACTGAAGCGGCGGGACCGCTCAAAAAGCCAGGGGAGCCAAATTAGTGTTTTGAAAATCCATAACACTTTTCGGGCACTAAAGGTTAAAAAAATTTGGACAAAAGTACATCCTTGCAACGGTGTGGGCAAGAGAAGACACAAACTCTTCAGCAAACTGACAAAAAGCTGCATCTACTCCATATTCATCACAAAGCCCAAATTACTGCCACTACCAGTACGAAGCTGATCGAAACAGTTCATGTAATCACGATGTCTGGAATAATCTGGCTGATATGTGTGGCAGGGGGTTCAACGTTCATATAATTCGCTACGCCGCTCGTTATAGAAATGAGGAAAAATTGTTCCATCTACTTGACTGCGAGTCATTCAGTTGGTAACTGCTCCCGCGGGGGGGAACGGTTAAGTCTTTTCGAAACTTGGTGGAAAATAACCGGTAGTTGCACCGGAGGGAGGAACTTATGACGAGGCAGAAAGGTCACTAAATCAATGTGAGTTCAACGGCCTCCTCCCCCTCCCTACTTCTCCTTTCACGTTCATGCACTATAGTTTGAACGGCTCAAATTTGGTTTAACGCTTCAAGCCGCTGTTACCTCGAGGCTCTTGCATTATTCAAGGTACTGCAACGGTTTTTGTCTCGTCGGTTTCCGATCTCTCTGCGGACATTTGTAGACGGTTTCGCTTTGGGAGTCTAGTGGAAGGTCCAGCCCGCTCTTACATGTAGGGAACCCCAACCATCTCATCCACCTTCTCATATGTAACATATGATTTTGTGGTTTTTTGCCAGGTGGAAACAGTAGTGGTGTGTATTTGATATCCATGAAACAGTGACAATTATTACTCAAAGGTTTATTTTTGGATTAGACGTGCCATACAAGTAAATCAAGTCAACATTGGTCAAAAACATTAAAAACCTCGGCTGAAGTAGAAAATAGGTGACCCCTTCCTCTTATCAGACTGTATCAATGTGTATGTAGGATAATATATCGATACCACTGCAATGTATTATGGAATGATTTTCACGACCGTTATATCGATAAAAGTATTTTTAAGACGCAGAGACACAAGTGTTAACACATTCTGATCTATTTATCCAACTGATCTATACTTTACTAGTAGGATTGATGTAGGATATTGTTTTATTGCTTCCGAGTCTACTAAGGTAGCGGAAGCATTCTTTTCACTTTCGGAATGTGAAAATTTTTTTGTCTCCAAAATCAAAAATTCCCCTCGCATTTTGCGTTTTAGACCTCTCTGAACAATTTTAGTTCCGTGTCTATCTGTGTGTCTGTCTGTCTGTCAGCAAATCCTTGTTACGGGCAAAACTACACGAAGTTATAGTCCGATTTCGATGAAATTTTCAGGGATTGTTCGGTTTGATGTGTAGATGGTCCCCTATAAGTTTCATGACCCCCGGATCAATAGTAGCCTCTGCGCATGCGCAAACGTGAAATCCTTGCCACAAGCATAACTCCGGGAGTTCTTGACCGATTTCGATGAAATTTTCAGGGATTGTTCGGACTTATTAGGTATATTTTATAGTTTGTTCAATAGTTGAACATGCCTACCTTTATTTTCTCAAGTTATGCCCCTGCATAACAATAAATTTGCCCTAATTCAATATTTACTTCGCCTAATTGAACGTAGTTCTTTAGCCAATAATAATTTTCAATGATCTATACAGTCATGTTATGGATACGAGGAAGCTTTGTGCCACACCCACTTTTTTTGAGATGCGAGCGAAGCGAGCATCCAGACCAGCAAACTAGATAGAACACACATCGAAACCGTGGACCTATATCGATAGGAGACATCGGGTTTTTCAATATGGCGACGGTCTTATCAGGAAGGGGTCACCTATTCTCGACTTCTACCAAAACCTCTTCTACGCCCACGTTTCGCGTCATCTATATAGCTTCTTCAGGTCCTTATATACTTCCAAAACTCGATATTTTGCTGAATTTTCTGCTTTCATAATTTTAAATGTTGTTGAACTTTTACGAAGATACTGAATCTTAGGAAATGAGGGTTCCCATTTGAAATAATACAGTATAGGTCGTTAACAGGCGTTTTGATCCTGCGGTACGTGCGCACAAATGTATTATTTGAAGAGAAAATTATAGGCAATTGCAACTTTTTCCAACTACTTACACTGAAAGAGTGAAGTTGGAAGTACTGTTTACTTATAATCAGCCTCCGTACAAACGTCATATTCGAGCTGTTAGTTCAGTTCCGCTGTTTATCTTTTTGAGATGTTTTCATTGATTGCCACTTCCGCCATGAATTTTTCACCAATGTCAACCCTTCGATTCCATAAATTCTTACTAACGAACAAACTAAAACCCGCTCATTTTCCTTTTATTTTTCAAAAAAAGGTAAATAACACAGAAGGAGGGTTTATGTTCGCGTATAAACAATTCTATGTATTCTATCCCTTGGGCTCGGGGACGTTCGGCACTATCGCGTGCCTCTAATTGGGGTAGGTCAGTTAACTCGGAACGGCGATACGTCGATACAAAGCAAACCTCGTTACCGAAGGGCCGTAACTGGCATAACTATGGAAATTATTGTTGTGGATTCTTCATTTATTATGATTTGAACGTTGCTTTCGGGCGGTGAAACTCGATAGATCAATATACATGTGTTTTTGAAACGCCACTTAGTTAATCAAACACACCGACGTAATATGGTCTTACACTTGGGAAAATTACTCCAAACTTTATGCTTGTTATAGAATATTTGTGGAGAATGGTGTTAGGTGAGTATTGCATTGTATATGTATGTTTAGTACTTAGCAGAGCACTACAGTAAAGTTAGGAGGTAGAATCCAGGTGCTACCCCTTCCAAGGGTCGAGGCGATTAGTCTGCAACACACTGATGATACTTGTGGGGGCGGTGGTTTTAGTTTCTGTGTAGGCTCTTGATAATCAGGAGAGAGCTGAATAGATTTATTCTAAACGGTCATATTTACAATGAATATTCTTTCTGAGCAATCTCGAAAAATGGGACATCAGGAAAGTCAATGTTTTGGAGGTGGGGGTGGTTCGTAACCACGCTCTGCTACCATATAAGAATGAGGTCAATGGAATAGTTGGCCCTTCTCAGGGCTGAGGCGATATGCCCATGTTGCTCGAGACGTCAGGATTATGCTCAGAAGTAGCAGTTTCATAAAAGGGAGAGGGGAAACTATCCATCTCCTGAATATTAGAGGAATTATCATGCTGATAACAGATTATCTAGAGGTCATCGAGGTATTAGGTATTAAATGCTTTGTCACGAAATCATTTTCCCACCATTCAGCGTAGTTGATACATATCATGTGAGTGTCAAAATTCAATTTTTGCAAGAAAAACCTTGATTTTAATTACCGTCGATAAAGTTGATTAGAAAAGAGTATCTGGAATCACTAAGCAGGTCAATGTACTTCTGTACCTTATGATAGTATGCTACGCATCCCAGAGATGCTCTATCACTTATTTCAACACCTTAAGTCAATTAGGAAATTAATTATCGTCGAGGGCTTTTCTTCTATCATAACACCAACTTTGAAATTTAGATGTAGATGAAATTTCACGTCTAGGACAGCTATTTAAATTTTCGGAGCAGTTCAGAATATTTAAGGTTTTCATAGACCGGTGAACCATTCCCATTCTATGAAAACTGAAGTTTTTACCTTAGCTCCTCTGGAAACAAAAATCGTTAGAAAAACATTACCAATACCAACCAAAGAATCTAATCCAAACCAACGTTGATTATCAGTGATTTGGTAATGATTATGGTGTCAATATTATCAGAAACATAACCCAGCTATTGACATATCATTCCAAAAACAATTTTCTCGTCTATTCTATTCCTCGATGCCCAAGTTTATAGTTTTTAACGATTTTTCTCTCTACAGATGGAGCTACCGCAACGGCTTAGTTAAAAATGTTCTTAATAATAAATTCATTTTGAATTGAGGCGTTTTGAAACAATTTCTGAATTTCAGGGCTTTTTGATTTTTAAATGTTTTTATTCATTTATTTACGTATGTACATATGTCATTACAAATGATAACTCTCTTTAAAATTAAGATGAAAACTTTATTCTTTTGCAAAAAAAAAAATCAAGCATACCAAAAGATCGGATAAATTCGTTAGAAAGCACTTTTTAAAGTCATAAAATTGGTCAACTTTTAAAAATATGATTAAAAAATTTCGATTAAAGAGGGTTAAGAATCGTCAAATTTTGTTTTCAAATTTGTTTTTACAGAATAGTACTCAAAAAAGCTAGTAAATAAGAACTAGGTTATTATAAATCAACACTCAAAATTGAACTGAAAACTACTTGAAATTTTATTAAGATGAAAGCTAAAAATTTATGAAAATGCTAAAAAATGGTAAAATCCGAACATTTATTTTACCTGAAAAAATTTCACTTGCTATAAAATGAACAGTTAACATTATCTTTTCCGATGAAGTGCTCAAATTTCAACGCTATGTTACTTAAATGTGCTCTTAGTACGATAAATACGGAAAATTTGCTCAAAAGATCAGGCTGCTTGTGCTAGCCCACACCACTTGTCGGCTATCAACGGAACAAATCGTGAGAGGAGTGACGGGGAGAGATAGCGAAGGGACAAAATACCACCGCTCTCTTCCCTGACCACTCTCCGCTCTGGGCCAACCGACAAGGTAATCCTTTTCACAATTTGTCATTGAATCAAAATAAAATTGATAGTAAACATCCCATATCCATCCAATTAACCAAACTCCTTACCTAAAACCCCTGCGGCGCTTATTTCATTAAAAAAACGATATTAAAGGAATACTTAAATCGTTTCCACCTCTTGGTTAATAAGACCCCCGTAGTTATTCTTGGGACAATTAATACAATTATAGAATGAATAAGTCAATCTATTTACAAAAACCTTGTGTATTATTATTTCTTGAACCTTATATAACTGTATGTAAATAATCATAGTGATTAATACTGTAAAAATAAGGAATAAATATCAAGAAATCATAGCCAAGAAAGGTAGAATTGATATAACAATTCATTTTAAGTATTACATGCTTAACTGGAACTTCTGAATTTTATTGGCAGATGTTATGTAAAGTGGTGTAGGTCACGAAATTGTATATAGTTAATTGCTGAAATGAAATGGCTTTGCTTAGTTATAGTTACTCGGACACCCTGTACAGTAGTATTTCAAATCGCCGTTCCCAGCAAAAATCCACGTATAAGGTCACCCCGAACGACTGGGACGGTTTTTACGAGCGCCTTCCCCCCACTTTTCCGACGTAAATGGGACAATGTGAATAATTAAAGGGCCCTCAAACCGTAATATCGAACATTAAAAGTCCCCCTTTTCCGCGATACCTTTTTCAGTAAAGTGCAACAGCGCAAAACCAAAGGTCGGAAAATGCATTAAAATCGTGCGTTTTACGAGGGTCGTAAAATCTTGTCGTTCGAGCGGAAATGCCTCCCCCTAAATGCGGTTGAGGAGTCAAGGATACTTCTTGGAACGGTTATGGGTATCAGAAATAAAACCGGATGACAAGTGGAAGAGGGGGGGGGGGGGATGAAAAACGGCTGCCAAGATGGGTGGGCAGTTTAGATTTTCCCACTTGAGGCAAAGCCAGAGCCTGCGTTTTTCTTTTAACGAGTTTCATAATTTACGGGTTCAAATTTAAGGATTCCGGATTTTTTGTGATGTTCAGGCTGTCAGAATCAGTTGAATCTGGTGAGTCTGTCCTAATCTGCTTGACTTCGGCATTGGATCCTTGGTGTTTGTCAGCTGTCTTGTGGACTCAAGCGGTGGTGCCGTCAGCCTCCTTGTGGGGTGTAGTTGCCCGTCCCCTCATCTCCTTGTATTCGTAAGAATATATCATTAGAGCCGGCAAAAATACGATATTGTCAAGTACACCTCAATAATTGAATTATTCAGTTATAATCATTTATTTGATACAAGATCAGATTTACATCTATAAGGGTGTTTTAACAAGCTGGTGGAGCGGGAATCCGAGTTGACGCAGTCCAACCAGCGAAGCTTAGGGCGACCTATCCTTCGCTTGGCTTAAATTTTTTCGTCGAGGATCTTTAACCCTTTTTGGACCAAGGTGTCACTAATGACACCTTTGGTTTTTTATTTTTCACGGAGACGGAGTTAGGGTATAAGCTTTCCTAGTGTTATCAGCGAGGAAAGTGAACCCTGAGGCTTAATTTATTACCCCAGCAGACAAACTGAAACCTTTAGAAACCTCCTTGGAGTTGTTTTTCTTAGCTGGCTCCAGGATTTTGTGCATGTTGGAGTACCTCGTGAAAGCGGTAAGTTCCGATTCAGTTCTCACCGTAATTTATTGAGTTTTGGTAGAAATTTTTAGTGGATAGTGATCATCCACTCTTCCTCTACAAATGAAACTCATTTTCTTCAAGAGATCGGCTCCTCTGGGCTCATCCTGGCGACATGCCCGCCCCACTGGGGCCGACACACCTTTATAAATTGGATGACGTCTTTCTCTTTATACAGGGCGTCCAGTAAAATTATGGTACAAACTCAGGGAATCGATTCTACGTTTAATTTTCAATCGAAAGTGTCTCATAGCATTTTTTGTTTAAAGGCTTCGTTTTCCCGCAATTTAATTTCTTTTTTTTTTTTTACTTTTCAGACCTTGTCTCACTAAAACAGCCGTAGCTCCCTTAATTTTGGTCTAAACGAGAAAATAAGGTGACCATTGGAAAGAGCATGAAATTTCCTATTACCCTGATATAAAATTTAATTTTTTTAGCCAGACCTTATTGGTCACATCGCTGAATCGAATGGTGATACTCCCAGTCCTCTCAGGCGATCCCAAAAGAACGTATCGGGTCTCGGGTTTCAACAAGCATTCTGCGTGAAAAATCATGTAGAATACGAAACTAACTTGACACGAACCGCCAAGTTTTGAAATCATGAAAAACTCGATTTTGCTTTTAAAAAAACCACGTTTTCTTTCATTCAAACTCATTTTTCTCCTAGAAAAAGACGTCCAAACATAAAAACGAGTATATCGTTGGAAAGCTGAGTGTCTGGGCAAGTTTTTCCCGAAGAGCATCCGACGAAAAACCTCCCTACAGATAGCGAAAAAAACGAAAGAAAAACGATGATTTTAAAGAAATTTTCAAAGTTTGAACTTTGGCCATTTTTTTCACTAATAAGGTCTGGCTAAAAATTATATTAAATTTTATATCAGGGTAATAGGCAATTTCATGCTCTTTCCAATGGTCACCTTATTTTCTCGTTTCGACCAAAATTGAGGGAGCTACGGCTGTTTTAGTGAGACAAGGTCTGAAAAGTAAAAAAAATCTTAGAAATTAAATTGCGGGAAAACCAAGCCTTTAAACAAAAAATGTTGTGAGACACTTTCGATTGCAAATTGAACGTAGAATCGATTCCCTGAGTTTGTCCCATAATTTTACTAGACACCCTGTATAGCTGAATGTCTTCTTGGTTATTATTTGTCATTATGTTAGCCTTATTTTAAACTTGATAGATTATCCACCAGGAAACGGGGTGTTGTTGTATGAAGGCTGGAATTTCGTTATTTATTTATTCATCAATATTCCGACGTTTCGGAGTGGTGGGACACTCCATCATCAGGGGATCTAGGACAACATATAATTAATATTATTCATAACACCCCACACCACAGGGTTTTACCTTATAATATTACTATGTCTAAGAATAAGTTACCTTTTTTCAAAATTAATATACTTACAACTTCTTTTGGACATAGATCTAGTCAGTAAATGATTAGGTAAGGTAGGTTATTTCTACCTGAAATGTGGTTTTGTTATTGTTAAAGATAAATTAAATATACCAGAACTTAATTAAATTCCTACCTGTCTGTGATCTTTAAATTGTAGTCAAAGAGTGATATGCAAATGGTTAAGTATTATTGTTCAAAGTTATTGTTGTTGATAATATACAGGGTGTCTACCTTTCAGGTGGACCAAACTTTAAGGATCGATTCTACAACTAATTTGCGACAAAAAGTGCCCCTTAGACTTTTTTTTAGAGGCTTCGTTTCCGAGTTATTAACGATTCAATTTTTTTTTTTTTTTCGTATTATCGACTTTACTTCACTAAAACAGCCATAACTCCCTTGTTTTTGGAGTAATCTCAAATTTGAGGAAACCGTTGGAAAGAGCGTTAAATTTCCTATCCGTTTAGTGTGAAACGGTATTTTTTAAAGCCATTTTCTGAAGTAAAAAAATAAGCCAAAGTCAAAGTTTTAATTTTTTTTCGAAAATCAACATTTTTCAGGCTAATTTATAGCCTGTAATAAATTGGAATATTGGTGTGCACTCAACGGAAAAAACTAGCCCAAGACCTCAGCTTTCCAACGGTATCATCATTTTTCTCTTTACATTTGAATAAACCTCGTAAAATGACGTTTTGATGCGAAAAAATAAGGATTTTTCGTTAAAAATCGCAATTTTAAAAAATGAAAAAAACGGTTGATCGAATGAAATACGCGTACATCTCGGAAAAATACGAGTTTCATTTTTATTGTATTTTAGTTTCAGTAACTTATTCTTAGACATAGTAATATTATAAGGTAAAACCCTGTGGTGTGGGGTGTTATGAATAATATTAATTATATGTTGTCCTAGATCCCCAGATGATGGAGTGTCCCACCACTCCGAAACGTCGGAATATTGATGAATAAATAAATAACAAAATTCCAGCCTTCATACAACAACACCCCGTTTCCTGGTGGATAATCTATCAACTTCTTGGTTAGTTCGACGTCTCCAGACGAGTTCCTCAACATCGTAGGTCCCACCGAGGATTCTCCTCTCAAAACGGTGCAAATCCTCTTCCATTGCTTTGGTAAGGGTCCATTTCTCGGAACCATAGGTAACAGGATGCTGACCACCACAATTTGTTGTTTGTTTTTTATCGTCGATTTAGCTCGTTTGACAGCTGAGGTTTCAGGTTTATTGAGAAAACGTTGGTTAAAAACTTTGTTGGAACTGGACCTTAAATTCGCTTTAATGTGCTCTATACTCAAATAAGTCCATTCCATTCGAAGCACGGTTGCGAAAAACCTCATTGCGCAATCTGGCGATGCCCCAACGCTGTAGGAGCTGAAGGCATCAACTCGTCTAGCGAAACTAATGGAAGGACGGGAAAACTCTCATGAAGACGTGTAGTGGGCCCCTCCCCCTACTTCATTTCACAAAGAGTCGGAGCTCAGCTGAGAGCGAGTTAGCGAGCAAAGATATCATGTGCAGCGGACCGTCAAGTCTTCAAGTCATATTGTTCGGGGAATGACTCATATCTCGTGGTCTGATAACTCCGAGGAGCTCAGCTGGTTGGAATGGAGTTTTACCGCGACGCATAGCGAGCTAGATAGCGTTATTAGCTCGAAAAAAAAAACGCTGCAAATTCTTAGACTGGGGTTCATTATTCGATGATTCATGAATTGAATTTCTACTAAGCTTTGGAAGTGTGCGTGTTTTCACTAGGTGATAGAGCGATTATTGAATTTCAGGAGGCACACAAATATGATCAAACGATCAATCCAAATAGGTGTTTTAGTTGAGAACCGATTTACGTGGTCTATGCATATCTCCTGAAATTCAATAATAACGCTCTATCACCTGTCAAACACGCACACTCCAAAGCTTAGTAGAAATTCAAATCATGAATCATTGAATAATAAACCCCAGTGAAAGAATTTGCAGCGTTTTTTCAAGAGCGATTACAATGGAAAAATATTCTATTAAAAAATTTTACATTTCGTAAGACGGAGCATGCATATCAGAATGCTTCAACCCGTGTATCGGCTATAAACCCTTTTAGGAGTTCACTCCAGTATCCACATTCACTACATCACTAGGTTACTGCAATTAAAAAAAAAAAAAAAAACGCTGTTGTTTTTGTTTTGATCGCAGTAACCTAGTGATGTAGTGAATGTGGATGCAAATGTTGGCACCATAAATCGGACCATACATCGGGAATGGTTCGAGCTACGGACCTGGGGAGGGGCTCATTCGATTCCTCATGGAAAGTTCTTGAAAAAAAAGTCCAAATTTAGGCCGCTTTGACTTTTTTTGAGGTTTTTAGGGATTTTACAAAACTTTGACAACCCTTAAAGAGCACTTTAAATTAAGTGAGAGAGCTGGCTAAAGAATTGGGGGGTTGTCGGACCAAAATGGATTTTTCCTGAAAATTTCAGATTTTTGCTCCAGCCGTTTGGGAGAAATCGGGCGTACGGCGGTCGGACGGAAAAATTTTTATTGCACATTTGGATTCTACACCCTTCGAAACTCAAACCATGAAATTTTCAGGGGGGGTTAGCATTTTTTTTGAAGAGCGATTACAATGGTTTATTATTGAATAATAAACCAAAAGCCTAACAATTCCAGTGTGCAGAGTGGCTTCCTTCCTTATTGCAACGTGGACATATAATGGGTTGGGAACATATTTACTTAGGATACCAATTACAAAACGCTGAAAATTATTGCATAGAGGGTTATCAATTATATAGTAGAACAGCCGTTGGAAAAGTAACCTATCATTGAGAGAGTGCCCTAAAGCGAGTAGCTCATGTTCAAAATTATATCATCCACATGTATGCAGTTGTTACAATTTTATTTATTGACTGAATAAATTATCTATCTAACCCGTCCACGCAAATTATATATGTATAGTAAAGTATGCGGTACATTATCTCGACTCTCTACCTCTCGCCTCCATAACTTGTAATTGCATTCTAGATCCCTTAAAAGCCCCATTTATATTTCAGCACGATAGATCGATTTGAACCAAAATTAGCCTCAAGGCTGCTTAAGTTCATCAATGTGCCTCCATGCCTTGTGTTTTTCCCAAAAGACTACTTCCGTGATCAACCTTTACGTTATCTTAACCCCCATATCCTGTTATTGCATTCTAGATGTATTAAAAAAAGCCTTTACATGTCCTTTTGCACCAAACAAAAGCTGATATCAAAATATCAAGAATGGAGCAATGCACTTTGTATGGACGCGAGGTAGAAATCCATGGTTAGAACAACTAAACTTTAGCGAGAAAAAAATAAAACTCGCTTGTCCACAGTTTTATGACATAAGTATTGAAAAACTCGATTTCAAAAAGAACTCCTGAAAACAAAGTCCCAATGCAATTAGGGCATGATTAGTCAATTTTCACTATGTGCAAGCAAGTTCACATTCACGTTCGTGGTGAATGTGTTCTCCTTTCATTCTGTCAAGGTTGGGGAGAGTGAACGGATGAACTGAGCTCTCATTCGATTGAATAAAAGAACTATATCCATTGCATTCATAAAACTACGACATTTTGAAAGTTTTGGATACTCTGATTTTTAATTGATCCGATTGATTGATTAAATTGGTTAAAACCCCTTGATTTCATCCCTCTGGATTGACTTAGAGCGATGCCGAAAATCCAGTCCCAACTGGGCCAGATATGTGATTTTTGAACAGTTGAAGTTTCATAAAATTTGGTTAAATAGTTTCGGAGAAAAATAGCTGCAGACGGCGGGTGGACGGATTTTTTTAAATCAATTTATTCTATTTATTTTTTTTACGATTTTTGGATCTTACACATCTAAAACAACAGTAAAATAACAATTTTGCGGTGGGAGAGGGGTGGTTAAACATTTATTTCTTCGTCGATTATAAATTAATGAACTAGAAGATTGTAACTTAAATGTTAAATTTCAAACAATAATAAATTAATAAATTGACTTGGAAAAGCAATGACAGGTAACTAAAAACAGGTTGTCAATCAAATCAATATTAGACAAAAAATATTTGTACAATTTTATGCCACCCATACTTTACGAAACAAGTTTTGCAATACGATTACTAAAACTTGATTGATGTGTTACGTGCACGCAAACCTATTGCTAACGTATCGTATTGCAAGTTTGCAGCTCAAGTACATCGAAATGAAAATCTGATTAAACAGACTAAGCGAATATTTCCATTGAAATTTTATTAGAGATTCTCTTATGTTGTCATTTTTGTGATTATATTCGCATTCCTGAATGAGGTCGGTGGTACTTCTTCTTTCGCTAATGTACACTACTCAAAGGGTGCCTTTCCGAGCCATACACAACCTGGGAATCAATGATCCATCAGCCAAAAGGTGTGTTAACAGTAAGGTTTGCCCTGTATCTTCTTTCACCGATTCTCCTGTGCATCTCACCTCGAACATCCAATGCTTCTTTTCTCTGAACTTGGCTAGGGGCGCTTACAGACTGGAGCTACGATAAGAGCGAGGAAAGAGAGCAAAGAAAACATACACAGGCAGGCAGATGAGAGGGCGCAAGGTCGAGCGAAGCTGCGAGCAAAGCTAAGAGCGAAGAAACCAAGCCAGTTTGTTTCCGTCGCTTTTATCGACCATATGACACATGAATCCTGATGATTTAATTGGTGTAGTGTTCATGAAAAAACCTTAATTATACTGTATTTACCGTGTTTTGTTCTCGTATAAACCGAAGTAGTCGCCTTTAATGTTGAAGTAATTGAACTGAATATTCACGTCATCAATTCAACGTTTATTAATAAAACATTTATTACGGTACGAAGTAGTAAAAAATGTGTAGGTAATTACCGAAATGTAACAGCAAGACGTTCAA
Organism: Creontiades dilutus; assembly: GCA_031894815.1. Taxonomy (NCBI): domain Eukaryota; kingdom Metazoa; phylum Arthropoda; class Insecta; order Hemiptera; family Miridae; genus Creontiades; species Creontiades dilutus. The sequence goes on from JAVIWC010004717.1 coordinate 161,142, forward strand.
CAGGCAAAATCGGGTTTGAAATGCAATTTGTGCTGTACTTTATCCGGCAAGTAGTCGAATGTCGTCATATTCATCCGAAAATACTCATAAAACCTGTTGGAATCTTCTCGGAGTTCATCGTACAAATTATGTCATTCCCCGTGAACATATCGCGATTGATTATTTGCGTGAATCCCTCTACTTTCCCCCCCCGATTAAATACCAGATTCTCAATGACGGGTTTTCCGCAAAGAAATAGTCACGTCGAGAAGGATTTGAACCGCACTGACTCGCGCAGTACCGCTCCTCTCTGAATTTGTCAACTCTCTGCTCTCTTCGCTCCTCTCTTTCCTCGCTCTTATCGCAGCTCCAGTCTGTAAGCACCTTAAGAGGACAACAATACAGTTATACCTTGCCAGAACGCAGCCTGCTGACAAAACTGCATATTCAGATGACTTGAGTCTCCCTTTGTTGCCATCCCCTTCGACAGAGTATTGGCAGTGGCTGTCTCTAGCCCATAGATCTTCTTACTTAACAATGGAAGTTTTATCAAAATCGACTGCAAACTAAAAATTAAGCAAGTTTTGATAATCAAGGGACAAACACTCTGTCAGACACCAAGGGCGTAGCTAGGATTTTATTTTGGGGGGTGCTGAAATAGGCAGGAAGGTTATAAGGATGTAATAGTTTCATGGGATAAAAAAGCGAACAAGAGACAAAATTACAACAAATGTCAATTTTATTATCGCTTAATTGATTAGAACAGAAAACGTATTATGATATAATTAATTACATATTCTAATTAGTTCCATAGATACTTGTAAAAAGTGGATAGTTTTTATAGCACGAAAAACTATAAGAGAACAGCCCTCCTCGGCACATTCGCCATTATATCCAACACGATCTGGCGAAACACTGATATTGCCGTAGTGAACGGACAAGAGTGCTAGATTGGTTAATCTGTAATTGTTCATTCGATTTCTCAAATAGTTTTTTACTCGTTTCATTGTCGAAAATGACCGTTCGGCTGTGCATGTTGATACTGAAAAACAAAACCATTTTGTCAAAACGAACAATTAATTATGACTTCAGGCTAGGCTTCTTAAAATTAATGTTTTAACTAATGAGAGTTTGGTTCTTAGAAAAATGTATAATTAAAAACGAGCATAAGGTAAAGAAGCGACGAGTACGTATAGTCAGCCACAGAAGAGCTCTAATTGTCCGTATGCGTGTTTGTCGTGCGCCAAATAACCTCGCTCAATAGTTCAGTAAACTAACCAGCAAAGCAGCAAAATTAAGGTATTTTAAGAAGGTTTTTTTTTAGAATTTCGGGGGTGCTGAAGCTCTTTCAGCATCCCCCCTGGCTACGCCCTTGTCAGACACACGAACGACAGTTGTTCAGAAACTTTGAGTAGTTAGATATTTGGATTTTGGATTCCATCTTCCGAATTTTTAAACAATATTTCTGCTACATCATGGGGTATCATTCACACTCATTTAGTATTGAAATTTCCCCTCCAGTGTTACTGTTGATGCGATCCCAGGGAAATTCCACCGCTCTTCTCAGCACCTCTGGTTTATAATAATCGATGATGTCGATAAGTATAGAATCCCGTTTTGTGCCGGCGCTTAGGTGCCGCGTTACAGAAAGCCATCATCCCGGACGAAACCTGCTTTCCCGTCAAACGAGGGAAAATACATGGGGAGCGGGGAGGAAAAAAAAACAGCTCGCGCCAAGCTGTCTGCCTCCCGGAGCCCGGATGACTGATTGCGCCTTTTTGCCCGTCTCCCCCGTTTTACTTTCATAAGCTGCTCTGAAAACGGTACCGAGGGCAACCGGGGGAGGCTTGAAAACAAGCTCTCGAGCTCTTCACCTGTGTAATTTAGAATAGTGTGGGAACCGTTAGTGTGGCCTGGAGTAACCATTTAACCTGGGCCTTTTGAGGTCTGTACAAGCCCACCGTAGTTCCGGAGTTGATGGCCTGCATTCGGCTAAATGCACTTCGCCGCCTTGATTGAGGACGAGATGGCAATTACATTGCAAAAATGGTGGTTTCTCAACCTGATATTCACGGCGTATCATATCGAAACAATTGCAGTTCACATAGCGTAGCAATTATTACGTTTAAAACGGTTGACATTGTCAGTTGATACCCTCCATTCGGCTCACTGCACTTCGTTGGTTTGATTCAGAATGGATTGCAATTATGCCGCGAAACTTATGGTTTCTCTATTCTATATTGACAGCTTCTCATATTGAAAACAACTGCATGTTAGTTAGCGAAGCAAATATTCAATTTGAAAGGATTAACATTCTCAGCTAATATCCTACATCCCGCTAAATGCACTTCTCCTACCAGTGTGTAATTGATGAGAGATTCAATAATGTTGCGAAACTGGTGGTTTATTTATTTGATATTGGAAACCTCTCATATTAAAAAAATTGCTGATCACATAGCATAGCCATTACGTTTAAAACGGTTGACATTGTCAGTTGGTGCCCTGCATTCACCTCAATGCACTTCGTAGGTTTGATTCCGAATGATATAGCAAATATCTCGCGAAATTTATGTTTTCTTCATTCGATAATGATAGCTTCTCATGTTGCAATCAAGTGCAGATTACTCAGCATAGAAGATATTCAATTTGGAAGGGTTGACATTGTCAGCTGATATCCTGCATTGGTGATTATGGTTGATGATTTTGTCATAGAAAATGAGAATTCAATCATGTTGCAAAACTGGTGGTTTCTTTATTTGATATATTGAACCTCTCATATTACAATAATAGCTCCTACATTTAAAGTGTGGTTTTAAGGGTTTCTCACTTAACGGGCGGCCTGCATTTTGCTAAATGCACTCCGGTAGGAGTGGTTGATTGGGGTTGAGAATTCAATTAAGTTGCGAAAATAGACCAACCGTTTCTATTGACAGACTCACAAATTAAAGCAATTGCAGATCATGTAGCAGAGCAGCTAATACATTTTAAATGTTTTACATTGTCAGCTGATGACCTGCATTCAGCTGAATGAGTAGGACTCCACTTACAAAATGTCTATCGAGGATGGGAATTCAATTATGTCCATAAATTGGTTATTTCTTTATTCGATATTGTCAGCTGGTCAAATAATGACAGTTCAGATCGCTTAACAGGATATAGTGGCTGTTACGTTATAAACCGTCAATATTGGAAATTGATGGCCAACATTCTGCTAAATACACAGCTCAACAAATGTTGACGGAAAATTGAAATTTATGGTTTCATTTGCTTCACATTGTTAGCTTTTCAAACTGGGAAATAGTGTGACATAGAAGGAAAAATGAATGCACCTAGCTAATTTTGTATAACTTATATACCATTCTACAGTAAAAGCTGGAGGGACTAAAATATTTATGTAAATCCAACAACTTCATCTTCGTTAACTTTCGGTTTTGAAAACTGATGTTTGTCATTATGATTTGTGTCACAAATGTGTACAACATTGATTTGTGTATGGTATCGTCCAGTACTAACCAAATTGTTAGCTACAAGTAGGAACATTGATTTTGGATATAAAAAACGCTGCAAATTCATTCACTGGGGTTTATTATTCAATTGGCTTGCGTTCATGGTTTGAATTTATACTAAGCGATTATTGAATTTCAGGAGGCACACGAATATGATCAACTGATCAATCCAAATAGGTATTTGGGTTGAGAACAGATTTACGTGCTCTATGCATATCTCCTGAAATTCAATAATCGCTCTATCACCTGTGAAACACCCACACCCCGAAGCTTAGTAGAAATTCAAACCATGAACGCAAGCCAATTGAATAATAAACCCCAGTGAAAGAATTTGCAGCGTTTCATGCATATCAGAATGCTTCAACCCGTGTATCGGCTACAAAGCCTCTTAGGTGTTCACTCCAGTATCCACATTACTACACCACTAGGTTACTGCTATCAAAACAAAGACAATAATAAACCAAAATAACGCAAATGTAGGCACCATACATCGGGAATGAATTGACCTACGGACCTGGGGAGGGGCTCATTAGATTCCTCGTGGAAAGTTCTTCAAAAAGAGTCCAAATTTATGCCGCCTTGACTTTTTTTGAGGTTTTCAGGGATTTTACAAAACTTTGACAACCCTTAAAGGGCACTTTAAATTAAGTGGGAGTGCTAGCTAAAGAATTGGGGCGTTGTCGGACCAATATTGATTTTTCAATATTACGGAAAAATTGTTACTGCTGATTCGGATTCTACACCCTTTGAAAAGTAAACCATGAAATTTTCAGGGGGGTTGGAAATTGTTTTTTTCAAGAGCGATTACAATGGCTTATTATTGAATAATAAACCGAAATTGTATGAACTGTTTTGGTTTACTATTTTCTATAATGCTCCTTTGTAATCCACCAAGCGTAACGATTGCAGCCCTCCTCAAAAGGTGTTGGTTTACGTTTCAAAAGCATTTAAATTTCAAAAATCTAATAAATAAAATCCGTTCATCCGCTGTCCGAAGCTTTTCTCCGAAACTACTGGTCAAAAATTTTCGAAATTTGCCTCAAAAATCCAACGTCGATTAGGGATGTGCCATTAATCTTGGCATTTCGTTCAATCAACCCTATCGAATGATATCTAACTATTGAACTATCAAAAAATTAAAATCTCACTTTTTAGTCCGAAAGTTGCGTGAAGCAATTGAGACCAGTTTAGCTGTATGATCAACTTACTATTTGAAAAATCGTTCAGATATCCGTAAGGGTTGCAAAGCCTCAAAGTTCTTCAGACTTGTGACTGGCGACAGACCAAATAGCGCAGTTGGTGTTCTGCCGTGATGCTATTCATAACGCCATCTCCCAAGCTTCAATTCAATTGAGAAGAACAAGCGGACGCATTCAATTTCGCCTGCATTTTTATTTTATCTCGTTAAATATCAGTTGGATTTTAACGTGTGTTTCCCTGTGTGAAGCATTGTCTCTAATGGTACAATCCAGTTCGAGTTGCCCCGTGGTCGACGGAAGAGGGTTACCTAATACAGGAATAACGAAACCTTTGTGTAATAATTCGCAGTATTCTTAATGAAGGAATCGGCAGCAGTCCAGCTATAAGAAAGAACTTAATTTTCTACTATGTTATTCTTTATATATATTTAACAATTAACCTCGAGATTAGGACAATGAGGAGCCTGTTAAAGCAGGAGGAAGTTCTGGGCTACTAAGCAGCTTTGAATTTCTCCCCCTAACAATATTTCCACAAGCTTTAAGCTAACGAATCGTTGGTGGTAAGACAGCAAGAAAACCTCACTATTTATAACGATTTCAAAAACTTCGAATGCAGGTTGCTGTTGAAAAATGAACCTATGGTCCGAAACCTGTATTTTCTTTGCTATCACAAAGTTTTGCTTTAATCTGCCCGTCTATCATTCATATCCTCTCATCGCTGCCATAAAATCATAAAATTTCCGTTCCTTTTGAAGTTGACAGATAGCTCCGCTTGATAAATCCCGCTCTCGCCCGGGGAAAACTTTGCCAACTTCATTTCGCCACTCCTGCCACTCATTTCAAAACTGTCATTTCTTTACGATTATTCTCGGTATTTTATTTTTCGTTCATCAACGTCAATCTCTTCTAGGGAACTTCGCGGTTCGAGTCGTAAAACGTCCCGTCGATTTCGGGTCACACCCTCCACCGGTATTTTAGTGCCTTTTTCGAAAGCGTAATTTTTGTAACTCACGGTCTTCACTTGGGATGTACGTAATCCAGGTCATCCTCTTCCCCTTGCAAACGTACGTTTCGCTTTGACTTGTTGCCAAGTTATAACATTGGAATGACTGGACCAGAGGTCTTCCTAGTCAAGGAACTGTGCAACAATACTTATTCTTCCCTGCTATCAAATGTTAGGAATACATATTTGTGTTTGACCCAAATGTCCGGGACACTACATCGTACCTGCATTCAAATACTGTTTGATGAAGAGTCCTGCGGAACGAGAAAGAAGATCCCCAGGCGAAGGGTAGTTGGCACCGAGCTAGTTTCACCACAGATTCCGATCTATACTGGGTATCCGTTAAGGTGCGCAGAGGCGTATCATCAGGATTGATTCGAGAGATCATCTATTTAAAAGAATAATGGATTGCGGAGATCAAATGAAACAAAACCGACGAGAGCTTCGAAGTGCTGTTGATGCAATGCACAAATGGTAACATTTGTGGAGGCCATTTTACAAAATTTACTGTAATTACGTATTAGAAAATGCTTGGACAAAATTAAAACTGCACCATAGAAGATAAAACAGATTAATTTTGTTAGTAAACATGCCTACTTATTTGAAACCCATTAACAAGCGTAAGAACCTCGACTTACTTAGCTGTTTTTTGCATTCAAATGAGGTTTTCTCGACCAAATAAAATAGTAAAAATTATTGTTGATATACCATTCGTTTTGGCGCATTTTTTAAGCTACAGACACTTGATTGAATGCAGATTAGAATTTAGTACTGAACGTTTGAAAAACCTTTTTTCAAATTTTCTCGAAGTGTGCTTTGTTAAGTAATTTTTCGCCAACTTGATATGAGCTAAAAAATCCGGTTTAGCGCTTGATCAAGATGTGAAATTTAACGCACTTTCGAACGGTATCCTCAACTTTTATTTTACATAATACTGTATGTGAGTTATAGCCGTTTTGCTGAGACAAGGTCGAAAACACGAAAAAAATCTTAGAAGTGGAATAACTCAAAACTAAGAGAGATAAAAAAATTGCGAATAAAGAAGCACTTTTTATTGGAAATTGGTTGTAGAATGCGTGGGTTAGTACTGCGCACCTTATCTGATACACCCTGTGTACCAACCAACCTGCACGTTACCAGAAGGATTGATTTAGGATTTTTTGAGATGCGAGCATATTGAACCACCGGACCACCTAACCTAAGGAAGAAAGCTGACCTCCTTATAAACAGTGGCCAAGTACAGTACAAAGGATACAGCAATAACTTCCTAACTTGACAAGCGGGGAATTTTTTTCGTACTTAATCTTAATTATCGGACGTAATCTTTTTTCGTAGATTCAGTCCTGCATAGTCCTTAAATTGAAACATCAAACATCTCTACTGGAAGTTGAAAACATTTTTATTCCCCAAAAATCAAAATTGTTTCTTGGTTTTTGCGTTTCAGGGCTCGCAGATCAAATTTCGTACCGTGTTTGCGTCAATTCGTTGTCATTCCCAAAACTCTATTCCGTTTAGACTTACTTTCTCAAAACATTTTCACCAGTGTAAGGAGTCTTTCTTATAGCTTATTAGTTCGTTAATAGTATTCGCAAACTGGTTTGCACGTTTAGTTTATGCTCAACTTCTGAATTTTCAAGTTCAGTTAAATATAATTAAGTTATCTATGATTTCATTGAGGTTGCCATCCACACTTTCCGTAGCGTCCATGCAGTTGGTGGGTTGGATCGAAGTTGGTTTTGCTATAGTATCGCTGGTAGACGCCTTGTATTTTTTAAACAAAACTTCTTTAGCTTCAGTGTTGAGATCTGCATACTTTCAGCTCTTCACCTGCCACAAACACGGAAACGTTCTTTTGTTCAATAAATTGTAATAGATCACTTTTTTCATTCGGCATTGTGAAAATCAACTGAATTTGCGACAAAATTGACTGATTCAAAGCTGATGAAACTGGTGTGAGGTGTGTTCTGAGAACGCGGGTGTGCATGGGCGAGAATGGAACGTAGTCGAGGCTTCATCTTCATCCAAAAGCTCAAAGACATCGGTAGTTCAAGTAGATTTCCTATCAGGGACAGATTTTACCTAACACAAATTTTTGGCTAGCCCATGTGCGTCCGGACGCAACAATCGACTTGCACAAACAAAGCTGTACTAACCAGTTTGTGCAAATTCTTTGAGTGTAATCTTGACTAAGAGTTAGTCAATGCAAGGACGACTTTATTGTCTGGGTGCTTCAAACTGTCCAACTTCTGAGTGGGCAGTTTGCTTAATCTCCGATAGATAAACTTCGTTATTTCAAACTGGGTTTAATCCGAAGTTTGGGTTGATGAAAGACTTATTTTCTAGTAGCATTTCTGGTGATGATGGGCGTTGCACGGGGATTGCACAGGTTACCTTCTGTATACCCTGTACCCGTTAAATCCATTACCGTTGGGTCAATACAGATGTACAATTTAGTACAATCCGTTGATCCGATTTCGTTCAAATTCTTGAGATTTGTGTGTCGAAAAGAGTCGTTCTGCTAGAAACAGAACAAAGTCCAAATAGTACCTGGAACCAGTTTGTGCAAATTCTGTTTTGAGTGTGAGCCACTAGAATAGAGACATTTTGACTGTGAAGCTCAAGTAAGTTCACCGAGAGAAGCCGGTCAATGCAATCGGCATTTCAACTTTATTGTCTTGGAAGCATTATTTGTTTGTGATGGTCAATGCTTGGTCAGGAGTTTTCAAATATCCTTGTGTCCAATTCTTCTTTTGTGAAACCTTTAAAATTTCAAAATCCCTTATCATAGTTTGACGACTCCAATACATTGTGAATACTGATAGGAATTCGTGATTATCTTGTTTGCAGAATGTTACGTGTATGATTTCAATACGTTGGTATTTTGGTTGGTACGTACATTACAGTACAACAGAATGGGACGAAATGAGATTCTAGGATGATGAAATTCTTTTATAAGCGATTTTAGGAAATTTTCTGGTTCCGATAGATAAACTTCGTTATTTCAAACTGGGTTTTATCCGAAGTTTGGGTTGATGAAAGACTTATTTTCTAGTAGCATTTCTGGTGATGATGGGCATTGCACGGGGATTGCACAGGTTACCTTCTGTATACCCTGTACCCTTTAAATCAGGAGTACAATTTTGTACAATCCGTTGATCTGATTTCGTTCAAACTCTTGAGGTTGGTGTGTCGGAAAAGAGTCGTTCTACAAGCTAGAAACAGACCTAGACTACCGGTAGTCCAAATAGTACCTGGAGACTACTCCACTCCAGCTTTGATTCTCTCCGCAAGCCTGCACTTTCCGACTGTTGAAAGTGAACTGTTGAAAGTGAGCCACTAGAATTGAGACATTTTCGCCTCTGTGAAGCTCATTAGCCCGTAAGTTCACCGAGAGAAGCCGGAAAGAGCTTGCACCGGAAAAGGGGAACCCAGGTGAACGGAGACAATGGTCATGGATGGCGGTACCCCTTTCTCATGATGATCCTATTTCCGGCAAACGCCCCTCCAACGCTTCCATCTCGTTTCACGATTCGCTATTTTAGTTGATGATAGTTATTTGACTAACATTTGATTTTTTATCCCCATAAATGAGCCATAAGGATTATGATTTTTACATGCATTAATTGTGACTCGACGGAAAGTGGAGAAAAATACTGCCAAGAGCGACAGTTCTTCATTCCAATCGCCTTAACTAACTCGAACTTTCGTTCAAGTTTTCGAATATTAACAAATGTTATTCAAAGATCACTTCTTGCTACAATGGAAACGTCCACACTCCAGAATCAACCAGGAACTGTCCATTTTGGAAAGGAGTAGTGGAGTCTCAATGAAGGGGTTGCAATTGGTTGGTCTTGTTCCTTCTTCTATCACAATTTTTTTTTTTTTTTTTTTAATTTAAAGAAACATTTTATATAGTGGGAAAATATATGTAAATATAACAATAACTTGAATAATTAACATACTGGGCTAGTCCAATAACCTCCTAGCAGGGAACAAGAGTACTAAAGCACTGTATTGGATACTGACTTGAGGCTAACTTAGTTTCTCCATCACTTTTGACCACAATATTTTGCTTCGTTCTGATCAATTGAAACCCTCGGCAAAGTCGCTATGGCGTTTTCGCTTGAGTCTTCGCAGGTGTCGCGGTGGTGGTCGATCCTGGGGTATCATGTTTATAAGACGGTTTCGATGCGTTGGAGTCTTCAGTTAAGTCTCGTGGTAAGCGGCAACCAGGCTATCCTGAACAGTAGGTAGTTCAAGATCTTTATGAAGCTCCTCGTTTCTGACATACCAGTCTGCGCCTGTGATAAGCCGTAGTACGCGGTTTTGTTGAACTTGGATTCTGTGTATTTGGGTTTCCGATGCTGTGGACCTCAAGCCGGTTCCATAGGACCAAATTATTTTGAGCAAAGTCTTGTAAATTAGTAGCTTGTTTTATGTTGATCCTGTGGTTCTTGAGGAGCGATTTAAGTTTACCAATCCTGTGGCGCAATCTGGTCGATTATCTACTCCTTTTTGTTGTTTCTTCATTGTGCATCTTGGTTCGTTGTAAGTGCGTATCTTTACCATTCTGCAGGGGATAGCAGAACTGGACATTACTTTGGGAAATGTAGATGGGCGATTGCATCCACCTCGACTACCCTCTTTTCCTTACTGATGCGGCTGAATTCAAAGAAAGCAGTTTCTTGCTCATGAAGTTGTTCCCTAATGGATTATGGGTTTCCATCGGTCATTTTTGACACTACTCCCAACACTTGATGATATAGTGATTCCGGTCATTTCAAACAATATTTCACAGTCGAAATACACTTAATCGCAACTGTGGAAGACATACAGAATAAAATTTGTTTAAGAAACCGCCCTAAATTGAAGGAAGGCTCCAGGTTTTCGTGATAATGGGTGACAATTGTGATTGTAGTTTATATGTAGCCCCCAGAAACAAGCTAATCTAACACAACGCACACCAGAGCACACGAAATTCTGAATGTATCATTTTTTGAGAATCAGCACAGATTCTACTATAGGATGGTTTTGCTACTTTGATTGCTCATTTGTAAGTCACTGCGTTTCGATCATTTAAGGGTTCATTGTGCATCTTGGTTCGTTGTAAGTGCGTATCTCTACTATTCTGCAGGGGATAGCAGAACTGGACATTACTTTGGGAAATGTAGATGGGCGATTGCATCCACCTCGACTACCCTCTTTTCCTCACTGATGCGGCTGAATTCAAAGAAAGCAGTTTCTTGCTCAAGAAGTTGTTCCCTAATGGATTATGGGTTTCCATCGGTCATTTTTGACACTACTCTACTTCCAACACTCATATAGTGATTCCGGTCATTTCAAACAATGTTTCACTGTCGAAATACACTTAATCGCAACTGTGGAAGACATACAGAATACAATTTTTATAAGAAACCGCCCTAAATCGTAGGAAGGCTCCAGGTTTTCGTGATAATGGGTAACAATTGTGATTGTAGTTTATATGTGCCTCCCAGAAACAAGCTAATCTAACACAACGAGCACACGAAATTCTTAATGTATCATTTTTTGAGAATCAGCACAGATTCTACTATAGGATGGGGTTGCTACTTTGATTGCTTATTTGTAAGTCACTGCGTTTCGATCATTTAAGGGTTCATTGTGCATCTTGGTTCGTTGTACGTGCGTATCTCTACTATTCTGCAGGGGATAGCAGAACTGGACATTACTTTGGGAAATGTAGATGGGCGATTGCATCCACCTCGACTACCCTCTTTTCCTCACTGATGCGGCTGAATTCAAAGAAAGCAGTTTTTGCTCAAGAAGTTGTTACCTTATGGATTATGGGTTTCCATCGGTCATTTTTGACACTACTCTACTTCCCACAGTCATATAGTGATTCCGGTCATTTCAAACAATGTTTTACAGTAGAAATACACCTAATCGCAACTGTGGAAGACATACAGAATAAAATTTGTATAAGAAACCGCCCTAAATTGAAGGAAGGCTCCAGGTTTTCGTGATAATGGGTGACAATTGTGATTGTAGTTTATATGTGCCTCCCAGAAACAAGCTAATCTAACACAACGAGCACACCAGAGCACACGAAATTCTGAATGTATCATTTTTTGAGAATCAGCACAGATTCTACTATAGGATGGGGTTGCTACTTTGATTGCTTATTTGTAAGTCACTGTGTTTCGATCATTTAAGGGTTCATTGTGCATCTTGGTTCGTAGTATGTGCGTATCTCTACTATTCTGCAGGGGATAGCAGAACTGGACATTACTTTGGGAAATGTAGATGGGCGATTGCATCCACCTCGACTACCCTCTTTTCCCCACTGATGCGGCTGAATTCAAAGAAAGCAGTTTCTTGCTCAAGAAGTTGTTCCCTAATGGATTATAGGTTGCAATAGGTCAGTTTTGTCATTGCCTGCCCCCACCGCCGGGGTGATGCCCCCGGTTGGCAACCCGCTCCCATCACGTGGGGTGGACCCCCGGGGGTGGGGAACGACCTCGCGGGAGGGCCCCCTTCGAACAGCTGCGCCTAGCGACAGCTGACCTCAGTCGGTTCTGGGCTTTCCGAGCATCTGGGTCGACTCCCCTGTTCATTCTATGCAAGAATCTTGAGCCGGGCCTGTCAAGTACAAAAGTGATATACCTGTGATAAACAAAATTTAAAAAAAATACAACCTTCGATCTACCGGAATTTTAGGATGTGAGTACCACCATTGTACGCCAATAGATCATCTTATTGTACGTTTAATTTTCAACACAACCTGCAAACACAATCTGAATCTCCATTAAAACACTAGAATATCTGGATGTACTCATCATTAATGTACAAATCTTCAACTTTGCCCACCTTACCACGAATCCTCCCTTACACGTCCAGCCTAAACCACACACCCCTGGGCTTCAACACCCTTCAAAACCGAATCACAATCTCATCCCCAGTTGAACGTAGAACTTGTACGTTCCCTCAATGTGTACACCTTATTTTACGCAAAATATTCAAATATTATCCCACCATTCTTCCGGCTTACAGTTCTCGATTTCTATATTCTGTGCCCCCGTCCATCAAACAAAAAATCTAACTACAATTAAACATCGAAATTTTGAAACATGTATAGCTTCGATGTTTATATTGTATTCTCGGTTTCACGCAACTACTGTACTGTCCACCGTAATCCATACAGCTTATCAAGCTCTGGATATTTTTCTATTTTCTTGCCCTAATCCTAAATTTTGATAAAAACGCTTGAATTTTTTACTTGGTCAAACCTACATTATCATATGTACTCTCCATTTATTTTTTCAACCGTTCAATCCATTTCAAATTGATTTCTTGGATATCTTCACCTCATTCGAGAACAGTACCAATGTAAGCCAACTTACAAAAATTTGTTGATGTACATTTTGCTTTAATGCATTACTATTTCATAATCTACACCCTACTATCTTCCAATAGGGCCAACTATAATCATTAATTTCTAGATATTTGAAAATTTTACTGCGAATCCTCTGATTACCCTCAAACACCTACATTTTGTCACTTACATGCCATCTAGCTTTACATCCAGGTATCCTAATACCAATAAAACACTGAATTTTGGGGAAGTATACATGTATACATACATAAATGTACACCATTTCAAGATTAGGGAACAATATTTGCCCATTAATCATCTAATCTACGGGACGAAACATAACGTGTAATATATTGTAACTGTAGAGCTTGTATTTGTAACTTCTAGATATTGGTTTTTGTAACTGTTCTGTCGAGTATCGTAACTGGATGTTGCAAATTATGCAAGGACGTAGTACCTAACTCCGAATTTGTATGAAAGGTCTGATGAGTGTGACATGTATGTAATATCTTTTAATTTGAAATTGAATGCATGCAACTATTCAAACCTGCAACCATCCACTATTCAACCCAGAGTTGTATTTCAATTTCATGCGTAATCTGCAATTACACAGAAGTACAATGTTCTGTAACTGGATGTTGCAAATTTCGCAAGGACGTTGTACCAAACTCCAATTTTGTAAGAAAGGTCTTATGAGTGTGGCATGTGTGTAATATCTTTTCATTTAATATTGAATGCAACTATTCAACCCTGAAGTGTCTTGTAGTTTCATGAGTAATCTGCAACTACATTGATGTACTAGGTAGTACAGAATATTCACGAATACGTATGTAGATGGTATGTTCATATCTTTCTATGAACGATTCTCGATTACTTACATCCTCCCTGGATATCCTACACTCCCAGTGATAATTGCAAACTACGCTGAAACTGTCCCTAATTGTAGGATCTGTGCATTTCCGTGATCTATAAACCCCGTGAATGTATTAGCAGAGTTGGTGCAAAGTGGTGTTCTTCACTGCTCTTCACTTTGAATCGTTCCTAACAACTAGATGATATCGCAATTGGATGGTTTCGATGCGATGTCTTTGCAATTAGTAATTACAACTCATGTTATCTGGATTACTTACTACTATACTACATAAAATTGCACTATTCAACTTTCTGTCCCAGACAGAAAGACACACTTATTCCAATCATGCAGACACTTATGACAACCACAGATTCTGGACTATTTGTCCAACTAATCTATAGTTTTCTGAAAGTATTGATTTAGTTTGTTTATATGAGATGGGAGTGAAGTTTACATCTTGGCCAGCAAACTGATCGCAAACGTAATTCTGGCTGTCTTGAGGTTACCGAGCACTTGACAGTTAAGGGGACAGTACTAAAGCATTTCACTAGACGAACAATTTAGGGTTGCCCTCTTTTTTTAACGTTCTACAAATTAGTATTTTCTTGTTTATTCTATTTTTACTTTTTGAAATTTGAAAGAAATGAGTTTGACGGTTCCAAATCGTATTTTGAAAAAAATATATATAAAATGGCGTTTACAAGTTTTTTTTTGTATAAATACATATAAAAAGCGTTTAAATCCAGGAACCATTTCCAAGTGCTCCAAAACGAATTTCGATGGAGGAATTTTGCGCGAATTTTTATAGTAAAATATTGCAATAGTTACAAAAATCTAGCTTCTTCAAAAATTCGATATAAAACGTTTGGTTTGAAGTGAGGAAGGCGATACCAAAGGACTTCCATGCAAAGAATCTCAGTGTTTTGAATCATGTTCAATTTAAAAGCATAACTATTCTATATGCAGTTCTTGTCCAGACATTCAAACACCAACCATTCAATCCAGCTGTAGCAGTTAGCCAGCGTTATTTTAGTTATGTTATGAAGAATTGTCTGATGATCTCAAATCAATTTCAAAACTACAGTATCATCAGTAGCACGATTCAGTAAAACCTTGTAACACGCCCAATTCCTACGATTTTCGTACGATTTTGATGAAATTTTCACCGAATGTGCGATTTAGATCGTGGATGGGGGATGATCCCCTATAAGTTTCGATGCTGACATGTAATGTCCACCAAGCATCATTTTCAGGAAGTTCAAGTGGTCCGACAGGTTTCCAGAGTTGTCGGGAAAAACCTTCTAGTAATCTCATATCAATTTCAGCAAGATCGTATCATCATTCTATTCGCTATACAATTAGAACGACCGACCCGCAATACAAGTTGACTAAACCTTTGAAGGCTTCGATGTCTGCGGGAATATTTGTCTTGGCTTCTTTGAATCGTAGTAACATATTTTTCGAAATTATCTAAAACATTTCAAGAGATCTTCACTTTCATGTTACCTAAACGAGGAAACAATGTACCTCTCCCAGCTTGGACGTTTTTTTGACATCCGACGTAGTAACTCTTCGTTCCTAAAATGAAGTCGCCTTCTGAGTGATTTCATCCTCTACAGTGGTAAAATTGACTTCAACATTTAAATATTACATTTAGATGAGTAATTTGATTGATTTTTTAAATGTTTTATTTAAATAAATTCCTTACATAATGTAGACAGCCTAAACATTAAGTCTACTTCACCCAGAACGTAGCGAGAGGTGATACCATTAGATACAACACTTAATTTGCGGATGATTAACAACTAGTAAACTGGTGAATAATTAATACAACAACAATAATTCACTATAACAATTGGTAAATTTACAACGATAGAGATAAATTACAACTATAAGCGATTGATATTAGAATGCGAAAAATAAATAAATACTATTCACTATAACTAGTACACTCCAAACATCCCACATCTGATAATTCCACTCCTCTACCAGCACATTTCTATAATTAACAGTCTTTACAATATACCTACCAAGAGCCAACCAATTCTCCCCATTCGAATTTTAAATGTTAAATAATTGGTACCACTTAAAATAAGACTTTTAATCAGAGCGGGAGTTTTGTTAATTTCGCAACTCGAGTAGGTCGGGGTAAACACCCCCATTTTTAGGTTTTTAAGGAAATTTTTTTAAGGTAAGGAATAAATCACATTTCTGAGTTCTGGTATGACATTTAAATGTAAATGTACGAATATTGTTAAACGTCCAGGTCAAAGGGAACCATATTGAGCTAATTGGTACTTGGCACTTCAAGTTTCAGATAAAACGAAATTTGCGGGGTTTTTCCCCAAGGATAGGGGCAAGTCTCCTTAAATCGTGGTTATGAGGAAGTAAATTAAAAAAAGCAATCAGTAAATCATTCAAATAATCTGTATCACAACAAAATATAGGGTTCTTTAACTTTTGGCTTGGAAAAATAGGTAATCACTTTTATCCTAAGAGTCTGGTAACTCGCTGTCATATCACTTGATTTGTATTCAATAATTCTAGCTCTCTCATAAACGACCCCAACTTTTGCTTTAGTGGGATAGATACGGAGACGTGGCAAGTCCACACACTTATAGGGCTACGGAAGTTTGCCCCAGCTTCATACTTGAATTTTCAAAATGGGGATACACCAACAATGTTAACAAGTTTTAATGAAGGATTTGGTACAGGAATGAGAAGCTATAAGTACAATGGGACTCATTCCTCCAAGTCGTACTTTGCTGAAACCACAATTGAAAAAATTAAGTTGGGAAGTTAGAACAGGACGAAATATCACGTGAAACAACAAACTTAACTCATTTTCTCCGCAACTGACTTTTATCATAAAGGAACTGCTGCCTGGTGGCCGAAATGGGAACTGCACGGATTCCTTGCAAGGAGCATCTGCGTGTCTTTGCCCCATGCGGTCTGTTGCCCCCACCTATCCTATAGTTGAGGATGTTTTTATTGTTGTCTTAACCGCGTGCTAACTATGACGTCTCCTGCTGTTTTGTTTAATGGTAAATGGTGGTCAAATTGAATTTAACGTCTTAAACAATAGTTGAAACCGTTTTTGCAAGTTTCGCAAGTCTGTCCGCTGCCTAGTTATTCGTCATTTTCAAAAACTCCAGACTACCGCTACCGTTTTCATTATACGTGAGATTTTAAACGACCCCACTTTGGGTGGAAATTGGTTCGACAGTTCCTCCGTTGAGCTCTCTTCATTTCTTGGTTCTATTCCCATCGACCTTGAATAGTTTCACAGCCGTTAAACTCGAGGCATCCGCTCTTGTCACTTCTCTCATGGCCGTCACGGTGAGATGATAAGTTCGTTTTTTTTTCTCCAAGTTTGTTGTCAGCTGCATATCGGTGCAAGGTCGCTTCCTCTCGGCATACATGGAATAATCCATAGAAGTCCAAGGCCATAAACATGACTAATTCCATTATATGGAATGCCGATTGATGTATATCTTCAAATGTTTTTTTTTTTTTTTTTTAAATTTATTATTGCTTAAGAGTCTACCATGGTAGCGGAAGCATTGTTTTCACTTTCGGAATGTGAAAATTTTGTTGTCTCCAAAATCAAAAATTCCACTCGCATTTTGCGTCTTGGACGTTTCTGAACAATTTTGGTTCCGTGTCTGTCTGCGTGACGGCCCGGCAGCAAATCCCTGTTACGGGCAAAACTACACGAAGTTATAGTCCGATTTTGATGAAATTTTCAGGGATTGTGCGGGTTGGGGTGTAGATTGTCCCCTATAGGTTTCATGACCCCCGGATCAATAGTAGCCTCTGCGCATGCGCAAACGTGAAATCCTTGTTACGCGCATAACTCCGGGAGTTCTTGACTAATTTTGATGAAATTTTCAGAGATTGTTAGGTTTGATGTGTAGATGGTCCCCTATGAGTTTCATGACCCCCAATCAATAGTAGTCTCTGCCCATGCGCAAACGAAATCCTTGTTACGCGCATAACTCCGGGAGTTCTTGACCAATTTCGATGAAATTTTCAGAGATTGTTCGGTTTGACGTGTAGATGGTCCCCTATAAGTTTCATGACCCCCGGATCAATAGTAGCCTCTGCGCAAAATGTTTCAAGTCCAAGAACGATCGAGAACAAAACTTAAAAGTTATTTGAGCTAATTTGTTTTTGGTCTTCGTAAGAAGGTAGTGTCGGATGCTAATTCAATCACAGCCAAAACAGGAGCAGTCCAGTAAAAACTATGCCAGCTATTCCATGCTTAGGGTTGAAACAAGAAATATCCCCCCATCATAGGGAACAGATTATTAAAGTCACAAAATCCACGTTCCTAACCTGTACCATTCCCTTTTTGAGAAGTATGTATACTGCAAGGTTTACATAGTAGAAAAATTATCTTTTCTCTAGTATTTTTCTTTTTGCATGTTTCTATGATTAGAGTAAATATGATCATCAGTCAACCAACACTTTTTTTTGCATCACCAATAATTGATCAATTATTGATCACATTATTTTTATGATCAAATATTGTACCAAATCAATTAAAGTCTCCTACAACATTTCTAGATTCTCTTTCATTTTAGGAAATGGTAAATCAAGATAATATTTAAAAACTTGGACCATTAGGCTATGAAAAAAAGATTTTTGATAGATGTTCCGTTTACGCAGGCGCGAAAGCTTTAAAAAAGAGTAGAGGAGTTCATTTGGGTCCACCTACTGCGATTTCCGGCCGACAATTCAACATAAAACTTGGAGTAATATGCATATTTTCATTAAATATGTGCTGCAATAAAGATAAAAATCACGATTTTTAGATAAGTACTATTTTTCAACTCTGTAAGTGCGAGCGAAAAGGAAATTAATTTCTTTCCTTAAAACGTGGTATGAACGCGTTTGGTAGAGTGGTAAATTATGAAGATATTATCGGCGTCAAGGTCAGGAAATATGACTAAGAAAAAGAGTTTTCTCGATTCTAAGATCTAGATAACGAAATATCGGCAGTTACAGAAGTGGGTCTCCGCTCCACACAACGA
Source organism: Creontiades dilutus (assembly GCA_031894815.1). Classification (NCBI taxonomy): domain Eukaryota; kingdom Metazoa; phylum Arthropoda; class Insecta; order Hemiptera; family Miridae; genus Creontiades; species Creontiades dilutus. The sequence continues at coordinate 180,069 of JAVIWC010004717.1, forward strand.
AAGGGCATTTAAAAAAGTTTTATTTGAAAATGGTGAGTCATTCGAAGATATCGGTTGAGTCAGCCCGTCGAGTGACTTTGATCATTTTCGGCGTAAAAAATATCGTAAAACGCTAAAAGCGAAGAAACGAGAAAAAAAATATGGTGACGGATTAGCCACCGAACGTGTTTTGTCGAATTATTCAATCTTGATCTTCTACAATTATCCAGTTCTGCTGAACGATGCACCAGGTGAATTCAAGTCAAGTTTCCTGTTGAAGCTGTAATTATCAAATTTGGGGGGTTCGTGTCTACAAATGAAGCCAACAACTTCAATCGCTGCTTAAACGGGAATTTTGTCCGACTCATGTCATTCTTTTTTAAAAGCTTTTATTTAACTTGCAATGTATGTATGTATGTTCGGGTGGAATCCTGCGACCCGATTTTGAAGCAGATACTCTCAACCGATTAAGGTGAAATTTTGTATGCACGTTTAGATTGGGTGACAATACACGATTAGTTGTGTGACGTCATTCTAAATTCAATATGGCGGACGATCCAAGATGGCGGAATAGTGATTTTAATGCATTTCAACAATATGGGTATCAAATGAAAGGGCTTGTTGAGAGTGACTCGAAAAGTAATGTGATATTCTAAATTCAATATGACGGATGAACAAGATGGCGGAACATTTTAATGCATTTTACAATATGGGTATCAAATGAAAGGGCTTGTTGAGAGTGACTCGAAAAGTAATGTGACGTCATTCTAAATCCAATATGGAGGAACATCAAAGATGGCGGAATAGTGATTTTAATGCATTTCTACAATATGGGTATCAAATAAAGGGCTTGTTGAATATTGGTAACAAATGAAAGGGCTCCAAGCTGAAATAAGTGGCGCATTCTTCCTAACACTCAAGTTAAGGTGAGGCTGTGCCGAGGACTGAGTGGCATCGGGGTGTAATATGATGTCATGAACATACCACCTCAGGGCCACCTGTTCATCTCATTCAGCCCAAGTCTGTGCAATTTCCAGCAAAATATGCTCATGGAACTGCTGAACGAAGAATGCTGCCAATTGTTGTGTGTTGGGCTTGCACAGTACAGAAAACGCAGGGTAGTACTGTCGACCACGCCGTTGTTTACTTAGGTCCGAGGCTCTTTGCTGCTGGTCAAGCATACGTGGCCTTAAGTAGGGTAAAAACATTAGAAGGTCTCCTTATTGAAGAGCTAGACTGTTCCAAATTAACCGGCAAACGACCTTGCAACAATGATGCTTTGAATGAGATGAACAGTCTCAGAAACCTAGCTAGCAATGACTAAAACGTAATAAATAAATTAAACAAAAAACCTTTTTAAGAAAGGTTTTATTTAAATGCCCTAAAAAGAAGGAAATAAATTTTCACTTACAAATTTTAACTATCTGCTTATAGCCTATATACACAATTCATGAAATCATAAAAGCTTGTCGCGACGTTTGCGTAAGTAGGTACTGGATAGGTATCTGTAAGTATTTACCTAATCAAACTGAAATGAAAAATGAACTTATCGGAATAAGTTGGTCAATGAAATAGGTAAGGGGAAAGCACCAGTAGTGGACATGTTAAGAAAATCTTGTGTGATTGTTTGTGTTACCTCATAAACTTTTAGCTCTCAAATTTTTTTGGGTGTGTACACGTTCTTCAGACATTTTTAGTTGAGTTTAATCAAAGGAAACACCAATTTTATAAATTTTTGAAGAAATAGAGTCAAATTTTGTGGAATAACAGAAAACACCAGTAGTGGACAGCTAAAATTTTCTAGTGTTGATGTAGTGGACACTTCATGACCCAGTAGTGGACACGTCGTAGATATCAACAAGACGACGTAAAATCTCGTTTAAAATCATGTATATATCTAATCGGTAGTAAAACAAAAAGAATTCCATTCAACTGGAAGAATGAAGTGAGCACCAGTAGAGAACAATTCATGTATCAGTAGAAGATAGCTCATGGACTAGTAGTGGACATCTCTTGCACTAGTAGAGGACACCCCCTGTCCGCAACACTGTATTCATTTGAAAATCGTACCGAGAGCTTGTTCCAATACAAATGAACAAGCAGAAAGTTAAGAAAATATCCTTCCGTGAAAAGGGAAGTTGCACCAGTAGTGAACAGGGATGTCCACATGCTTCAAAAGCCCACTTTATCAATATTAACGGAGTTAGACGACTGGAGAATCGTCAATTTAGTTACTGAAGTATATATTCAAACCAATGGGCATAAATATTTGAATATTATATGTGAAAATTGCTTAAAACATACTTTCTATTCCTTAGCATTTTGCACAGCGTCCTGCTCAAAATCACTCCACCCACAGACTGGTTGTTTTTAATGTCAAGTTATTATGTTTCATTTTGGCCCTAACGTTTTCTTTTGGTTCATCACGTTTGTTAGGCTATTACTTTAGTTAATCCAAAAAGATTCAAGTGCCCTGCTCAACCCGAACCCTTATTCTAAACTTTTTTTTTTTGTCCACTATTGGTACAGTGTTCACTATTGGTGCTTTTCCCTTACCTAGGAATAGTTAATTTACACAAGCCTAAATCTCGCGACAAGCTTTTATGTTGAATGTTTTTATGAATTGTGAATATATATATGTTGCGCATAAAATCGTCCTTAAAACAGTAAACAAATTTAAAATTTTTTTTGAATCTTCATAATTTTTTCAAGGATATCAAATATCATACTTGCGCATGCGCAAACGCGCAACTGCGCAATCTTGCGCATAACTGCTTATTTTAAATGAGAACCCCAATTTTTTATTGCAATTCGGATTCTACACAAAATTTCATGAAATCTTTTTGACGTTTCAATCAACATTTTTTTGATTAATCAACTTTCAGCGAAATATAAAAGTTGCAATGAAATTGTCAAATAGTGGATGATGGTGAACTCTAAAGAGTGGCACATGAATTTTCATTGTTTTTTAACGCTGATTCCCGTGGTGCTATCCGTTTCTTGATTCCGCTCAATTTTTGCAGAATAATGACCTAAATTTGGTTATTTCTCGTCCGTTTTTTAAAAATCTTAGGCGCCTGTTTTCAGATTTTTACGGGGATTAGTTTTCGAGGTCCGGTTTAGAAAGGAGGACCTTCAACAGAGGAAATGGATAAGCCTCTAATCGGTAGTAAAACACAATGAAATTTCATGAAGCAAACACTCGCGCGAAAAATATGATTTTTGCACTAGTAACCAAATTTATGTCATTATTCCGCGAAAATTGACCGAATCAAGAAACGGATAGCACCACTCAATTTAGCGTTAAAAAACAATGAAAATTCATGTATATATTCAAACCATCATCCACTAAATATTTTATTTTTAAAACAACTTTCTATTCCTTTTTTTGCGCGCAATCAAAAAATCACTGATTGAATGTCAAATTTTTTTCATTTTGCCCTACGTTTTCTTTTGGTTCATCACGTTTGTTAGGCTATTACTTTAGTTAATCCAAAAAGATTCAAGTGCCCTGCTCAACCCGAATCCTTATTTTACAACTTTTTTTCCGAAGTGTCCACTATTGGTACAGTGTTCACTATTGGTGCTTTTCCCTTACCTAGGAACTAGTTAATTTACACAAGCCTAAATCTCGCGACAAGCTTTTATGTTTTGAATGTTTTTATGAATTGTGTATATAGGCTATAAGTAGACAGTTAAAATTTGTAAGTAAACATGTATTTCCTTATTTTTATGGCATTTAAATAAGAGATTTTTTTGTTTAATTAGGATTTCGGTGTGTCATTCTAATATATTTCGGAATGTACAAGTTTCATTGTGAAATGGCGTAAATGGACGGGGAATAGTAGTGATATACATCGTTATATCTTAACTTTTCATCTGATTTTGCTTGCGAACTTTAATTTAGTCTAGTTGTGCTACAAAACCCGTAAATTTGTTATTTCCATTCGAGAAGAAGGGGGGGGGGGTAGAGGGGGTATTAGTCTATCCATTCAAGCTCATACTGCATATTCATCCAATTTTTTTATTTCTTATTTTCTTCGATTAAGGATGTCGGTCTGGTTTGAAATAATTTGAAATTCTTTCAATTATGAAAAGATTGAATGATTGAAATGCAATCATAAAACGGTTACGAATGACAGGTCTAATTGTGGTAAATCGTCTTAGCTTCTCTATTTTCATCCGATTCTAATTACGGTTTTTTGTTCGACTCGTGACTAGTTGTAGGTCGCGTCTAGTAGTAGTTATTGAATCTTTTTGTAATTTGATTAATCGCATCAACTAATTAGTCGCCGTACCTGTGTTGGAACCAGTGAATCGAGCATAATAATTATTCAAATGAATTATTCATATTTCCTACTACAAACCAATCATAGAGAAGCCCTTGTAATGCGTGCATTATTTTTTTTCCAATATGTTTACCCGTTAGTATCAATTTTCCTGAAACAAGTCTGCTCTAATGGGCACTCATCTTATTCAATATTGTAATCATCTCTCGGTTATTTGATATAAAACATATGGGCAATGCGTACATTACAGAGATGCCCTCGAGTCCGGTTTATAACATCACTGTTCTGTATGATCCAGTTTATAATCCTTTTCATAAAGAAATTTGAAACTGAAATGAGTTCCAGTACTAGACCAAGTTATTAATACTAAAATCGGCTGTAACCATGTGAGGATATGAAAATGCGTCACTATTTTCCCCTCTTCCGAAAAAAATAGTATGGGCAGAGTATTAACGGATTTTCTGTTATCTCCCCTCTCCCCATTCCACCTGACAGAAAATTCAAAACTTCCTATATCTATTGCACATCTAGACTAAAATTGGGGTCGAACAAAATAGTAAAATGGAATAAATCAATGAAATCAAATGATAATGGTGAAGTTATAATGATTTATCACGATTACCCCCTCCATTCATATTGAATATATTGGGATAAATGTTTAAATATCATAACAAAATCTTAATTGGACAAAAAATGAGAATTTATTTTGCTTGAGCAGCTATTGGCAGAATTGGTTACTACTCCCTACTTTCTGCAGAAGCAAAGATTCTTATGGAGTTCATATGTTACCAGCTACAAATTTCACTTTCATAAAATTTTAAAGCCCAAATACGGATGGAATCGGTATACGAATTCAGTTTTGGTTTATTATTCAATAATAAACCATTGTAATCGCTCTGGAAAAAAAAATTCTAACCCCCCCTGAAAATTTCATGGTTTACGTTTCAAAGGGTGTAGAATCCGAATCTGCAATAAAACATTTTCCGTCCGTTCGCCGTACGCCGTATGCACGATATCTCCCAAACGGCTGGAGCAAAAGATCTGAAATTTTCAGGAAAAATCCATCTTGGTCCGACGACGCCCCAATTCTTGAGCCAGCTCCTCACTCAATTTAAAGTGCCCTTTTAAGCGTTGTCAAAGTTTTGTAAAATCCCTAAAAACCTAAAAAAAAGTCAGTGCGGCCTAAATTTGGACTTTTTTTTTAAGAACATACCATAAGGAATCGAATGAGCGCCTCCCCAGGTCCGTAGGTCAAACCATTCCCGATGTATGGCCCGATTTATGGTGCCAAGATTTGCGTTTTTTGGTTTATTGTTGTTTGTTTGTAACGTAGTGATGCCGATAGCGTCGAGTTGTAGTGAATGTGATAGCCGATGTGGATACTTGTAGTTTATAGCCGATACACGTGTTGAAGCATTCTGAAATGTATGAAACGCTGATAATATATAGGTAAATATTGTTACTGGGGATTATTATTCAATATTATTACTGGGGTAAATAAGTAGTCTTTCACTCGGGTTTATTATTCAATTGGCTTGCGTTCATGATTTGAACCTGTATTAAGCTTCGGAGTGTGCGTGTTTCACAGGTGATAGAGCGATTATTGAATTTCAGGAGATTTGCATAGAGCACGTAAATCTGTTCTCAACCAAAATACCTATTCGGATTGATCAGTTGATCATATTTGTGTGCCTCCTGAAATTCAATAATCGCCCTATCCTGTGAAACGCGCGCACTCCAAAGCTTAGTAGAAATAATAAACCCCAAAGCCAAGCTTAGTAGAAGCCAATTGAATAATAAACCCCAGTGAAAGAATTTGCAGCGTTTTTTTTTTTTTTTTTTTTTTTTTTTTAACGAATTCGGACTTAGAATGATCTTAAACGTTGTAGGGAGTTGGTGTTTTCTCATGTTTGGATCAATTCTAATAAGCGCTATTACTGACGAAGTTTTCGTTCAGAGAGACGTCTTAAAAAATCGGTGGTTATACGATTCAGTTGAATATATGTGGTAGTTGAAATCTTTTCTGTTTCGCTGTGGATCGTGCTGAGAGGCTATTCCCATCGACAAATTCTTCAATGGCGGAGGGGAGGGGGGTTTGTTTTCCCGGATGAAAAGTGAAAGTTTCGAAGAGGAAAGTGTTTTTCCCCGAGGGGGTGGGAAGGAAGGGGTGGAATTCACCCCTATCTGTTTCTACGGCGAAGGGAGGGGGTAAGACTTATAGGGGTTGAATAGAGGGGAAAAGGGGTTCGTGCCCGCCCTTCCGCAAGGTCGAATTGGTAGGGGCGGCCAATCAATATCTCATGAATCAGCCGTGAGATCTCCCTTAGCGCCTCTTACACCTGATAAAAGTTAGACGTTACAATCGTTTTACTCCACCAACACCCGAAAGGTCTTAGAAAAATCATATTTGAATCGGTGAAAATATAATTTTCCTACATTGTCAACATGTAAATCCGATTTTGAGCAAAGTAACAGTGTTATTTATTTAAGCCTCAGCTCGGTTAAATAATTTCATATGATTCAATTATTTCTGTTATACACTTCTAGACACTCGTTAACCATTACTTGGTAATACACATCTTAATCCGAAAAAACGCTGCATATTCTTTCACTGGGGTTTATTATTCAATTGGCTTGCGTTCATGATTTGAATTTCTACTAAGCTTTGGAGTGTGCTTGTTTCACAGGTGATAGAGCGATTATTGAATTTCAGGAGGCACACAAATATGATCAACTGATCGATCCAAACAGGTATTTTGGTTGAGAACCGATTTAAGTGCTCTATGCATCATATCCCCTGAAATTCAATAATCGCTCTATTCCCAGTGAAAGAATTTGCAGCGTTTTCAACGTAAGCTGTCAGATCTATCATCATTCTCATCTCATAATTCGTGTAATCCGATGTGGTGACATTGGTAACTTTTCGGGTTACCGTGTCACACAGGTCGTGGTTTGTTTGAGGCTCACTGAGGATTGTCTTGCTGTTAACTGGATTTTTCACGTTAAACCCTAATTTAAAATGTAAAACCTCCAATTTGAAATGGAAAACCTCCAAATTTATGTGCAGAACCTCCAAATTGATGTGGAAAGGTCCAGGTTGACGTGAAAATGACATAATCATTTGCAGCCCCCACCCCCTCAATCATGAAAATGGATTTTTGTCTGGCTAAATCGGGACTCTGAACCAGCGTGAGTCGTATAGTTTACTCTAATTCGCCAAAAAGTTTAATTCAAAGTGCGAAGGCTGTATTTATTGCGATAGCGAAATGAGCACAGCTTTCGTCGGGGATCGGTCGGGGATATTTTACAAGCAACGAGCCCAGAAATCTGGGACCGATCCGAAGACGAGAGTAATGAGGGGGTTTGGTTTGAGCTCACTTCGGTTTGGCATCGGGCTGGAGAAAGTTTTCAATTTTTGTTGGGCGTCTTTCCGTCTTCCTGTCACTACGAATCGGGTCACGCCGGAAAAATTGACCTCAATTACAGTTCGGCGCTGCCGTCCGGGTAATCAACCCTCAAGATGGGGAATATCGGAGGGAAATTCCCATGGCCCGGGTTGATGGTTTCAATGGTTTGTTATTACAACGGGATCGATATTATGGTAGAGATAAAAATACAATATCAGTACGAGAACTACGTCAGAAATATGTAATATAGGAGCACTAGGGAATACAAAATTGACACACACACACCCCAATCTGACTAGACATGTACGGATTCTAACTGCGCCAATTTCAGAAATTTACAAACCTATTTCAGAATTTTCCATTTCAATTTCAAAATTTTCCATCTCATTCTTAGAATACCTTCTCATCATCAGAGCTGGAACTCCGGGGAATCTTCGGGGAATTGGGGTCATGGGATATCGTAATGGACTTTATATCGACTGCAAGTCGTAGGAAGCTCATATCATTCAGAGAGAACAATTTAAAAAAACGCTGCAAATTCTTTCACTGGTGTTTATTATTCATTTGGCTTGCAATTCATGATTTGAATTTCTTCTAAACTTTGGTGTGTGCGTGTTTCACAGGTGGTAGAGCGATTATTGAATTCCAGGAGGCACACAAATATGATCAACTGGTTGAGAACCGATTTACGTGCTCTATGCATATCTCCTGAAATTCAATAATCGCTCTATCACCTGTGCACACTCCAAAGCTTAGTAGAAATTCAAATCATGAATGCAAGCCAAATGAATAGAATTGGATAATAAACCCCAGTGAAAGAATTTGCAACGTTTCATGCATATCAGAATGCTTCAACCCGTGTGTCGGCTATAAACTCTTTTAGGAGTTCACTCCAGTATCCACATTCACTACATCACTAGGTTACTGCGATCAAAACAAAAAAAAAACAAACAAAAAAAAGAACTTGTGTTTGTTTTGATTGCAGTAACCTAGTGAATGTGGATGCAAATGTTTTCACCATAAATCGGGCCATACATCGGGAATGGTTTGACCTACGGACCTGGGGAGGGTCTCATTCGATTCCTCATGATATGTTCTTCAAATAGAAAAAAATGTAGGCCGCTTCGACTTGTTTTGAGGTTTTTAGGTATTTTACAAAACTTTGACAACCCTTAAAGGGCACTTTAAATTAAGTGAGAGTGCTGGCTAAAGAATTGGGGCGTTGTCGGACCAATATTGATTTTTCCTGAAAATTTCAGATTTTTGCTCCGGCCGTTTGGGAGAAATCGTGCGTTGCGGCGTACGGTGTATCGAGGGGGGGGGGGGGCACGCAATACCTGCCTCCTAACCTTTTGAAGGCGTTGATGTGCGCCAGAACATGTATATCCCACTGCCAATCTGTCCCGTGAATCGAACAGGCTTACATCCTACATCATACCAGATTACCTAAACATTTCAAAAGATCTACTCATTCATTCATGTTATCCTACTTGGAAAGCTATGTGTCACACTTAGCAGACTTTTTTAGTTGTGTTTTAAATTTAAATTTTTCAACAGAATATTTCTCAAAAACACCTTGTTAGCATGAAAATAGGTCATGAAGCTCAAATTTATGCTGGAAAATTTACTTGAATTTCAACAAAAATGTGCTAAATAATTAATAAAAGTGCTGAAAATTCAAAAATCCGAAATCTATTTTTAAATTAAAGAACAGCATCTATTAATAGTGCACTTTAGGACGAAAAGTCCCTCATAACGAACATGCTGCACGACTAGGACGGTTGACGGATCGCTTCCACCGCTCTCCCTCTCCCAAGTTAGGCCTAGCGTCGTCCTTGGCCTCAACTAATGTTGTAACCGTCGTAACCGCCCGTAACCTCCCCTTCTTTTTTTCCCCTCCCTTCGAACACCATGTTCTAATTTATATGTACATTTTCAACAAGGACATCTTCATAGTCGGACGCGGACGCGCGGAAGCCACCTACGGTTGGCTACGTGCGATCCGGGTCGCGGGAAAAAAAAGCCCGCTTCCGAGTTCATAACAAACATAACAGTTGTTACGCTCACATTAACAGTTCGTTTCCGTCAGGTTTCGTATCGTGTTCATACTTCATGGTTTGAGTACCGTTGTGATTAATTTTACAATGAGTACCTAACTACACATATATCCTACTAGTTTAATAGCCCTGCTACGCAGGTTAAAAAGAAATAGGTGAATAACACAATTTTTTTTTTCGTGATTTATTAATTGCGACTGAAAAATCAAATACATTTCATCTAGCAATTTTACATATCAATAAAGGTACACTCCAAGAGGGTAGGTTTACAGCAAAATCTAGACCTTTATTATATAGCTCAATTAATTAGCACTTAGTTCGATTGCACTTCTATTCACGCAGCACAACTAAATCCAGTGGTTTGTTTCGCTTGAGACGTCGGATTTCACCTTCGTTGTCCAAAACGTAGAGCATCTCCGGGTTCACGTGTTTGTGGAGGCGATGTTCATGCTTCCTTGCGTATTTAGCAATAATTTCATAGACTGTCTCCATCCTCAAACCTCGATGAATATCATCGTTTCGCATGTGCCAAGGGGCTCCAACTATACTTCTCAGTATTTTATTCTGAAAGGTTTGGATTTTCTTAATATTTGATTTCTTGGCACAGCCCCAGATCTGTATCCCATAGGTCCAAATAGGGCGAAGGATCTGCTTATATATAAGCAGTTTGTTGTGAAGAGAGAGATGGGAATTCCTTCCCATTAGCCAATACATCCTTCTGTACTTGATTTTAAGTTCTTCTTTCTTCTTTTCTATGTGTTTATTCCAGTTTAATTTGGAGTCAAGTGTCAAACCCAAGTATTTAACTGCTTCAGTAAGCGGTATTTTATTCGAATTGATCTCAACATCCAAGATTGGGACTTTTCGGTTAGTGAAGTTGATGTGGGCTGATTTCGATTCTTTCAGCTTCATTCTCCACATCTTGGTCCATTTACAAACCTCAGTAGTAGACGTCTGTAGTTTGCATGTTGCAGCTTCTATATCATCTCCAACAGAGATTATAGCCGTATCATCTGCAAAGGTGGCAACAGTTGTGCCTTCTTGTTGGGGTAAGTCCCGTGTGTACAGGAGGTAGAGTACTAAACAACACAATGAGGGAGTATAATAACAATATTAAAAGTCAAAAAATCGTATATCCCAAATCCCCGAGGAGAGGACCACGTCGCTTGCCCTGGGAGACGCTTCCCCCCGCTGGGGCCCTCCTTCCTTCACTGTCGGGGTCGGGGGGGGGGGAGCAGGTCGGTTGCCCTGGGAGACGGGGCGAGAAATCCACCCGCCCAGCGTTACCACCCCCTGAAACGTCGATATACTCTGATAAGCTGGTTTTTATATAGTGTGATGGTGCTCCTAAGACATAGGCAGACTTATGTTGGGCATGGGAGTGATCCAATGTTTAGTTGAGAGGCAATATCGAGGGAGGGTGCCCCTCTCAACGACTGTTGCCTTCATCGGCCGAACCGCGCGAAAAATTTATCAAAATTTATATTACGGCGGCCATAAGAGGTATCACTGCATTAAATATCAATCAATTTTAGCAGCTGATGGCCTCCAAGGGCCCTTCCAGCTTGCTTATGTCACAAAACCCTCGAAAAACCACGCTTTTGGTCAGTTTTGACCATAGCTGCTATGGTTAAGACCATGTGCTGAAAGATGGTTTTTTTTACATCAATTCTAAGGCATTTTATTCATTCATATGAATGGGCAAACCCAATCACAAGAACGTAGAAACGTGAAATAAGTTTAAAGTCACTGGTAATAACAGTAATGTACATGTGGTAAAGATGTGAAACCAGATGTGAGAATGTAACTACAAATAATAATCAACATGTTGGGAAAGACACAATTAAAGACTTCAAAAACCTTATGGAATAGGTGAAAAAGTCCAACTCAGGATGAAGATGAACCAGGCAGTTGGATAACACAGGTCTGCAAAAAATATTTTTTGAAAAGCTGTTTTGGTTAATCAATCTGATATCCAGTGAATGCGAAAATGACTTCCATTTTTTAAAGTTTCGAACAATTTCAGTTCCATCAGTATATATTCCTACTGAAATGAAAACTGACGCTTGTAGGTGAATTTTTTTAATTGCAAAAACGTGTAAAAACTCAAAAAACTTTAAACTTCACATTAACATATTAAAACCGCTTTCTCTTTCCCTCGAACAGGTCCCTCTGCAGCATAAACTTCCACTTGATTAACTGGTGGAATCGCTCAATTAACTTACAGCTCCCAAATTTTGGGGGAAACAGTCGACGTGCGAATGGAGGAAATGCACTTTCAAGCTCATCTAATTTGAAATGCCTTCAGCATTCTCCCCACAATCTCCCTAAAGTTAGGGGATATGAAGTCCGTGTCTGCTGAAGCCTTCTGCAGCAAAAAAGACCTGGACACTTAGTACCCAAGTATTTGAAGCATTCCCCATCTTTCGGGAGGGCTTTCACGAACTGCTTCATCAATCCCAATTTTATATGGAGAGGTGGCAATAAAACTTTGTGGGGGGGTACCAAGGTTTCCCTGAGGACATTTTTTTCACCAACTGGATTCGACATAACTTGGGAGTTTTTTATTTTACTGCAGACTTCAGATGTGCTGTGAATTCGTTTATAGTCGTGTTAATGGTTATTATTTGGTCATAAATAATATTCTGCGATTAAATACAGTCGAAGTTAACAGATTTAGGAAAATACGCGAAATCGCGAAAAATTGCGATAATGTAGGAAGGATTTCACGATTTGTCGTCAAACCAGACGTCTAGGATTTTTATCAGTATTTTTTTCGTTTTCAGTACACCAAAATACATGGGAATCAGTTGAAAATAATCAAACAGCTTTTTGGTTGCTGACCTGTGTAAACGAAGAATTTATATGACACGTACGGCGGACGAACATTGCAGTTATAGAATATACGGACCTTTATACGTGAACGCTACCAATTCTAACACATACGTTTACTATTCTTTTAGTAATGCGCGATTGCTCTGGTCGTTTTGCGGTTTAAGGAATCACTTTTAGGTTCAAAAATTAAGGCACTAGATATTACAAACGGTGATTTGACATGTATAGCAGTTCTGTCCTGATAAGATCAAGTTGAAATTGATATGAGATGATTCACATTGCTTTCCTCCTCCGAATTTAATCAATATCAGATAGTGATGATATTGTGGTTGGCGGGTTTTACATTTGCTTTTGCGCAGAGTGATGTGTTGGTTTGTGAGCAATGTACCTACTATTCTTCATACTACATACCTACTAACCCTCAAATTCCCTGAAAATATCATAAAATTCGGCGGAAACATTTAGAAATTAATCTTGTTTCAAGATTTCCAGTTCTCGCGTGTTCGTAGAAGCTATGTACACGATGCTGTCGTACTAAAATTGATGTACGATTATTAGATAGTTCTTCCCCTACTAATCTAAATCGTTTAGCGAGATCGGACTACTAGAACCTGAGAAAATGATGCTAATTGGATTTTACATCAGCCCTTGCGCAGAATGAATTATTGATTTTCGAGAGATAAAATTGATAACATCCCTAAAAAATTCCATCAAATTCGGACGAAAAATCTAGAAATGAAGTACTCCGTTTGAGAATATTTCGTGAAATTAGAAAATAACAATGAATTTCCCAGGATTTTTTTAATTTATACGGTAATTTGGTGTGCTGATTTTAATTGATGACTTCTTAATGTGTTGAATTATATACCTGCGGTAGTGTACGTTCATCCTTTCGCTCTCCATTAGTGAATCTTCGAGCGAGGAATTACAATAAAGGAAAGTACAATAAAGAGTTCTGGGATTGTCTAGTGATCCATCAATGAAGAACTTCTTAGTACTGCAGTTACGTGGGATTTCTGTGAAGACTGTCAGTTATGCTAGATCTGACCATCTCGGGTTCGATTATTGCATGCGGCAGATTTTTTATTCGGTGATTTGTACATGTAAAGCTTGTAACTGAACGGGCAATATTGTAGGCGATTATGAAAGTCACTAGTCCAGGGCGAATATATCATTTCAATAGCCTCCTTTGAGTGAAAGGGGTGACTAAAAGATTCATTTGACACTTAGCATCCATTGTAATTGATAAAGTTAAGCATACCGTATTAAGTTATTCAGTTTGTCATATGCTCTCCATTTATATACATAGAAGGCAATCAAATTAAAAACCCTAAATAAAAGACCTTCTAAAATGACGTGTAAACCGGACGAAAACTCTGGGAATGAAGTACATCCGTTCACTCCCAGTATGAGAATATTTCGTGAAATTAGGAAATAAAAATGAAAATCCGAAGAATTTGTTAATTAAAACGTTGATTTCGTGTGCTGGTTTAATTGATGACTTCTTAATGTATTGAATTATATACCTGTGGGGGTTTAAGTTCAACCTTTCGCTCTCCAAAAGTCAGTCTTCATGCTAGGAGTCTGTAGACCGCAGAATAAAGTAGAATAAAGAATTGTGGGATTCACTAGTGGTCCGTCAAGCAAGAACTTCTTAATACTGTAGTTAGGCGCCGTTTGTAATTGTGAAGACTGGCAGTTACGCTGGATCTGACCATCTCGGGTTCGATTCTTGCATGCGGCAGATTTTTTATTCGGTGATTGGCACATTTAAAAGATGTAACTGAACGGGCAATCTTAAGAACTGCAGGTGATTATGAAGGTCACAAGTCTAATACGAATATACCGCTTCAACAGGCTCCTTTGAGTGAAAGGACATGACTATTAGTTTCATTTTGGCGCTGAGCATCCACTGTAATCGATACAGTTAAGCGTACCATATTGAGTTTTACAGTTTGTTTTATGTTAGTTATAGCTTTTCCCAGTCAAATTAATACTTTTCCCAACCGAATTAATACTTTTCCCAGTCAAATTAATACTTTTCCCAGTCAAATTAATACTTTTCCCAACCAAATTGATACTTTTCCCAACCAAATTAATACTTTCCCTACCAAATTGATCTTAAAAAATTAAGGAAATGGAACAACATAAAGCTTGCAATCCAACGAATAATGAATGTATATATAATTTAAAATACAAATTATTGGGAGAAAAAATATTGGTAGTTTATCATCTTAGTTGAAGTTTATTTTTAGTGTAGGTATATATTAATTGTATAAACATATATTCAGTGAAGGGTTTGCCCAGCCACTGCTGCGGGTAGTTTGAGCAAAACTTGTAACACGAAATTTGAACAATCTGTGGGGGACAATGTACCTACGGCTCTTGAAACTGTTTCTCAATTTGGTAGGGAAAGTATTAATTTGGTTGGGAAAAGTATTAATTCGGTTGGAAGAAGTATTAATTTGACTGGGAAAATTATTAATTTGATTATGAATTTTGAATCTTGTGTTTGAAGCGTATTTATTTCTTCGTATTCGATTAGATACATTTCGTCCTGCAGCGAGGACTTCTTCAGTCTACAACTTACTATGTCATAAATATAAGTAGAATTTAGGCATTGACGTCGTGGTGCCACCACACATCTCTTCAGTTGTTTATTACTTGAGGCTTATGCAATGAGTTTTAATTTTTACTTGCATCTCTCCTCTCTTCCCTTTTTGTCATTCATAATAGAATTGTAATAATTAACGCAGTTGATACCAACAAAGTTTCAATCATGACATTTTGTATGTATAAAAAGGATGAGAGAATATTTTTACAACTTCACTTACCTGCATAAGCCTCAAGTAAAAAACAACTGAAGAGACGTGTGGTGGCACCACGACGTCAATGCCTAAATTCTACTTATATTTATGACATAGTAAGTTGTAGACTGAAGAAGTCCTTGCTGCAGGACGAAACGTATCTAATCGAATACGAAGAAATAAATACGCTTCAAACCAAAGATTCAAAGTGAATGAGGTCACCCCACTACCAACACCCACTACAGATTATAAATTTGCATAATTGTATACACCATTTATTTACATTGTAAGTAATCGAATTGTGTTTTTTGTCTTACAGATAGATCAAGATGACGGTCTGGACCAGTACGTTGGGATCGGGGAAGGGAACGACGAGGAGCTGGAGGTGTTGGCAGACCTCAAGGACTACGAGGTCTACACGAGCCTGAACGCCAAAAACCAACTGAAAGGTTTGACAACCCCTAACAAATCAATACATTCAGTTTTTTGTATACTGTAGACATTCTTTAATGCGGCATGCTGGATTAATACTATTGTAACAGGTCAGATGCATATTAGCTACTGATTAATTGGGAAATATTCTGGACCTCAATCTCTGAACACGTCTTTAAACTCTATTGACAATTGAGGAAGTTGTAGTATTGAAAGGGTTAACGCTTATTCAATTAGTCAAGTACAAAGAAATCCCTGTACAGCTACCTGAAAATTCCATCAAGACGAAATTAGCTACTACTGATGTGGTAGACTGAAGATTTTATTTACAAAATCAGGGATAGATTGGGGAACGAACGGGTTAGTCACATATTTGTAGCAGATCAGTTGTATATTAGCCTCTGAGTAATTGGATAATATTCTAGCTGTCAATCGCTGAAAATGTCTTAAAACACTATTGAGAACGTTATGGTATTGTAAGGGTTAACGTTTATCAACTAATCGAGTACGATGAAATCCGTATACAGCTATCTAAACATGCCATCAAGAGGGAGTTATTTACTACTGATCTGATGGATTGAAGATTTTATTTACAAAATCAGGAATACATAGGGCCCCGAATGAGTTGGCCCAGTGGTTCCCAACCTGGGGGCGATCGTGATTTGGGTTATCAGGGGGACAATAAATAAGTTTGGTTGTCAATGTTTTGTAAAATCCCTAAAACCTCAAAAAAGTCAAGGCGGCCTAAATTTGTACTCTTTTTGAAGAACTTTCCACGAGGAATCGAATGAGCCCCTCGCCAGGTCCGTAGGTCAAACCATTCCCGATGTATGGCCCGATTTATGGTGCCACCATTTGCGTTATTTTGGTTTATTATTGTTTTTGTTTTGGTATCAGTAACCTAGTGATGTAGTAATGTGGATACTGGAGTGAACTCCTAAAAGGCTTTGTTGACGATACACGGGTTGAGGCATTCTGATATGCATGAAACGCTGCAAATTCTTTCACTGGGTTTATTATTCAATTGGCTTGCGTTCATGATTTGAATTTCTACAAAGCTTTTGAGTACGCGTGTTTCACAGGTGATAGAGCGATTATTGAATTTCAGGAGGCACACAAATATGATCAACTGATCAATCCAAATAGGTTTTTCGCTACTGGGAGAATGAACGAAAATAACGTTGTTTCATTCCCAGGGTTGCCAACACAGAAGCTCAAAGTTCTCTGTTTGTACCATTGTTTGGCAATGTCCCATTTTATGAGCATTTGACTGTTAGTGGTTTGAGGGTGTGTGGTTGGACCTTCACATTTGCGCATGCGCAGAGGATATTAACCCTGTTATTATTAAATTTGTTAGGAGTAGTACAGAATTCAATTCAACGATCTTCTTGCCGATAATTTCGTCAAATTCTGATGACAATTGTAGAATTTGCTGAAACCAGACAATTTGATGTGATTCTAGGTTCTGTAGGAACTTCGAACTTGGTAGTCTCGAACTGTGAACACATACTTCGAGTCCATACAGTGATTTGAACACTTCTGCCGAGAGCCCCAACTTGAGCAACGCCGCGACACTTTTCCCACACCACACCATTCGCACTGATATAGCCGCAGCTATATCCACGTGTGCTCATTTGTGGCCGCTTTCTATCCTATAAACATCCCGCATAAAATATTCGTTTCCACCTCTAACTCAAAATGTAACGCCATCAAATTACGAAACTCAATCCACCGCATCAGTTCTCACCCGGTAAATGCATTAAATTCCCCACGTCAAGCCAATCAAGGTGAACGCAAACAAAAAAACCCACCTGTCCGCTCTTCCCATTCTCCGTCATCTTATCTTGACAGCCGATTGATGAATGAAACCTTCACATTGGATAACCTCAAAGAAACCTCTCTTTATGTCGATCGTTTATGCAACGCCTCCTCTTGAACTCGAGCCAACAAGAAAAAAAATTTATGAATCTCATCATGCAAAAATGAAGCGACCAAAAAAAAACTAAAACCCTCTTCGTTTAGAATGAAGATTAGTCTCTTCTATTCATTTTGCGTCTTTTTTTCTGCACCGAACCGGTAACTCTTAAAATTGCGGTTACTTTTTTTCTTCTTTTTAAACGCAAGCCGTGTCTTTTTTCGGCGTGATGAATGGGGCCCGTCTCTGGCGTAATTATATTTATCGAGTCCGTCGACTAAACATCCAAGAAAGAAAAAAACTGCTGAGTTTTTGGGAAGTCGGTCCGAAGTTTGAAGCAAACAAGAATAATAGGTTGCGTCTAGTTGATTTACTCGTGGATTGCAGAGGATGGACTGCACAGAGCGTTTCACAATCAGCAAGCCGTGCCAAAAAAAAATTTTATGAGCATTCGTTTTCCATTGTGTGGATCTCATTGGTCTTTTTAATGGATTTTATTAACAGCGGTAAGGGCTTTCATCGGAGGTGGATTGCGAAACACACGTTAATACCATATGATCATGTTGGTAAGTAATGTATGCACTACAGGAATGTCCGTATGCGCGGTTTTTGTATGATCTCACCTAAGAAACACTTATTTTGTATATTTTTAAAAACTAGAAGAAATTCTTTGTCGAACGAAAAAATCACGTGGCATTATTTTATTTTACATGTACAATCACCTTCTTTTTAGCATGGAACATGCTCTAGCCTTGGACTAACTAGCCGAAAAAGGTCACGCGGGAGGGTGACGGGAAATTATAATGTACTAATTTATTTATTTATTACACGGCAATCGCCAACTACAAAAAGAAAGTATACTACTACATAAGACAATGCAGATCGAAATGAATATAGTTCTAGAGATAGATATTAAGGGAAAACAAATGCAGTGTGTGAAAAAACGCTGCAAATTCTTTCACTGGGGTTTATTATTTAATGATTCATGATTTGAATTTCTACTAAGCTTTGGAGTGTGCGTGTTTCACAGGTGATAGAGCGACTATTGAATTTCAGGAGATATGCATAGAGCACTTGAATCGGTTCTCAACCAAAATACCTATTTGGATTGATCAGTTGATCATTTCGTGTGCCTCCTGAAATTCAATAATCGCTCTATCGCCTGTGAAACACGCACACTCCACAGCTTAGTAGAAATTCAAATCATGAACGCAAGCCAATTGAATAATAAACCCCATTGAAAGAATTTGCAGCGTTTTTTCAAGAGCGATTACAATGGAAAAATATTCTATTTGAAAATTTTAAATTTCGTAAGACGGAGCATGCATATCAGAATGCTTCAACCCGTGTATCGGCTATAAACCCTTTTAGGAGTTCACTCCAGTATCCACATTCACTACATCACTAGGTTACTGCGATCAAAACAAACACAAAAGTGATTTTTTTTATTGCTTACTGTTTATTTTATTTTTTATTTTATTGTTTATTGCAGTAACCTAGTGATGTAGTGAATGTGGATGCAAATGTTGGCATAAATCGGGCCATACGTCGGGAATGGTTTGAGCTACGGACCTGGGAAGGGGCTCATTCGATTCCTCATGGAAAGTTCTTCAAAAAAAGTCCACATTTAGGCCGCCTTGACTTTTTTTTAGGTTTTTAGGGATTTTATAAAACTTTGATAACCTTTAAAGGGCACTTTAAATTAAGTGACAGAGCTGGCTAAAGAATTGGGGCGTTGTCGGACCTATATGGATTTTTCCTGAAAATTTCAGATTTTTCGCTCCAGCCGTTTGGGAGAAATCGTGCGTACGGCGGACGGATGGAAAATTTTTTATTGCAGATTTGAATTCTACACCCTTTGAAACGTAAACCATAAAATTTTCAGGGGGGTTAGAATTTTTTTCAAAAGCGATTACAAAAGCGATTACAATTTCATCAAACATCTATGAGGTTTCAAAAAAATTCTAGTGATCCAAAAACTCTTAATTTTTTACACACTGTTTCAATCAACTTTATCCTCTAAAAATTTTTATGACACCCCCCCTTCCTCCCCAAGAATTTCGATGACGCAGTCTGCGTCATAGCTCCTTCTGTGGGCACCCCTGACTAAAGTTTCAATGTATCACGTAATTATATTAGATATTCCGTCCCTAATTGCGGCCGAATCCTTACTGCCCCTA
This sequence comes from Creontiades dilutus, assembly GCA_031894815.1. Lineage (NCBI taxonomy): Eukaryota > Metazoa > Arthropoda > Insecta > Hemiptera > Miridae > Creontiades > Creontiades dilutus. The sequence goes on from JAVIWC010004717.1 coordinate 199,970, forward strand.
TTCGTATTTTTTTATGTCTGTCACATACCTAATTCTGTGAGAAAAACCCCTATCTTCTCTGTGACTCTCGCCTTATCACACGGCCTTCGTTATCACAACTGAGTCATCCCCTTTTCCTCTGTCTCGATTATTTTGACAATGTTGCAACTTGTTATTCTGTGCTTGTCTGTTCATCATCGAGGTTTTGATTATTGTTTGTTCTCCTTTCTCTAGGACCCACCGAGTTCGGAGTCGTTCTCCGGAAAACAAACGAGGAGGATTTCGCCGATCCCGTCGTCCTGTCGTTCGACAAAGGGAAAGACCGCGTTTGCTGGGTCACCGCCATGAGGCTTGCAAAGGTAAAAATTATTGTCATTACACCACTAAAACATTCAACTTTATACTAATACTAGTTTAATGGCCCTGCTACGCAGGTTAAAAAGAAATAGGTGAATAACACAATTTTTTTTCGTGATTTATTAATTGCGACTGAAAAATCAAATACATTTCATCTAGCAATTTTACATATCAATAAAGGTACATTCCAAGAGGGTAGGTTTACAGCAAAATCTAGCCCTTTATTATATAGCTCAATTAATTAGCACTGAGTTCGATTGCACTTCTATTCACGCAGCACAACTAAATCCAGTGGTTTGTTTCGCTTGAGACGTCGGATTTCACCTTCGTTGTCCAAAACGTAGAGCATCTCCGGGTTCACGTGTTTGTGGAGGCGATGTTCATGCTTCCTTGCGTATTTTGCAATAATTTCATAGACTGTCTCCATCCTCAAATCTCGATGAATATCATCGTTTCGCATGTACCAAAAGGCTCCAACTATACTTCTCAGTATTTTATTCTGAAAGGTTTGGATTTTCTTAATATTTGATTTCTTGGCACAGCCCCAGATCTGTATCCCATAGGTCCAAATAGGGCGAAGGATCTGCTTATATATAAGCAGTTTGTTGTGAAGAGAGAGATGGGAATTGCTTCCCATTAGCCAATACATCCTTCTCTGCTTGATTTTAAGTTCTTCTTTCTTCTTTTCTATGTGTTTATTCCAGTTTAATTTGGAATCAAGTGTCAAACCCAAGTATTTAACTGCTTCAGTATGCGGTATTTTATTCGAATTGATCTCAACATCCAAGATTGGGACTTTTCGGTTAGTGAAGTTGATGTGGGCTGATTTTGATTCGTTCAGCTTCATTCTCCACATCTTGGTCCATTTATAAACCTCAGTAGTAGACGTCTGTAGTTTGCGTGTTGCAGCTTCTATATCATCTCCAACAGAGAGGATAGCCGTATCATCTGCAAAGGTGGCAACAGTTGTGCCTTCTTGTTGGGGTAAGTCCCGTGTGTACAGGCGGTAGAGTACTAAACAACACAATGAGGGAGTATAATAACAATATTAAAAATCAAAAAATCGTATATCCCAAATCCCCGAGGAGAGGACCACGTCGCTTGCCCTGGGAGACGCTTCCCCCGCTGGGGTATCCTTCCTTCACTGGCGGGGTCGGGGGAAGGGGGAGCAGGTTTTCTGGGAGAAAACCCGCCCAGCGTTACCACCCCCTGAAACGTCGATATACTCTGATAAGCTGGTTTTTATATAGTGTGATTGATTCGTAAGAACCTACTCACTCGGGGAGGGGCTCCTTAATTGGAATATCAACTCTTTGAACTGATTTTCTTCGGTCATGCTCATCCTTATAAATTCTGCTGTTGTCCGTTGATAAAGCTAAGGTATTCAGGCATGTTTTGCTGGTAATTGGATTTAGGTAGGTATTTGGACTGTTTTACAGATTTTTATAAAGTTATGGCTGACCCAGAGAATAGGTAACTCACACCTCTTATCAGGATGTATCGATGTGTACTTTCATCGATATATATGATATCAAGATATCGATACCAGTGATATATTTGTGGCGTAGTGCACAGTGTTAACACATTCTGATCTATTTTTCCAACTGATCTATACTCTACTAGAAGGATTGATATAGGATATTTTTTCTGTTTTTGAGATGCGAGCGTAGCAAGTGGTGGTCTTAGGCTTACATTTTGGGGGAGAGGGGGGTCATTGTTAGAAAATGTAATACATTTTTTATCAAACCAAAGCCAAGTCCTTACCTAAAGACTCAGCTTAATTCATATTTAATCACTTCACTTGACGGTTTTTAATCCAGGTTAAAATTAACAGAAAACAGAGGAAGAAAAAAGTGTGTTTGCAAAATAAGCATATTATAAACCATAAAATTGAAAATTTGGGGGGGGGGGGGTCATGACCCCCTTGACCGCCCCCCTGGGACCGCCCATGAGCGTAGCGAGCATCCAGACCAGCAAACTTGACAGAACACATTCGAACACGCATCGAAAGCGTGGACCTATATCGATAGGAGATATCTGGTTTTTCAATATGGCGACGGTGTGATAAGAGGTGCGTTACCTATTCTCTGGTTCTACCAAAGTTATTTGTATTTCGATCGTTTGGATTAATTCTTCAAATCTTCTAGGCATTTCGATATTGATCAAGCTTGGTTAGCTGGGACTTCCTAAAAACCGATTCAATTCCAAAAAAACGTTGCTTTCGACTGTATACCTATTTTCGTACTTATTTCAGCCCTTCTTACCGGTTATTCTTGATATTTTATGACTCAAGCACCAAATTATGGAAATATCCGAGGAAAAACGTCGAAAATTATTAAAAATTACTTCACCTGCACTTTTATGAGACAATTATGAGTGTCCCTCACCCATTTTATTACACTGACTCGGGCAATGTCGGATAAACCAGCTACTGTTTGAAAGCAAATCGGTTGTATTTTCCAGTTTAATGACCACTGTCTGAAAAGTAATTCCGACTCTGAAAGTAGCTCTCCATTTGTCCATTTCCGTTTAAAAACCCACATTGAAAATACACGTGGTTTTCAACTGGGTATTTTTCCGTTCTCGTTAACGTTTATTCTTGATGTTCTAGGGCGCAGGTACAAATTATGATGGATAGTATCGGTGGAAAATTTTTAAAAACGGGCTTCAGCCAGACTTCTGTGAAATAATCATGAGTGTCCCTCACCTATTTTATTCCCTGACCCGGGGCAACGCCGGGTAAACCAGGTTCTGTTTGAACAGAAATCAGTAGTTTTTTTCCATTTTAATGACCACTGTTTGAAAAGTAATTCCGACTCTGAGAGTGCTTCTGCGTTTATCTTGTCCATTAACGTTTAAAATCGGCTCTATTATAAAACACACTTGGCTTTTGACTAGGCACATTTTTTCTTTTTCGTTACCGGTTATTCTTGATGTTCTACGACGCAAGTACCAAATTATCAAAATATCCGAGGAAAAATTTAAAAAACGGGCTTCAACCAGACTTTTATGAGATAATTATGAGTGTCCCTCACCTATTTGATTACCCTGACCCGGGGCAACGCCGGGTAAACCAGGTACTGTTTGAAAAGAAATCAGTACTTTTTTTCAATGTCTTCTGAAAAAGCGAGAAAATCACAGAAATAAAGGTAAACTATAAAATACCACGATTTTTGGGCGTCTCAGAAAATTATCCTGCAAGGTACATATAAAATTGAATTTTATCATTTGACCTAATTAAATAAATGGTGAGTTAGAAGAAAATGTAAAAAAATAATTAAAAGAAAACGTGGAAAAAAATTGTAATTTATCAAGAGTTCTGGATCTTGCGAATTTAAGGGTTTAACCCTTAATATCCCAAGATCCAAAAATCTAAGTAAATTTCAATTTTTTTCAAATTTTTTTTTTTTTTTCAAGTCTATTTGTTTTGATTTATAATTTATTTAATTAGGATGAATGAGAATGTTCAATTTTAGATGGGTCTTGTAAGATATCTTTCTGAGACACCCAAAACTCATGACATCCTGTAGTTCATTCCAATATTCTGTGTTTTCTCGTGTTTTTCTAAAACACCAAAAGTTCAGGAAAATAATTTTGTTACATTCAAACGTGACAGTTTGGAAACGAAACGGGAATATAGGCTTAGTAATATATAGCTTAGTCTTGGCACAAATTAATTTGAATCTTTGGCACAAATCAATTTTAATATTTTTGGCATCTCAATTTAAACTTTTGGCGACTCAATTTCAACTTTTGGCATACCAATTCGAGCTTTTGGCATATCAATTTATGCTTTTCACAAACCCAACTATACAATTGGCCTCATAGGAGCGATCCTGAGGTTTTCTGAAGACCTCTGGGTCTGGCAACGCCCTCAAATCCGAGCCTCCAGGTAGTGGCCTGACAGCTCGCATCGGACCCTAATTACGGTGCAGTACTTACGTCTTATGCAATTCAAATGTGATCTAATAGTTAATTCGATCATGCCATCACCAGAATCGTGATCTACATGAAATAAGGGACACAACGAGTATAAATTTGAACTGGAAAAACATACCTAGACGTTATGTAAAAATACCCAATGGCGGTTTTCGTCAAACTCAAACAAAAATGGGTTTTTTCCCATGTGGGGTATCGTGTTCCATGTAATTTTGGACGCTGAAGCGATTGGAGTGGATCCCAAACCTGTGCGATTGACCCAGAACGAGGAAATCCATTTTCATGGGGTAAAATGGTGCAAAATGACATTATTTCCGTACTTTTTCGAGCTCCATCTCATCTGACAGGGTTGGATCAAAGAAACATGAGTTTAAGTGTAATAAAGTTCGACACAAGAATAATAAACCCATGTGTAATCAAATTTGCAGCGTTTTTTTGCAATTTATTACACTTTTGCAATACGACCACACACTTGTTTGATAAGGTGTTCCTGAACCGATTGATATGAAATTTAGACTTGTTTTCCTCAGAACGACGAGAACATTTTGAATCTCACAAAAAATTCTCTACAAAAGCAACTAAAACGTCTTGCGTTAAGAGGGGAAGATTGAAAGGGGCTGCTAATGAGGGATAGTCGGCGGAGTTAAAGGGTCCCCTGCGGTGTTGCCACCTGATGGCAGGGAAGGGGTTTTCGTCCCGGCGGTCGGGGCTCGCTCCTATATGGGCAATGGTATAATCCAACATTCCACCCCATATAATGATCAATAAATTGTTTTTTCCCTCATCAATCAATCATTTATAGCTTAGTCTTAGTTCCTGTTCTCTAGCAACGCACTTGGAAACCAAAATAAGCTATTACAACCATTGTGAGATAATCATCATGCCAATGGGTTTTTGTGTGGGCTAAGAACCCATTTTTTAAAATAATTTTAATAGTGGGTGTGGGTAGAGGAGTGACCACATTCATTCCGAATCTCTTATTTGGAGCGTTATATTTGTTTATTCACGTCAGAAACGTTTCGTCCCGCAGCGGGGACTTCTTCAGTCTATACCAAATCATGAAAGTCATTCTTTAGTATAATTTACATAGTGTGTATACACACATATGGTCAAATGATCATATTTCTTTCTATAAGGGACTTGTTCAACTTATATACCAAAACAACTTAATTAATAATATTGCTTACCTAACTATGTCATAACTACTGGTAGACTTTAGGTTGACATAATATATAGAAAGAAATATGATCATTTGACCATATGTGTGTATACACACTATGTAAATTATACTAAAGAATGACTTTTATGATTTGGTATAGACTGAAGAAGTCCCCGCTGCGGGACGAAACGTTTCTGCCGTGAATAAACAAATATAACGCTCCAAATAAGAGATTTAAAATAATTTTTATTCTCATTTGCGGGAAATGAGATTGAAGGTAAAGTGTCCAGAAAGACACTCTGCGTCATTAAGGGTTAATGCCCCCTGTTGAAAAAGTAATTCCCACTCTGAGAGTGCATTTACTCATTATGGGGCCTTTCGGTGTAAATTTGTCGCTGCAACTCTTTCGAAATCAACGTTTTCAAACGGCATAGGGAACGCAAACTGTACCGGCGAGAAAGTCTCGGAGACCGCGTCATTATCAAGTCGCTTTATTTCTTTCTTTCGTCGTCATTTCCCCGGTCCTCGCGGTCTAGGAAGAGCCTTAGGAAATAATAAGGAAATAAGAAAGGGATCATTAGTTTCTCTCCGTTGAGGGCAGGAAAAATAATTGCTTTCCCAGCTCGGCTAGTCACGTATGAACCGAGCAAAGGTCTCGGCCATCTACTTGTTTCTATACCCAGGTCCCCTCTGTGTACCCATGTAATGGGGAAGTCGGCCTTACCGCCGCCAGCTCCTTTCGTTTGAAGAACCTGACGTGCGAAATATCTCGTTTTTTTGTTTCCCCTGGATAATAACCAGGGTAAAAACCGATTCTACTATTTATTCCGTTGCCTTTTAGAGAACATTAATGTTACCAATTGGCAAGAAATGTCCAAGTACGACAAGTAATACATGGTTGTGGGCTTGGCAAGGATTTATCACGGACAGAACGATTCGGAATAAAATTTTAATTTTGAAGGACAACCATTTTTTGGGGATTCGTCGATATCCACCCAAGGCCCGGAAAACATATCGATATCCTCCCAATAAAAGTTAACGATATCCACCCAAGCCTACGCACCCTCTCGTTGAAAGTCTTTAAGGGCATATAGTACCCCAGAAAATTTTTTTTGACTTTTTTTTTTTTTGGTCTTAAAAAAAACTAGATTCAATTCTGAAAAGAATGGTATATCAAACAATATTAAAAGTTCAAAGGAACATATTGAAATTAGGCTTAGAAGCCGCCCGCCTTGAACGAGAAATCAAAACTACAAAACTGACATTGACAAACAATAATAAAGGAAAAAACAAGCTTGATACCGATAAAAAGACTGATAACACTATGGAAGATAAGATCAACCGATAACAGCATAGAAGACACGATTATCTGCTAACACCATCGAATAACTTCCACTATTTTCAAGAACTTAGTTCATTAGAACGACGAGAAAACGCTAAATTCGTTACATTTCTGTTTTTCGGCTCTCCTTGAAAATTGCATTTTTTGACGCATCTGACCCATTATCTCGAGAACCACTGAACCGATTTTCATTTTCTTTTTTTATAAAGATTTGTCTGTAGTTCGGGCATGAGTGAACAAAGTGACGCCAAACCGCCACTAAAACGTTAAGTTTGATAATTTATTGTGGTTCGCCTAATTCATATTTTCGAAATCTGTTTCCGCAGATTTGAAGATCTTAACTAGGCCTAAATTATTTTTTTTAAATCATCAAAATCGGACAGTGGGTTGCTGAGATAATGGGTCACGAAATTCGCCATTTTCGGGGGGGTACAATATGCCCTTAAATCCTCCCAATAGGAGTTGTCGATATCCACCCAGAAGACTCCGTTTAGGAAATAGAAGAAATTCATTTACTACATCCGTCCTATATTTTTACAAAAAAAAATAACATTAAATAATAATCCAACAGCAATAGGTATTTTTCGGTAAGCACAAAGATATCATTGCTTGTATTTGTTGCCGTGTCTATACCAGAACCCCCCCGAATTTAATAGATACTTTCTTCATGTTAGTAAGCATAAGTTGGCAATTGACCCTTCAAGTTTTTTTGAATAAGTTTCCCAACCCAGCGTGCTTTACGTGCAGTTCGAGTGGTCGGAGTCTCAAAAAGGCCATCTCTAATTGATTTCAACTTCGCGCATATCAATTTGGTATGATAACAGTGAATCGAGAAATGAATAAATATTTGGGTGGGATGTAGTAGAAAACGTTTCCCTAAAATGCGAATGAAAACTTTCACAAGCGTTTGTTGTACGGGTAGTGTCACTTGATTTGGATGCCCATAAATGAGGAGGATAAGCCGAATCATCAGCCACGTAATTGTCATGGAGGTATTCGACGAATTTGAAGGGGTTGTCATAATCGTTACTGGGTCGTTCGAGAATCCATTCGCAGAACATGTCACTAACTTCATCCGGATTTACGAGTGGCAGCCCAAAAATGTGATGGACTCTAACGCGGGTGGATATAGAGTCGATCCTTTCCTTACCTGACCGCTCAGGTGGATAACGACGGTCGCCCCATTTTTTCGATTGAACATTTCATGCGTGTTTTGGGTAATAAGTAGCTACATGTATTACAAAGATGGAACACGGAGTTTCTTTACCGTCTATTCGTTGCGAGGAATCAAAAAACAATCATTAACAAGCATCACAGCGTCTAGTTTGGGGAAAATCACTGATCATGTTGAGGAAGTCACAAAAGGAGACCGATAACGTAACCTCTGGGAAATACTCCAAACCAAAGAACCTCGAAAGAACTTCCAAACAAACCAGCCTATCCTCCCAAAATCGTATGACGAAACCATCACACGATTGCGTGATTTGGCAGATTCCGAGGAAGAACAGAGATATTGTTAAATGACTCCAGACGGCATACCTATGTTTACGAATCGTTCCAATATGGAGCACTGTCTGGTACAGAGAACGTCAAAGCAGATGGAACATCCATCATATCACTCAAATACCTACTCTCCCTACCAAAACCTCAAAGGAGTTGCTGTCTCTTCAACTCCTGACAAATACAAACTCATTTATGATGCATTGATGAACCACGCCCACATTTTTTGGAATTTGGCGGGAAAACGCTGCAAATTCTTTCATTGGGGTTTATTATTCAATTTCATTCATTTGGCTTGCATTCATGATATCTGCATAGAGCATTCATGATTCAGGAGATCTGCATAGAGCACTTAAATCAGTTCTCAACCAAAATACCCATTTGGATTGATCAGTTGATCATATTTGTGTGCCTCCTGAAATCCAATAATCGCTCTATCATCTGTGAAACACGCACACTCCAAAGCAGTAGAAATTCAAATCATAAATCGTTGAATAATAAACCCCAGTGAAAGAATTTGCAGCGTTTTTGTTTTCAAGAGCGATTACAATGGAAAAATATTCTATTTGAAAATTTTAAATTTCGCAAGACGGAGCATAGTGATGTAGTGAATGTGGATGCAAATGTTGACACCATAAATCGGGCCATACATTGGGAATGGTTTGAGCTACGGACCTGGGGAGGGGCTCATTCGATTCCTCATAGAAAGTTTTTCGAAAAAAAGGCCAAATTTATGCCGCCTTGACTTTTTTTGAGGTTTTTAGGGATTTTAGAAAACTTTGACAACCCTTAAAGGGCACTTTAAATTAAGTGAGAGTGCTGGCTAAAGAATTAAGGCCGATTCCTTGTTTTGAGGTTTTAGGGATTTTAGAAAGCTTTGAAAACCCGCTTTAAATTAAAGAGTGCTGGCTAAAGTTGGGGCGTTGTCGGACCAACATGGATTTTTCCTGAAAATTTCAGATTTTTTGCTCCAGCCGTTTGGGAGAAATCGTGCGTACGGCGGACGGACGGAAAATTTTTATTGCAGATTTGAATTCTACACCCTTTGAAACGTAAACAATTTTTTTGACCACATTTAAACCATTTTGACCGAAATCCGCGTTAAATTCTCCACCCATCTAGTACATTTTCATAATTATCCGCTAGTTTCTGTGGGTCTTATTTTCCAAGTTTGAAGCCCCTTACTGCATGTTTTTGTAATTGTATTTTCCTAATTTCTGTGATTTTTCGCTCGTATGAATGTATTGTTGATTGTATATTGGGCTTGCCAGTATATAAATAAATAAAGTTCAACGATCTTAAATGATTATTACCTATTCGATTTCTCAAAATTTGGTGAACGTTGTCAAAACTCTGGAAAACTTTCCAGTAGTATGGTCACTTTCGTACTGTTTTCCTGGAAAAATGGCAGTCCAAAAAACGTTAGGCTACTTCTAGAACAGCAAATAAGGAATTACAAGGATGAAAGGAGCAAACGTTTGATCGATTTGGATTGTAATATTGATCAAATCAGATAATTTTTCAAGTGTGAAATGATGTGTGAACAGAACAGAACATCAACTTCATGATTCCGTAATGAGGTGCCTCGCTGATCGTATTTTCAAACGTTCATTGCCAAAAACCTCTGAATTTCCTACTTCAGTTAGCCCGTTAGTTCTTGATTCGTTTTCTATTCTTGTCATTTTTGACATCCGCTATACCTGCTATACCTGACTTTCGGATTGCAGGCGAAACATTTTCCCTTCTTTTCAACTACTTTCAAACTGCCACAATATTGTAGTGTCATTAGGATCAATGAAAGGGAAGGGGTCCCCGCAGGTACTGTCCTAATTGGGTTGTTGACTCCGTGGATTGAATACAGCGAACTCTCAACTCGAACTGTTAAGAGCTGTTTCTGTACAGGATTATTTTTATGGGATACCAGTGGATCCTTCTCAGGTATCCGCCCAGTGGAGAGCAGCCCCTAAAGCCAGATTCCATCAACGACCTGGCGGCGTTCTGCATATTTGGCAAAGTCCCTGAAGTCTTTTCCAAAATTTGTTACAGATTCATTCACCCGCAATAAAATATTTCGTACCTCAGACTTGTACATCATACTCATCTCAAAAGACAGAGAATTTTTAAGCAATATGTATTTGTGGATTACCATCAATCTGTTCTCTATTCGAGGTCATTCTATTTCAATTAATTTGAATATCCTGTACAAAGTAAGTTATACAGATTGTAAATATCGCATTTAAGTGATGCCAAAAGCTCAGTCTCAAAATTTAACCCGGAGGAAGGTCTCTGTAAACAATTCCCAAAAAAATCCATCAATTTTTTGAAAAAAAGGTTCCCAGTCTTTTAGAAGTGAACCTGTTTTTAGGACGTCCCTCTGAAACAAGTCGTTACTATAAGGAAAGAAGTTAGTCTCGCACCAGATGGGAGTTTTGGGAACTTTTCACTCTGTTGGAACAGTAAAAAACTGCTGACGGGTTAACAAATACATTCACTTGACGTTCGGTGCTATTTTTTAAGCGATCATAACTTTCCACTCTGTGGGAAAGAAAAAAAAGGCACATTTTTAAAATTACGATTATTAACGATAACTTTATTGTGACAATATTACATTCTAGTTTTTTTTTTCGAAAAATTTCTTTATTAGAAACATAACATAACAACTGAGCATAGCCCATCAAGTTAATTTACATTAATACAATAACTACAGTTTGTAGAGGTAATAGCCCAATGGCAACTACTCTATATGATCACTTCAAGCACTTGTCACATTGTCACGCCACAAGGTCGAGAGGTTTTGTTCTATCCAGACGTCGGATGACGTTGCTGTTGTCTAATAGTCGTAGAGCTTCTGGGTTCATATGTTGATGAAGCCTCTGCTCGTGTTTAGCGGCAAATAGTTTGATCACCTCACTGACTGGTTCCATCTTGAGGTCCCGATGGAGGTCGTCATTACGTACGTACCAAGGAGCGTTGACGATACTCCTTAGCACCTTGTTTTGAAATGTTTGGATTATTTTGATGTTGGTCTTTTTGTACAGCCCCAGAGTTGAATTCCATATGTAAAAACTGGTCTTAGAATTTGCTTGTAGAGAAGCAATTTGTTATGTAGGGATAGTTTGGAGTATCTTCCAAGCAACCAATACATTTTTCGGAACTTGATGTTTAATTCTTCTTTTTTTTTAATGACATGCTCTTTCCATCTTAGTTTTGCATCAAGAGTCATCCCAAGATATTTTGCTGTATTGGCAAAAGGGATTTCTCTACCGTTTAGTATAACTGGTATTTTAGTTATATGCTTGTTCGTGAAATTGATGTGAGCCGATTTCTGCTCATTGAGCTCAACATTCTAGTTGAGCAGAATAATAATTCACTATTACATTAATAATTATGTTATGATCACACACATAACTTGAGAAAGGCACGTGATCACTAAATATTTTGCAAAATCCATTGCCATTGGTCCATTTGACGATAATGAGTTTGGGGGAATCGAGAGAGAAAGTTGGCTAGCGGAGCGCTGCGTTAGGGTTAAACATCAGCGATGTGTTACGGTGACTATTTCGTGGGCTCCGTGCGGGTTTCGGGGGCGTACTAAATGAAAAATGAAAAGAAGTACACCTGGCCCGTAACATTTAAAATGTTTTGGATGCCTTGTACACTATGTCGATGTCAGTGATTATCGTAAATTTGATCCTAACGCTAAAAAGCGATACCTACTTGAATTATGTGATACAGGTTACTTAATATTCTCTGAACAGCATAAAACCCATGTGAATTCTTGTGATGTCAGATGTATTGAAACCGTAGTGTATGGGGATCGAATTTAGGATTATCCTAAACCTCTAAATGAAATACTAGATATGAATGACAACCCTGATTTTGAATCCAGTGGTGTTATGGCTCTTAATTTGAAGATAGTTAGTTACGACTCAAACTTATGAGGACTTTGGCAAAGAATTTTTCAATTCATTATTACCTTACTTAACTACTTCTAGAGAATTATTTATGACTACATGTTACGTATCCATTTTTCTAAGTAAAAGTATCACTGATCGCTCGCATTTTCGATTGCGTTAACCCAAACTCATCACGATTCCATCGTTGAGTTAACCCAAACGCATCGCTATTTGAACCCAAAGTCACTGCGTTTTTCCGTCATTCCCCCAAACTCAACGACGCCGTCCATTTTCTTAGTAGATACTGCAAATAATGTATTTAATTTACCTACTACGTATTGTACTAAGTAATTTTGTGCTTATGAGGACGTTTTTCTCGTGGATTCGTCTCAACTAGACCCCATAGTTGATTTTTGGACCCAAATTTCATATACTTTTAACGTAGTTTGGACCAATCGCCTGAAAACGAAATTGGTTTGGACCAAAATAGCGATGGTTTTGGCCCCCATTTTTTGACAGAGAAGCAATGGGTTTGGCCCCCGTCCCTTAAACGGGTTTGGACCAAAATAATGATATTTTAGGGTTAAAGTAGGACCCCTGAGCTTAAAACACATTGCTTCGACACGGACCTTTCACTTCACTGGGGTCCAAACTCATTACTCCCGGTCGGAGATCCTAGTTTTGGGGAACTAGATGGAAACATGGGAAATTTTGGGGAAAACACCGTAGCACAGAAAGTTTGAGATAGGTTTAAATGAAAAATAAGCTCAACATGGAGAAATATACTGTGCTATTTGGCTATTCATCGCCTTAGGTTCGTGTGTGTTTACTTTTGACAGGAACCGTGTTACGCTGGAGTCGGTACACACAGCGGTACATCACAGTTTGTTTTGCTATTGCAGCATCTGAATGATGTAGAGGCATCTTTCGTAGTCCGGTGTTCAGCATACTTGAAATTATTCATTACAATTACTTCATTTCCACGCCTACTTTTAGATGTATGTTGAATTGAATCTATCACCGCGTTGCACTTCACGTGAACCAGCATTCCAGAATCTAGCATTTTATCAGCCTGGGCGATTTTCCCCAATGTGATCAGTGACCTTTTCCCCAAAATAAACGCAGTTAAAGCGGCCTTACACTGGATGTTTCCTCAAAGTAGTCTTCCTCAAAAAAACTGATTCTATCAGTTCCGTGCGAAGCCTCTCAGCAACTTGGATTTCTATAATTGTTGGAAAGAAGTGTGAAGCCTGTCTACTACTAGGATTTTAGTGTGTTGAGTTTCCATTTTGTTGGGAATGTAAAGAAGGCATGTGATCACTAAATATCTTTGCAAATGCCAATCTCCAAGTACTGCAATCAATGTGAGTTGCAGTTCGTAATGTACCTTTATATCAAACAGTTGACCTATGGGGACTTTTTTCCGGAGATTGATACTTCATGTGTGATTTTTGTGGTGTATCCGAGTTGCAGTTGCGGTCGCGTCTTCGAAAGTTAACATCCGAATTGCGGTCAAGGGGGGAGCGATCAAGATTCAACGAATTCTAATTGTTCAACTCGTTTCAATTCGAATCAACACGTTTAAAACATGTTCTAAAACTCCAGTAGTTGACTAGTGAAAGCCACTAGTTTCGTATCGAGTAAATGGGTACAAGAATGGTATTTACGTGCCGCTTTTTTCTCACTGTTGGCAGGAAAAATTCACGATGCTTATAAGACTGCTCTCGATCACCTCCACCGTCTTAAAGCCCGTTCACACGGTCATGCTGTTTGCGCAAACCGGCTTGCGCTAGCCTGTTTGCACAGTTTTATCGTTGCGTGTGAACGGATTTTGCACAAACCAATCGGCTTGTGCAAACCAAAAAATCTGGCTTGTGTAAAATCTGTCTCGGACAGAAAATCGGCATGAGGTTAAAGCAAAGTTTGAGCGTGTCAACGCGGTTCAAGCCAACCCACCAATCTCGCGCAGCGCGTACCCTCTTCTGGAGGGAATCTATGTACACCATGTGATGTCATCTGATGTAGGTACTACGACGTATGTTTTGTCATGTGTTTTGTTCAGGAACAATAAGACTATTCTCGCGATGCAGCAAGAAAAGGAATTCATTTGTGAATTTATAGACAGTTGCGGAAATCATTCGGTTCTCCCTTCAAGTTCGTATGTGAAAGGAGGTCCCTCTTCAGTAACTAATCCTTAGTCCATTTCCGCTGTTTAGCCCAATTTCCAATGTCTTTCTCACTAAATACGTTGCAGTCGCTCATGGGATAAGCTCCTCCTCATCCATTTATGATTAAAAAACAATAGAAACCACAATTAATCCACAGTAGTATTAATTTTGAGAACGATCCCACCAAACGGCTTGCACAAACTCAACTGAACGTGTGGACGCTACCAAGTTGTTCAGTTCAGTTTGCGCAAATGGCATGAGTGCGTGAACCGGCCTTTACAATGGATTACTCCCCACAAATTGTATTCAGTGACTTCAAATTAGCTAGCTGACTCAGCGGTCAGAGATGTATGGCCCACAGTGACTGTGAAATGTTGCCGTTTTCATCCAGGACAGTCGTAGTTCAGGAAAATGCAGGCGTTGGGACTCGCGGAAATGTACAAAGACAAGGCCAGTGAGGCCTCACAGTTCTTGAAGCTTTTTTTCGGTCTTCCATTTCTCAATCCCACGGATAGCTCACTTGAAATGGGGACCGCGATTCGGATATCCTTCCCTGAGAAGAGGACCGCAACTAGTGGGGATATTGCAACTGCGCTGAAACCTAGTACAACTGCACTTCATAGCAACTGCGCCGGAGGTCGCGAGTATAGCAACTGCACCGGAGGTCTTATTTTATAATAAATTTCATCAGTTATACACAAATTTGGATAGGTAGGTACGTACATTACATCAGCGGGGAGATCCCATCCTCGTCGTCCTATCAAGTTCTTTCACTGTCAGTTCTTTCCACGACGATTATTTTTTTTCATAATGTAAGGCCACTGTCTGGAGGAATGTTTTCCGAGCAATCTTTCCTTCTTTATATTCAATTAGTAGTTGCTGAATCATTTTCTTTTGCTTTTTGAACGCCCCTGTATCCGGCTTAGGAACATTCGACCCATTAGGAGGAAGGTGTCCGTTTGCATTCGTTTCAATGCATTGAGAAACACGAAAATGTTAGGATGCGAATGGCAAAATTGGCCATTGAATTTTGAGTGAAACGATTCACAACTCGTTCGTTGTTCGGTTCGTGGTTCTTTCTGAGGAAATCTCTGCTGCGGCCTATAACTAAGGCGCAGTTGCTATAAGGCGCCTCTCGGAAACTCTTGGATTTTTGGACTCTAATTTCTCACGCTTTGGTCGTGCAGCTTCGAAAAAACGCTTTGTCTCCCCAAACCTATGTGCTAATAGTGACCCTTCTATGAGGTGAATCCTGCCTAGAAAACGACCCCGAATCCCACCTACTCCATCACACACTGCCATTTATCATATCGATATCCGCAATACGATACGAACGGTTTCGCTCGCGGTTGCCCTTTTGCGGATTGAAATCTGCCTCGCAAATGAATCGTTTCATCTAGAAGACGAGAGTTGTGCGAGGAGCCTTTTTTCCAGAATAAATACATGAATAATTCATAAGCCAATTGCAGCGCGAAAAAACGAAATAAAAAAATACACATTGTTACCGCAACGATTTATGCATGCGAGAGTCTCTTTAGAGATACATATTGTGGTTCGACAATCAATTTGCGAGGATATCGAATGTCTGATTTGATAGGCACGAGTGCATAGGCCGTCCTTTTCGCGTCAGGTACCCCACCTACGCGCCTCAACTATGCATTTTAATGAGTTCAAACCCATAAGAGATCGGCGCGATGGTCGTGGTGAAACCTAAATGTGCGTTTTAGTAGCTGGTTTCTCGGTTTACTCGTTGCGGATCTCATCGTAACGCATAATTCTTTATTGACGGAAGATTATCAACCTGTGATATGCAGCTTGTCGAACTTTCAGGGTCGGGTTTAAGGGGCTTAATGCATTTCGAAAAGTGGGGAGGTTCCATCGCAAAAAGTACCAAACGCCATTTTTTTCAATTTTGAAGTAATGGTTGGTTATAGGTTTGGGGGACTGTTTCTTCACGAAAATGAAATCGTTTCGTCTCAAAACATCCATTGAAAAATGAGCGATGAAAAGCGAGTTTTCAACGAAAAACGCTGCAAATTCTTTCACTGGGGTTTATTATTCAATTGGCTTGCGTTCATGATTTGAATTTCTACTAAGCTTTGCAGTGTGCGTGTTTCACAGGTGATAGAGCGGTTATTGAACTTCAGGAGATATGCATAGAGCACGTAAATCTGTTCTCAACCAAAATACCTATTTTGATTGATCAGTTGATCATATTTGTGTGCCTCCTGAAATTCAATAATCGCTCTATCACTTGTGAAACACCGACACTCCAAAGCTTAGTACAAATTCAAATCATGAACGCAAGCCAATTGAATAAAAAAACCCAGTGAAAGAATTTGCAGCGTTTTTTTTTTTTAATGGTTATCAGAATGCTTCAACCCGTGTATCGGCTACAAAGCCTTTTAGGAGTTCACTCCAGTATCCACATTACTACATCACTACGTCACTAGGTTACTGATATCAACACAAAAACAATAATAAACCAAAATAGCGCGAATGTTGGCACCATAAATCGGGCCATAGATCGAGAATGGTTTGACCTACGGACCTGGGAGGGGCTCATTAGATTCCTCGTTGAGTGTTCTTCAAAGAGAGTACAAATTTAAGCCGCCTTGACTTTTTTTTGAGGTTTTTAATGATTTAACAAAACTTTGACAACCCTTAAAGGGCACTTTAAATTAAGTGAGAGAGCTGGCTCAAGAGTTGGGGCCTCGTCGGACCAACATGGATTTTTCCTGAAAATTTCAGCTTTTTTGCTCCAGCCGTTTGGGAGGAATCGTGCGTACGGCGGACGGACGGAAAAATTTTTATTGCAGATTCGGATTCTACACCCTTTGAAACGTAAACCATGAAATTTTCAGGGGGGGGTTTAGAATTTTTTTTTTTTTTTTTTTTTTTTTTTTTTTTTTTTTTTTTCAAGAGCGATTACAATGGTTTATTATTGAATAATAAACCAAAAGAACCGCCTGTAATGAGCCGAATCATTAAGCCCCTGTCAGCGCGTTCTTTGAGTTTAGTTCACTGTAAGCAGTACTAATTAGGTTTAATTGTATTAGATGCCGTTGTTATATTCCAAACAACTTTCGATTGACCCTGAACATTTGCTAATGACAGGGACCGGAACTTTTCGCGTACTTTGCATATTTGGTGAGTGCTAAACCACCCGAATATTACTTCCATTATTAAAGTATCGTTCGAATGCACACCATACGGAATATTTTTTCGAAGTGATCAGGGTAATCAAAATTGTAGCATTTTGAACGCTGAATCGAACCGTTTTACGGAACGGTAGATCCGTAGGTCTAATAACCTAGGAGCTAGCGCGTTTTGAGTTTTATTTTGGAGTGAAAAAATATTGCTCAAACAATAAGGTAACGGTACCGGTAGTGGCCACGGTTAAGAATTTTTTTCTTTAGTTTTGACAATTGTGGGCCAACAGTAGTACTGACTTTCTTCAGGACTCATTTAGAATATAGCCCGACTCTTCCCTAACATATCCATTGCCTAAAACTATCAAAAGAACAATTTTTTCTATTTTTTATTAATTTTTTCTCACACCTTTATTTTGATCTAGTAGTGGCCACATCAAATTACGAAATTTCCAGTAGTGGCCACGTGCATGTCTCAGTAGTGGCCACTTGACATTTTGCCCTCCTTACGCGTTTAATATCATTAAATTTAATACCAGATGAACAAAATTGATTCTATCCAGTAGAAGCTCTAGGATACAGCCCAACAAACGAGGAAACTAGGGACGGTCATATTGAGAAGTTTACCACAATTTCCAATGATGCTCTGCGCACTCCTGTTCAACCTCTGACTTCAAGATGACATGAGCTGTACCTCCTGCAAGTTTGAAGCCACTAGGAGACCGGGAATCCTTATTCCTCAAATATAAACTTTAAAATGGCCACTACTGGAGCAGTGGCCACTACCGGTGCCGTTACCTTAATCACTATTTTCTGAGCGAAAAAATAAAACTAAAAAAATGATTATTATTCTCTGATGAAAAACAGTACTCAAATTTTGATGTTGAGCGATTTCCAAAAATAATAATCACTCAATTTCAACCCCTGGTTTAGAACCTGAAATGTGGGCAATTTTGTTTTTCAAAACCCCTTGATAACACTGACATGACCGATGAAAATGCAATAACTATTGGGTTTAATATGTGAAGTCAGTTGGGTAGAATCAATCGACACTCCATCGAATCCACACACTACTTGTTTAATCATCCTGTTACCTCTGTTACAACGTACACCGTACACTATGTGCCACTATTGACGAACCAATAATGTCTCATTCTCCCGCATCATGTATCTACAACTTAAATTTCTTGTTACAGTACGGAAAACAGCTTAGAGAAAATTACAAGGCCTTCAAGAACAAGCAAGAAACCATTTCTAACAACGGCGGCTCAGCAAACATCACCGTAAGTGAACCACATTGACTTAACTAAAGATTTTTCGTGCCCTCATCAAAAAGCATCAATTTGAACCATTTTGCATGTGAATATCGACATTTGAATATGATCTCCAAAATACGATTAGTATGATCCTAAACCGGAGGGACGTTGAAGGAACTGTTGAATCTAAAAGAGTACATTGTTACTGTTGTTGCTTCCGAGTCTACCAAGGTAGCGGAAGCATTGTTCTCTCTTTCGGAATGTGAAAATTTTTTTTGCCTCCAAAATCAAAAATTCCACTCGCATTTTGCGTTTTTGACCTTTCTGAACAATTCTGGTTCCGTGTCTGTCTGTCTGTCAGCAAATCCTTGTTACGGGCAAAACT
This sequence comes from Creontiades dilutus, assembly GCA_031894815.1. Taxonomy (NCBI): domain Eukaryota; kingdom Metazoa; phylum Arthropoda; class Insecta; order Hemiptera; family Miridae; genus Creontiades; species Creontiades dilutus. The sequence continues at coordinate 219,103 of JAVIWC010004717.1, forward strand.
ACACGAAGTTATAGTCCGATATTGATGAAATTTTCAGGGATTGTGCGGGTTGGGGTGCAGATGGTTCCCTATAGGTTCCATGACCCCCCACATCAATAGTAGCCTCTGTGCATGCGCAAACGTGAAATCCTTGTTACGCGCATAACTATGGGAGTTCTTGACCAATTTCGATGAAATTTTCAGGGATTGTTCGGTTTGATGTGTAGGTGGTTCCCTATGAGTTTCATGACCCCCGGATCAATAATAGCCTCTGCGCATGCGCAAACGTGAATTCCTTGCCACAAGCATAACTCCGGGAGTTCTTGACCGATTTCGATGAAATTTTCAGGGATTTTTATAGTTTGTTCAATAGTTGAACATGCCTACCTTAATTTTCTCAAGTTATGCTCCTGCATAACAATAAATTTACCCTAATTCAATATTTACTTCGCCTAATTGAACGAAGTTCTTTAGTCAATAATAATTTTCAATGATCTATACAGTCATGTTATGGATATGAGGAAGCTATGTGCCACACCCACTTGGTAGACGTTTTCTAAACGGATACACCTGGGTCCATATTCCACGTTTATAAACTTACAATATTCCTAAAATTTCTTTTAAGGTATAGCAAATTCTATCGAACAAGAAGGATGCTTCAACGATAAGAAATGTTTGCCCATCTTCAGTCCATATAAACTTGAAGAATTTGGATATTGAGGGAAAAAAATATAGTTGGCAGAAAAGTACGTTTTTCGAAATGCATAGGATAAAAAATGCTAATTTAATCTAGTTCCGGAAATACTTTTAAAATTTGAGCAAAAGTCACCTTTTTCGGTTAAGGAACTCTAAATCTTAAGTTACCGTCCACGAAGGTTGTCAAAAATCGCTGGAAAATTTTAAATTTTAAAAGTTTATTGTTAACATGTTCGTTTCGCTTCCTGAAGAAGGTCCAGCTCCTGGGAAGTAACGTCGGAGAGAAAATGTGCAAAACTAAATATGTAAATTGATAAAATCTATATTTTCTTGTCATCTAAAAAAGTCCAGCGATAGAAAAACAGTAGAATTAAATAGTTTTTATATTACCTCCAATTATTTGCAGGCTAGATATTGCAGTTTTTTCTGAGGAGCAAAGCTGCAATTTCACAAATTTTTTTTTTTTTTTTTTTTAATTGAAAATGACATTCTACGTGCCAAGCTCGAAAACCACGAGGCGGATGGGCTGGCAGAAGTGAGGACCAACGAGATTTCTAATGAAATCCACGTGCAAAAGAATGGATTTTTCTTATCAATTCTAAGGTATTTTTATGGCGCTTAGGCTGACGAACATTGCAGATTTAGAATCTGCGCTCCTTGACACGCAAAATGACAAAATTTGAGAAGGGATGTCGTAAAACATGTTTGCTTAACACCTAATATTGAAGATGATAAACCAATAAGGGTAAGCAGCCTGTCTATTCGTGCATTCCTCTTATTATTATAAGCGTTATTATGTTTCTGGAATGTTGATGAGAATGAATGTTTAGGAGAGCGTCCGTTCCCGGGTGGCAATGGACTTCACGGGGAAGGTCGGCCGTATCGTCGACGACCCGTTGGAAGCCAAAGCCATCGCCGTCTCGGAGGGCAACATCTGGAGAAAGAGGCTGCAGGCCAAAGCTGAGTCATCCAGGTGAGTCACCAACTACTTTCCACGTTTACTTGAGTCATTTGAAAGGTTCAGCTGCAAGAAATTGTCATTCCAATTTTTGTAGAGTTTGATAAGGCAATACTAACTAGTGAATGCGGATAGTGCTCGATACACTTACAGGATGTCCCGATGCTTTAAGGCGTCTGGTATATCTACCGAAGTAGTGGATTCAAGAACCGGGATGGGCAATCTTTAAAAATCTATAGGTTAGGTAGAAGCTTTTGCTGTTTCCACTTCAGAGTTATCAACTACTTTCTGTGTCGTTTGAACGGTAAAGCTGGAAGCAACTGCCATTCCAATTTTTGTCAAGTTTGATTCAGTTTTAGTCAGCCAGTGGTATTTTATGAGTATTCGTAATTTCACTCTGTAGGCTGAAGGGTGTAACTCTCTAACTGCAATTCTTTACCTTGTGAAACTTCGTTTTTCTGGTCTCAAACGCAACTAATTCTAATCAGCATAGTAAAATTGAAATTGTTTACCATTGGGATGCTGTGATTCTGGCGCAGTTTTTAGGTTCAACGGCAATAGGAAAAACGGTTTGATAATCTTATACCAATTTCAACTCTATACTTTCATTAGTAACAAATGCGCGTGCGCGAACGTGAAATCCTTATACAGTGTTGATCCGATTTTGATGACATTTTTAGGAAATGTGCGAATTATACTGTAGATGGTCCCCTATGAGTTTCACCGCTCAAAAATCAATACATCAGTTGGCGCATGTTCACGGGTGAAATAATTTTCCAAAGCATCTTCTTATCAGGTTTTCGTGGTTCGATCGAGCCAAAATGTTTGATCTTGCTGGGGTAGAGAGGTCTTATAATCAATCGCATATCAATTTCTTGACGATCGTATCATGCATATCATTCTATCCGCTATAAAATTAGAGCAACATCGTGTACAATAATTGTCGGCTAAAGTTTTGGGTGCATTGACGTGTGACGCGACATGTCCCGCGGCATTCCTGTCTAGTGAATCTTTGCAACACGCTTACATTCTACATCTTTCGAGATTATCTAAATCTTTTCAAAAGATTCATACATTCTTGTTTTCTATACGAGGAAGCAATGTGCTCCACACAACTGGGCAGTTGTGTTTTTCACTTTGTGGGGATGAAACTTATTCCCCCGAGTCTCAAGTTCCACTTAGCGTTACAGTCCATTCTTAACCTGTCTAATTCATCTTGTGTCTGTCCGCTGTGTGTATCCACAGATAATTGCTACAAGCTAAATTCATTCAGCAATCAATTCATTGTCTCGCGATCTAATGGTCCGATCTCACTCAAATCGTGAGGTTAGTTGGAAACGTACGGCCAAATATTGTCATACAATCTACATCGCGATAGTATCATTGAAAAGTTGCTTATGCTTGAACATAAGCATGACATCTTTCTAACAAGCTTAATTTGTACGGGTTTCATCCGATTTTAATGATATGTTCAGGAAATGAGCGGGTTATGTTGTAGATTGACCCCTATGAGTTACATCACTCAAAAATCAATACATCAGTCTGCGCATGCGTACAAGTGAAACAATTTTCCAACCATAATTTTCTCTGGTCTAATAATCAATCTCATATCAATTCCCTCCCAGTATCGTCGTGCTATCCGCTAGAAAGTGTGGTCAAATAATATAAAAATTGTAACAGATCAATATCATTAAAAATGTGCTTATGCGCTTACTGGAGATCCTTGTATCAAGCTTAATTTCTACATTTTTCATCCGATTTTGATGAGATTTTCAGGAAATGAGCGGGTAATGCTGTAGATTGTTCTCTATGAGTTTCATCACTCAGAAATCAATACATCAGTCTGCGCTTGCGCACACGTGATAGCTTGTGTCATTGAAAAATTGCTCGTGCGCGAACTTGAGATCTTCGTTACTAGCTTAATTTTTAAGGTTTTCGTCCGATTTTGAAGGGATTTGTGGGGAATGTGCGGGTTGGGCTGCATATGGTCCAAAACCACAAGATGGTTCACCGCTCAAAACCGGATTATAAAATAGTTTTGCTGCACGATGACAAACGCTTATAATATTAAACGAGGAACCATACGTGTTTCCTGCGTTTATCTCCGTTTTTGGTCAAGTTTTACCCCCAAAAAAATGTATCAAGTGCCGGACACCCTATATATCTGCATTTCAATGACCTATGATTCATGTTACGTATACGAGGAAGCTCTGCGCCGAACCCCAATGACTAGTTGATTAAGAAATACATAGCTTACTAGCAGTTCTAGCTCAATTTCTAAGGTTTTCGCCCGATTTTGAAGGAATTAACAGGGAATTTGCGGGGTTGAGCTGCAGGTAGTCCAAAACCACAAGATGGTTCACCATTCAAAACCGGATTATTAAACAGTTTTGCCAGAACCAAACGTGCAGTTTCCAGCGTTCATCTCCGTTTTCGGTCAAGTTTTACCCCAAAAAATGTTAATGTTAATATATAAAATATTATATTTTGTTATGTCATTTGCATTTTACTGTTCTATCATTCATGTTAACTATACGAGGAAACCCTGTGGCAACCTCCAAAAACTAGTTGATGAAGAAGTACATGCTCCTTGCATCGCATTTTCCTTGGAATATTAGTTCGATGGTTACAGAAATGTCCTGAGAGACCCCTTCGTAGCTATTTTAAACAACAATCCGACACCTATCTCGAAAACCGAGTCTACTCCTACCCATTATAACTTGTCTGCCATTTAGCTAGTTAATCCCCTTGAGGATTATTCTATCTTGGGCACAATAAATAGCTTCCACCATAGTAGCTGCATAACGGAGGTTACTGCCCTAGGACAACGTCCGTAGGTAGGAAGGTACCTGGCGTACACAAGGGACAACCCCACCACCGCCCTCGTTCGCTATAAGTACTGGAGTTTCCACCAACCCTTTCTCAGTCCTACTGTAGAATCGTTACCATTCGCTTCAGCGTTACCAGTTCTATTCCCTCGATCGCAAAATGAGTCCCAATAACGGCGAAGGAAAAGTGATGCAAGACAGGGTCTGCGAAATGCACGCTGCCCTTATCATCGAGATGCTGTAAGTTGTATTTAGATTCTGTCATTTCAATATAATCTTTTGGTTCATACGACCCTCAAACGTGATAATTCTTCATATTTTAAAACTGTTTTCAATGCATCCATCAATGACGTTTCCAATATCATGCCCCATCATTTAGTAACTATAGCTTTAACTTCCCTGTTCTACCAAGAAAATTAACGAAACTGTTTTGTAATTCAATATGTTGGACCATGATTTGAAAATGCGGTTTATTAGTCATTCTCTTACAATCATAGTAAGCGGTAGATGTTCAATTGTTTTTAGAATTACTCAAATTCGTAGCAGGGTGTTTTGGTTTTACGTTCGCCCTTGAAGAGAGTCTTACTTTAATGCAAGGGTAGTAAATTCCATAGATGATTGATTATATTATCAACCGGTCTAATTTCAAGATGATTTTAATAATTGATGATCTTATTTCAACATTAATTCCAACGTATCCGAACTTGTGATTTGGCTTCTTCGTTAAAAACTAGCTGGTTTACCCGGAGTTGGGGTGATGCAATAGTTGAGCGGTTCGCACATCATTCTCAAACTAAAGCTCAGCTGGTGCTAATTTTTCTCTTTTATCGGGAAATTCTTTAGTATTGCCTCCCACTATCTAAACGGTGGTAACAACCAGATTGTAATGTACTTCATTGGTTAAGATGCTATATTATTCCTACAAGTAACTGCTGCTCATGTTGTTTTCTGGTTCAATTATCTACAATCTCAATTTTGAACTTGGAAGATCCTGCTATTCAAACACTTATTTCAACATACGTTACGATTTATTTGTCCAACTGTAGTTTACTAGAAGTATTGATTTAGTGTATTTTTTCGATTTTGGTATGGAAGCATCAAATTCTCCGAACAAAACGGAGAAAGTTGAACCTCTTGAGCCTACCTGGCCCTTGAGAGATAATTAAGGCAGTACTAAAGTAGTTCATTTGACAAAACACATTTGCGCACCAATTTTTGAATACCGTAAAGACCTAGTTTTTTCTTTTTTGGGTAAAAGTCGAGATTAGGTGATCCCTTCCTAATAAGACCATCGCCACATTGAAAAACCAGATGTCTCCTATCGATAGGTTTACGCTTTCGATGTGTGTTCGAATGTGTTCTGTCTAGTTTGCTGGTCAAAAACAAAAAATGTCCTAAGTCAATCCTTTCAGTAAAGTATAGATCAGTTGGACAAATGGATCAGAATGTGTTAACACTTGTGTCTTTGCGTATTTAATACTTTTACCGATAAAACGGTCGTGAAAATCATTCCATAATACATGGTAGTAGTATTGGTATATTATACTATATGTCGATGAAAGTACACAGTCGAAATTATATAATCGGAACGTCCATTTCTGCTGACCACAGTAGGCGAGGGTGTAAAAACCGCGGAGCCGAGCCCCTCGAGTTGGTCTTCGTCCACGTTGTGCGTCAGGCACAAGAACCGCTATTCTTTGTCACATTGTGCCTGTGTTAAAAATCGTGTTAGAAAATAAAACCCGTGTCTTTTTAAAAACTGTTTCTGATTACTGGAAAACGAAACTTCGATACATGTTCAAAAGAGCCGGATGAGAGGTAGAGGTTACCTATTCTCTATGAAAAAAGGGGAGTATAAGGTAACGGTACCGGTAGTGGCCACAGTTAAGAATTTTTTTCTTTAGTTTTGACAATTGTGGGCCAACAGTAGTACTGACTTTCTTCAGCACTCATTTAGAATATAGCCCGACTGTTCCCTAACATATCCATTGCCTAAAACTATCAAAAGAACAATTTTTTCTCACACCTTTATTTTGATCTAGTAGTGGCCACATCAAATTACGAAATTTCCAGTAGAGGCCACGTGCATGTCTCAGTAGTGGCCACTTGACATTTTGCCCTCCTTACGTGTTTAATATCATTAAATTCAATACCAGATGAACAAAATTGATTCTATCCAGTAGAAGCTCTAGGATACAGCCCCACAAACGAGGAAACTAGGGACGGTCATATTGAGAAGTTTACCACAATTTCCAATGATGCTCTGCGCACTCCTAGTTCAACCTCTGACTACAAGATGACATGAGCTGTACCTCCTGCAAGTTTGAAGCCACTAGGAGACCGGGAATCCTTATTTCTCAAATATAAACTTTAAAATGGCCACTACTGGAGCAGTGGCCACTACCGGTGCCGTTACCTTAATGGTTCCAAATTTTCAACCTCGAAAAAAAGATGGTGTGAATTAGAGAGATCCCGTATTAAAGATGTGGCCAGCACTGTAGAACGCCCTTTTTTCCTCGATAATTTTTCTATCTTTGACCAATTACCAATAATTAAACTGCAACAAGACCTACGGGCACCTTGATGTCAGTATCTTTAGTGAACCGAAAAGAAAAGAGCTTGTACTTGTGTACCAATCATTATTACCTTTCATTTCATCAAATTTTCATTTCTGCTGAAAGATTGATTTTCTAATTTAAAAACTATTATTTGACCCAAAGCCCTACAACTCCCTATGACTGTTGTATTTCTCCGCTATTGCTTGCACACTTATCGAAATTTCAGAGCCAAAAGGCCTCTAAAAGCGCAAAAAGTTCTCTTCCTACAAAGTAAAAAGCATTTTGTATTTCTGTAAGAAAGGTGTCTGAAAACAGCGTTGTTCGCGATCAAAAAATCTGTTAAGGGTTTACATTTTCATAATCAAGCGCGGAAATCTGTAATAAAAATGTTATTATTTAAGAAAATGTTGGCATGAAAGCTTGAAATTATTGCTTCGTGGCTCAACACCCGCTGGCCAATTGCCTTTACGAAGTATCTTCCTCGGGGACAAAATCATCAACTAGTTAGATGAAATTACAATTCTAATTATAACGGTCAGCGAAGAATTAATATCTAGAAATGAACATTTCTGTTTGAATTCGTTGCCCCTAATCGATCGTCTGAATTGAAAATGGAATCTTATTTACAGAAACAGCGGCCTAACGTTAGAAGCTGGAGAGGATGTGAAATCTCACTACGGTCAACCCTGGTTCCACAAAAACATGAGCAGAGAGATTGCTGCAGGCCTTATATCCGCCCATGCCAAACATGATGGGTGAGTGACTTTTACCGAATTTGTCTCTAATGATTTGTTATGTCTATCGTCATAAAATTTTTTCGAAAAAAAGAACCAATTGCAATGGTTTTTCAACATTTTGCAATCCATTAGTTGTTACGCTATTTCAATTTTTGAACATCACTAGAGTCAAATTTAAAGAATTATTTCCGCAAATCAAGCTTTTCTGGTCTCAGTCTATTGGTCTTCACTTTTGAAACACGGTTAATTGCTTTAATTGGAAAACATTTGCTAGATAATGCATCAAATGGCAAAGAATATGCGAAGAATATTGATATCATATATCAGTCAAATACTAAGACTATTTCATTTCATACATTCTAGCAGAATGTTACTGACAAGTGTATTAACTGTCAGATAAAAAATTCAGACATTTGGGCACAGAATTGTGATGGATAACGTACCTATTTCAGTTCAATTGACATGAACCAAAAAATCTTTCAAAACTGCCCCAATTTGTTATAAGAGTTTTGGTTTTAACCTTCCTATTTGCTTAGAATTGATAGTTACAGGTTTTAACCTTCAATTTCATAAAAGATGATTCAATAAATTTGAGGAAAATGTATTTCCTCACGTGGACATGATGTACGGTAGTTTTTTTTCTTTCAACCAATGGGGGTACAGCGTTGGAAATCGTCGATCGAGATGCTACCAAGATCCATGAATGATAATTTAAAACTTAGTTTAAAACAGAGTTAATACCATCCCTCAAAGTTAAAATTGGTGGTTCGGTTGGTGGAGGAGAGTCGAAGAAAAAAACATTCGTCTTCTGTCGTTTGGGATCGATGAATTTGGAGCCAAAGTCGTTCTAGCATCATTTAAATCTAAAAATTGTCGATGTTTTCGCGGTTTTCGAGGTTTTATTTGATACCTTTGAAAGTTCGAAATCTCATAACTCCGTAAATCATATGGAAAACTACCCAGGTCAATTTACTTATTATTGTTTTGAGTTTTCCCGATCGAGAGAAATCATTATTTATAACTTTAATGAAATTGATTGTCATTGTGAAATTGAAATCACTCAAAATCTTGTGAAAATTTGCGTTCTTAGTTTTTTGGTTTATTATTCAATAATAAACCATTGTAATCGCTATGGAAAAAAAAAATTCTAACCCCCCCCCCGAAAATTTCATGGTTTACGTTTCAAAGGGTGTAGAATCCGAATCTGCAATAAAACATTTTCCGTCCGTCCGCCGTACGCCGTACGCACGATATCTCCGAAACGGCTGGAGCAAAAAATCTGAAATTTTCAGGAAAAATCCATCTTGGTCCGACGACGCCCCAATTCTTGAGCCAGCTCCCTCACTCAATTTAAAGTGCCCTTTAAGGGCTGGAAGTTTTGTAAAATCCCTAAAAACCTCAAGACAAGTCGAAGCGGCCTAAATTTATACCTATTTGAAGAACATACCTCTAGGAATCGAATGAGTCCCTCCCCAGGTCCGTAGGTCAAACCATTCCCGATGTATGGACCGATTTATGGTGTCAACATTTGCGTTTTTTGGTTTATTATTGTTTGTTTGTAACCTAGGGATGCCGATAGCGTCGAGTTGTAGTGAATGTGGTTACTGGAGTGATAGCCGATGTGGATACTTGTAGTTTATAGCCGATACACGGGTTGAAGTATTCTGATATGTATGAAACGCTGATAATATATAGGTAAATATTATTACTGGTGAATTATTATTCAATATTATTACTGGGGTAAATAAGAATTCTTTTGGTCGGGTTTATTATTTAATTGGCTTGCGTTCATGATTTGGATCTGTACTAAGCTTCGGAGTGTGTGTGTTTCACAGGTGATAGAGCGATTATTGAATTTCAGGAGGCACACAAATATGATCAACTGATCAATCCAAATAGGTATTTTGGTCGAGAACAGATTCACGTGCTCCATGTACATCTCCTGAAATTCAATAATCGCCCTATCCTGTGAACACGCACACTCCAAAGCTTAGTAGAAATTCAAATCATGAACGCAAGCCGATTGAATAATAAACCCCAGTGATAGAATTTGCAGCGTTTTTCATAATTGAACTGCAAAAAACCTAATCGTATCTACTTGAACAGAACAGAAGATAGTCTTTGTTTTGATTTTTTTGAACCTGCGAGATGTAACGGCTATAGCCCCCCACTGCTGCCTTCCTAATTCTTCTTCCTTTCCTGTTTTCCATCCTGTATTAAAGCCACTATTCGTTCACATTCCAGATCCCATTACCAAAGAAAATTAAGAAAATCAACCAGAGAAATGTATTGACAATTTTTTTAAGCTAGTGAGAAAATTTGCCTAAATTTACCCATCCCTAGTAACCTCATGCCTTGGCCAGGGACGTGTCCAATTTCGTGATCCGATTTTTTACCCTAAAAGGATTACCCGCGAATGAAATTCATCGAGAACTCACTTCGGTATACGGAGAAACCATTCAAAAAGTTCGGAAGTGGCGCGTAAAGTTCGCGGAAGGTAGAAAAGGTGTGAGTGATTCGCTGAGGTGAAGTCGTTGATTCCCTCGAACGAGGGACAACAATCAATTCTGCAAGATATTGCGAAGTTTGAGAGAGCTTGAGGGCGTAAAAGGCCGCATAAGCTCGCAAATCGCGTGCTGCTTATGCATGACAACGCTGGTTCCCACGCTGCCCGTCAGACCCAAGAATTCCAGAAAAAATTCAAATGGGGAATTTTCCCTCATCTTCCTTATTCGCCGGACCTTGCCCCTTCCGATTACCACCTCTTCCCAAAACTGAAAGGGTTTTTGGAGGGCCTAAACTCCCAAAATGATGATCAATTGAAGGCCACCCCGTTTCCAAAAGTGTGTAGACCGTCAAGGAGATTACCTTGAAAAATAGTAAAATTGTCAAGTGATGCGGATTTACCCCTCGTAATTTAAAACCCATGCTCTAGTAATGTTATTTTTTCTAGAATTAGTCTATTAGAAAATTTGTTTGATGATATTTATGCCCATACTTTTGCACTGCCGTTTTTAGTTACAACTTTGTTTTGCTAAGTGGTTCATTTATACGTGTTTACAGTGTGTTCGTGGTCAGAGGAAGCCGAAGTCAACCTGGCGGTAACGTCTTGTCCTTCAAATCTCAAGAGAAGGTCCTTCATTTCCCGATCATGATGGTAAGATTTCTAATTCGCACATTGAATGATTATTCATTATTTACTCACAACGTTTACTTGAATGTTATCTGATCGTTCATTTTGGTAACAAGCTTGTTTTTTTTTTTTCTTGTATCTTTTGAATTAACTTTTGTCATTCCTAAGCTTCTCCCAACCTACTCGCTTGGATGAAATGTGCTTTAATTGAGTTTTAAATTCGTCCTACAAAAGTTCAAACAATGAATTTTGTTTTACATTGTTGCACGTCAAGTTAGGTGTCATTCAATCAATATTCAATAATATCGAATCAATTGAGCAGTTTGTAATGTACCCTCCAGTTGGGATTTTTTTTTTTATACCTAAAAACGTTTTTAAAAGCGTCAAAAAAGTTTTTACCTAAAGCAGTAAGTGAGTAAAACTTGGAACCTCACTGTGAATCTCGATTTTTCTTCATTTGGATTCAATTTAACTGTAACAGATAAGTTAGAAGTAGTATAGCGTATTCACAGACGTAAAACCCATGCTAAGTTTTAATTTCATAATTGTATTGCCCTAATCACTACATTCTAATTAGTTCCTAATGAAATTTGTGGAAACCACTTTACCCAACAGTGAAATAGCATCAGTAAACTAGAAATCGTATCCATGTTTTATCAAATCAAGGTCATAATTTTTAATATTTCAGGGATTTTGCAAATATTGTTGCATTCCAATCAATAGCGCCCAGCTAGAATCGATGGGACGTGCAAACTTCATTCAAATTGGCAGGGATGAAGCGAACTAGGGCCATCCTAGAACCCCTGTACCAATATTTAAATTTCTTGAGAATTTCTGAACGAATTTCTTGAACGATTGCCTCCCCCACATATCGAAAAATATCCGTGCTTTCGATGTGTGTTCGAATGCGTTCTATCCATTTTGCTGGTCTGGATGCTCGCTTCGCTCGCATCTCAAAAACAAAAAAACATCCTTCATCAATCCTTCTAGTCAAGTATAGATCAGTTGGACAAATAGATCAGATTGAATCATGAACATATCGATTGCATACTTATTTTTCACTATCCTGCTCTTCTCATTGGTTCACTTACAAAACTATCGAAATATTTTTCCTAGTAATTCCTTTACTTTTCTACGTATTTGGAGAATACGTAGATTTTTAGAGTATTTGTAGAATGAAAGTCCCACTGCAGGTCGGACGCAGTAATCGCAGTTGATGGCCGCCCAGTTATCTATCTCGCCCGTCTTGGTTTGCACCAGTTTCCTGTTTTTAGCGTTCGCCGAGTTTAAAAAATGTGTGAGATCGTGTTCGTAGCGGAGGGTAATGAAAGGGCAGAAATGTGATTTTTAAAGACGGACTTAAACATTTGTCCACGCTTTCGATGCGTGTTCTGTCTACTTGTGGTCTCAAAAACAGAAAAATATCCTACATCAATCCTTCTAGTAAGGTATAGATCAGTTGGACAAATACTCTCGTATTCTCTGGTCGGTATCAGGAGGCAGTCGTAATTACGGAGTTGTGGGCTCGGGAGGCAGTCATGCTGGTCAGGAGGCAATCGATAAAGACCGTTTCGACCACCAGTGGTGAAAGTTGCGTTTCCAGTGAAAAATGCAGTTCCCAAAACCTTAGAATCACAACCTTCCTGGAGAGCATTATACCTACCTGGTCTACCTACTGTCTTTAATGTACGAGTTGGCAACACTGGTTGGGACATGAGACCAACTTGCCCTAAACCCTCTCCAAGATTGCTGTTTCAGTAGGATGAGATATAGATTTTATATCTACCCTAACATAACTACACCACTTTTCTAGCGATTCCATTCAAATTTGTGATAATTGTCCTTATATCGTCTGTAGGTTGAAGATCCAGTAGAGAAAATCATGTGCTACACCATTGACGGCGGAACTACCAAATTTTTCGACATCTGCCAACTAATCGAGTTCTACCGCCTCAACGCCGGACCACTCCCGACCAGGTTGACCAACCACCTCGAAAAACTCTCCAAAACTTCCAGTTCCGCCACCAAAACTGACACTCAATGACGTCACCCTACCCCCACCATTTGAATCTCACATGCCTAGACATGTTTCTTTCCTTTTTTTTTAAATCATAATGTTCTTTCTACGTTTTAATTTTTAACTAATAATTTTTTTCGTCAACCTAATGAGTATGTTGAATAAGTTACTCTTTGTACTGTTCCAATTATCACGTGTTTGATGGCGTTTTATATGTTTCAATTTGTGAAGTATTTATTGTAAATTTTCCTCTATAGACTGGAAATCGCTTGGCACATTTCTACAAAATTACGATTACTCCCAATATAGTCTTTCAAACGAACCAAAACGTCATGTATACCTTAGTTATGTATGTTGAGAGATTCACGGAGCTATCGGGAGGGTTTTACAAGGATCGACCCAACTTGCCCTCGCCGATTGTATTTTTTTAGTTTTACTTGATATCAAGCGTGTTGTATTTCTGCTTGTCACGGCAATTCAGGTAATTTATGTGTGAAAGTTCGTATTTGTTATCTCTGTTTTGTGTATACCTCCATTTCACACACATTACCACTCTGATTTCTTCGCCATGTTAAGCCAAGCGATTGTCCTTAAATATTCTACGTTATGTTCGTTACTCTCAGAACTTACTTGTTGTTTTATTGCTACGACATTTTAACCCTATTATTTTATAATTATTCACTTACTGTAAGTAACGATACAAGAAGGAATAATTGGTCTGTATCCTAGAGAAGTACGTGTAAAAGTCTTATTTCTACTTGCATCGTTTGTATGTAAAAAGCGTTGCACGAGCGAGCAAATGACTTCTTGGCGCTCCAGTCGTTTTAGTGTTAGACTGTATTGATTAAAATTTATATTTGTAAAACTAATTATCCTTGCGAGCGTTCAAGTTCGCCCTAACATTAAAGAGGTTTTTTTTCCGTAAGAATTTCTCATCTCTTCTATATGACAACTCCTTCCAATAACTTCTTCATGCAAGTAATATTCCCATCCCGTATATTCAAGATAATATCTTTCACAACTTGTCGCTAAATGAAAAGTAATTTTGAACATTGCCTCAGTTTCTGGGAGGTAATTTCTTGTCCAATTGAAATAATTTTTAAAAAACCTCTTTTATGATTTTGCAATAAACTTAGTTTTATTGATTAGTATTTATACTATCCTAGCAACCCAGTAGGTCAAAGGAAAGTATTTTTTAAACAAATCTTGTATTTCTATTTATTAAAATTTCGTTATTTTTTAGTACTGTGTTTTAAATAAACCCTAGTTATTGTTAAGCCATATAATTTCTTTTTAAAAAACTAGATCGTTTTGAAAGCCCTTCGCCATCAACCTAGAGATCATTTTATTGACGTAACAAGTTTACGATACGTTAGAAATAATTTTTTTAATTTTTACCATTCAGTAGAACGCCGTTACATCAAAAACTTCGATAAACATTTTTTTGTCCTAAGATTAAAAGAAAGGATATATTTACAATGGTGACAATTTGGGATTTCGTTGTCGTTTCAATGTGTGTACATACGAATTTCAATATTTACCTAGAGAAAACTAACTTTACCTAATTAATGTGTTAATGAACTAGCCTGAATTGTAACAAATAGATTTGTACTTTATCAAAATAGCGTTACGTGTGGTACCCCAAAAGTCGTACTTTTTGCGTTGTTCTTTTCAAAAATGCTGGAAATAAGCGGCAGGGAAGAAAATAAAAATAAATAAAACAATCCCCGGTTCTTTCCGAACTGGAGACAAAAAATTTCAAGGGATCAAATCAATAAAACGTTTTTAAACATAAAGTAAGGATTCCATATGTGATAAGATAAAAAGTGGACTTGGGAAAGTTTTTCTTCTTTTTGAAGTTCTTTTCATTAGATAATTGATTAGTTTCTGGAGAAATGACGTACCTATAATCACAATTTAGTGATAATGATAATTAAAATTTATAAACAGCACGGCATTTTCGTCAAATTTGTGTTATTTTTGTAGTAACTAGTAGGGGTGAGTATCGAGTCTAGCTAAATCACATCTAAATCAATCAATTAAAATAAAAACTCAACTTGAAAATAACTTTTTATACCATTCAAAACCAACTATAATTATCAATCCTATTTAAATATTTGAAATAATTTACGTTGAACATTGAATTAAAATGATATTTCATAGGCCTACTTTGATTTGAGGTTTTGGAAACAAAAAAGTGTAGCTTTGAACAATTTTTGAATCATGATTGAATACTATTGTTGATGGAACGTAGTTATAATATTCTACCATTTAATAGATATACTGATATTCTACCGTTTAATATAGTAATGATTAAACTGTTCAATAATTAATATAACAAAAACGTAGAGCTAAAAAAAATGAATTCCAATTAATTTTCTTGAAAATCTGGGAGAGAGACTCTATTCCGTCAAGCTAAATCACATCTGAAAGTCGATCAATTAAAATAAAACTCAACTTGAAAAATTATTTTTTATCCCGTTCAAAACCAACTAAACCGATGGCTCATTAATGATTTTTAAATGCCTAATAATCCAATCAACTGTATTACGATTAATTGTTATGAGCCTGCTTTGATATGACGTTTTCAGTAACGAAAAACTTAGCATTCAAGCGTTCCAGCTACGGCAAAGCTTTTATTGCAGTTTCGCCTCATCAATCCTATTCAAATATTTGAAATAATTTACGTTTACAATTTAATTAAACTCGCTATTTTATAGGCCTACTTTGATTTTAGGTTCTTAGAAACAGAAAAGCGTACCTTTGAAACGTGTATCAACATTTTTGAACAATTTTTGAATTTTTACACAATCACGATTGAATACTGTTGTTGATGGTACGTAGGGGACGGAGTTTAGACACACGGTGACGTTAGACGCACAAGTTGCGTTAGACACACTTGTTTCCAGAAATTGATTTCGGCGTGTTAACACAAATTTAAAGACCGAGTGGAACGATTCGCAAGCGGTTGCGGTCCACGGTTATTTGGCTATTCATTGTTCTCAAATATGATTTACACGCGTGTTTTACCCTACCAGAACAAAGCCACCGATGTTCTCCACACTTCAAAATTCTTTGAAACACAAATTCTTACCCCTCGTTTCTTTTACGCGATCCTCCTGCGACACAAACTATTCCTCTGCCTTCTTATTCTTATTCTACCATTTTACAAACCCTTGAATCTCTAATACAGTAATAATGAAACTGTTCAAAAATCAATTTAACTAAAAACTAGGAGTTAAAAAAAGGAATTTTAATCAATTTTCTTGAAAATCGGTAGAGAGACTCTATTCCTGGTTTTGAACCTTGATTTTCGAGCCTCTAACCCAACATCGATACTCATCCCTAGCAACTAGCCGTCCGCTTAATTTTTTTGGTTCGTTCCAACTAGAATTTTGACTAGTAAAGGTTTGGGTATACCCTATCATTTTACTAGCTATTTGACAACAATCATTAGAATTCAAATTTAAAGCAATACGGTAATTTCAACTAGACAATCTTTTAGCCCGAAATCTTTCGTAGTTTTTTCCGTTGTACGACTAAATCAGCACACACGAAAATGTTTTTGATGCATTGATCGGAAAACCTTAATTCGTTGCCTTGATTGTTGGTGTAGGCATCAATAATTGTTTATTTCGTTATTTTCGAACGATATAATTTTTGGAGAGAGCGCAACGATGGTTTGGCTCATGCCAATCATCAATGTCGCTTCGCTAAACTTCAAATTTGTTGAAATAATTAATAAAAGTAGACAATTTAGATGATAAGTCGGGCCAGTCCATATGCTGATCCTTGCAAAAAAAGGCCTCTTGTCCCTATGTAAATAATATAATATTTTTCGACTATCAAAAAGATTCAACACTTCAATAATCTGATAACCTCATTTTACGAAAGTAATAAATTAAATTTTGAAGAGAAATTCAGCAATCTTACCACCTAATATTTTCGAAAGTATTAATGATGAGTAAAAAAAAATGTGTACCTATTTGTGTGAAGAAAAATATTGTAACGAAAAAAAAACATATTTTATGTAAATCAATTTATAGTGTAGGATTGATTAATTGTAGGTGTTTGTAAAGGCGAAAGGATTTCGTAGCCTAACGTCTATTTGTAAGTTTTAATTTTCGAAACAATTAACGATTTTGAGTGTTAAATGAAAAAAAAATTACATATCCTTGTACTGATTATTTATTTGTGGATATGACGTGAATTTTGTCCTTTGAAGAGTGAGGGAGAAAAAAAATGTGTTTTGTGGATTTGGAACTGAACGTTCTTCGCAATTTGCAACCGAAACAAAAATAAATAAGATATTTTTGTATACAGAAAAATAGCTTAGAAAAGTGTCCTGCACAGATGAATGAAATGGGCTCAGATAAATTAAAGTGGATCGTTAATTTGAAAATAGACGGGAAAAAATGGTGGGACGAATGCCATATTTTTGTGACAACGTGTAACTGAAATAGGTTGTTTGACGTGTGACTTTTCGAATGTCGTTTCTTCCATGATTTATTTTAAAAGTCGGCAAGTTTTGAGAGGAATCGCGACAATTTTGGAAACAATTACGCGAATAATTATTTCGAATTATGGATCGTTTTATCTGTTTCTACGTCAAAACGGGGGATCACATGTTGGCTCTCGGTGGCTTCCAACTTCATTTACGCCTAAATAATGTAATGACAGGTCGGAAAATTTTGAATTTTAGTTCAAAAACTTGGTTTCTCATTGGAAAATTGATTATTGTGTAAGCATATCAACGTATATGGTTGGGATTGACCAAATAAGAAATTTGATCGCAAATGTACCATCTGATAGAGTAAAGTTCGTGGTTATTTACCCAAAAAAAAATCCCTTTTTAACGTGTTTTCTGATGATTGGGACCAAAACGCTGTACAGAAGGGTGAATATTAAAAACTAAATCCATATAAATGTATTTACCAAATCGTGAAATGAAAATAAATTGTAAAAATACACCATCATTCATCACAACGTAAACTAAACTCATACAAATCAATAAACATTCATAAAATATTAATAAAATTAATTTGAAATAAAAACGTTGTTGCACTTTAAGCTGAAAATGTCTTCTTTTCGTTTTAAGGAGCACTCCTTTAAAAGAATTCTTTGGTTGCTAAGGCATGTGTCCCTCATTGTCACTCATATCAGTGGTATGGGGTATCTCGTAAAATTCATAAAAACTCGTCACCAATAAATTAATTATTAAAATAAAATAGCCTATAAACTAACTGGATAATTAATGCTGTCGTTTTTGGGATATGTTTCAGTGTTGCAAAATCTAACCCATTTTTAGGTTGTAGTTCTGCACTTGCGCTTGCTTTGTTTTGGCTCACAACGACCTAATTCCTTAATTATTTGGGAATTCTGTGGAATACGTGAGGTTTTTGTTTGGAAAAATGTTCCCTAACTAGATCGGAATCGAATCAGAACCTATAGAACTGAAGAGGGTCAGGGTTAGGTATGTTCCAACTTGTTCGAATAGTATTTGGAACTGCTCTTTACTAAGAGTGACGTAATCTACTGCGCATGTTTTGACCTAAAAGTTCGGCCAAATATCTCTTGACCACTTGAACTAATTCCAGGACTCCTCAGAACTGGTTGTGTGTCAAAAGTGGGCCACATTAGTTCCAAATGGTTCAGAACTGTTTCTGTGAACAAACCCACACTTGAAACCCTCGTGTTCCTGCACGTTGTCACCTCTATCTTGAAAACCATTTACGACTAAGGACATTTTTTGGACCAAATCGAACCAGAACCAACAAAATTACAGAGGTGGGGGGGGGGGGGGGGGAGAATTCATGGTTCAGGTCAAGACTGTTATGAGTTGTTTGAACAGTTCTCAGGACTTTTTGGAATTGTTAGTCTTTGATAATCGTGAAGTACCTACTGTAAAGCCCATGTTTTGACCTAAAAGTTCTGCCAAAGATCTTTCAAAACCACTCTAACTAATTCCAGGACTCCTTAGAACTGGTTTTGAGTTCCTCTAATCAACCAAAAGTGGGCAGTGTTCGTCCCGAATGGTTCAGAACTGTTCCTCTGAACAAACCCACGCTTGAAACCCTCGTGTTCCTGAACGTTGTCACCTCTCTCTTAAAACCACGTACGACTAGTTACATTTTTTGATCGAATCGAACCAGAACTAACTAAATTAAAGGGGGGTGGGTTCAGGCCTGTTCCAGTTATACGAACAGTTTTGAGGTCTTTACTGAAGTACCTACTGTAAAGCCCATGTTTTGACCTAAACGTTCTGCCAAAGATCTTTCAAAACCACTCTAACTAATTCCAAGACTCCTTAGAACTGGTTTTGAGTTCCTCTAATCAACCAAAAGTGGGCAGTGTTCGTCCCGAATGGTTCAGAACTGTTTCTCTGAACAAACCCACGCTTGAAACCCTCGTGTTCCTGAACGTTGTCACCTCTCTCTTAAAACCACGTACGACTAGTTACATTTTTTGATCGATTCGAACCAG
Organism: Creontiades dilutus; assembly: GCA_031894815.1. Lineage (NCBI taxonomy): Eukaryota > Metazoa > Arthropoda > Insecta > Hemiptera > Miridae > Creontiades > Creontiades dilutus. The sequence continues at coordinate 238,492 of JAVIWC010004717.1, forward strand.
AACTAACTAAATTAAAGGGGGGTGGGTTCAGGCCTGTTCCAGTTATACGAACAGTTTTGAGGTCTTCTACTACGTATGTTTCAACCTAAACGTTCTGCCAAAGACCTCGAAACCACTCGAACTAATTCCAAGACTCCTTAGAACGGGGCTTGAGTCCCTCCAGACAACCCAAACCGGGCAGTGTCCGTCCCGAATGGTTCAGAACTGTTTCTCTGAACAAACCCACACTTGAAACCCTCGTTGTCACCTCTGTCTTAAAAACCGCGCGAAACAATCTCATTAGAAGAAACAGTCGACATTTCATGTGACATCCGATATCGAAGTTTGACTTCTTCTGTGGGAGTTATACCCGAATCAACCATTTTTCATCCTGCCTGTAAGCCACGGGGAGCCCAACAGTCCTTCCCCCCCTTAAACTTCACATATTTTCTCGAATCGAGCCAAACATTTTCCTTTTGAGTGGAGGCCATTTTTTTAATCATAAATGCAACATTCTACCCTCATAATGCATTAATTTGTCATATTCATAAGTTCCCCCCATTTCACGTTTTCAATTTCTGACAACCTGTTTGTATAATAAGACACTTGGATGGTGGTTATATATTAATTACATCACAGTATTATATCGGGAATAGAATCGTATTATCTATTTTAATAGACAGGGTTTTGAGTTATTTATAATTAATTTTTTTCCAGTTTAAAAAGGTATAAATTAAGTAATGTTGATAAAAAATCGAGGCTGTGCTATTCTGAAGAACATTAACGTTGCTTTTAATTTCTTATTTATTTCTAGGTTAATTAAAAAGTAATTTTTAAAACAATGTTAGTAAATTTACCAAACATTTATTTTGTTAGTTTCATTTGGTAAGCATTAGCCGAAATTTTAATGTTTTTACAAAAAAATTGGATAATCAAAAATTTCATTCTCTCAGTAACACGATGAAATGTTTTGCGTTTGTAGTAAATTGCATTTTTTTGTATTGAGTTAATGACACGTGTTTAGGTTAATTTTCACGTGGCGCTCCGAACCGCCCTTTTTAAAATGAAATTTAATTTGTTAATTCAATTGATGACGTGTGGAGTTAGCGTTAAGGCATGTATTATGAGAAATGATGAAAAAAAAATTTAATTAAACAAATTGGTGTATCATGTAATGTTGTTTTTTAAATGAACGATGTTTAAATTGTTTGAGAAAAATACTAAAAATAGGAGCACGTTCGACAAAACGCACGTTTTACCAAAGAATGAGGATCTATTTTGTGGTAAATTGGATAATAACGTGTAAATTGTAGGAGATAGTTTGAAAATAAAAAAATTTGTCGAGTGTTTGAAGAGATTTTGTAAAGTGTGATTGGTTTAAATAAAATAATTTGAAACTGAAGTTACGTTATTTTGTTTGTACTTTGACTTATTAAATGTGTATTCGTTAACGAAGCATTATTGGGACCTATCGTAGCTTAGAATTATGTAATATTGTTGATAGATAATGCACAAATGTAATATTATTGAAAATAGTTAACCGAAATCCTTGGGGGATATGTCACGAAGAAAAGCGCAGTTTGAATCATTGGGGTTCTGACGGTTAATTTCCACAACTTTAGTGACGTCCCAGTAGCTTTGAATCTCTCGCAAGGAGCACTAAGATGAATCTAATTCTGTGATGAATTTATTGCAATCGTTACTTGACAAGATTATTGAAAATAATAAACGAAAACGTATGTGTGCATGAAAACGTATGCGTAGGTGCATGTGGGTCGGTCTCCTTGGTCCTGTCGGGTCGCCAGCATAAGGTGAAGGTAGTGGATGAGGAGTGTTTTGTCCTTGGACAAGCTTCCATCCCTGCCTGATCCGTGCTGGAGGCCTGGAGGTACCTTGGGGTCGACTTTACGGGAGTTGCCACCATAGCCGCTAGCCGTGTGCACCTTGGTGGAGCACTAGCTCGTGTAACCAAGGCTCCACTGAAGCCACAGCAGAAGCTGCGCCTCCTTCGTACGTACTTACTGCCAAAGCTAACCTATGGGCTAGTCTTTGGCAGGCTTACTGCGGGGAGGCTGCTTGAGTTAGACTGTGAAGTTTGCTCTGCTGTGCGCTCTTGGCTAGGCTTTCCACCTGGTGTCTCAAGTGCCCACATCCATGCACCGGTCAAGGCTTGGCATTGTCTCTCTCTCAGCCAGTATCCCATCAGCACCTGCTAGCCCTTAGGGGCTCGAGCTGGGAGGTTGCCCGCACTGCTGCTGACCTTGATTTTGTCAGGCAGCAGTTGTTGTGGTGCGATCGAGCTACTCCAACTGCTCCAAAACAAAGCTCATCTGCTTAGTTTGCTGCTGCCCTGCATGATTCAGTAGATGGCAAAGAACTCCGACAGTGCTCTGAATCCCCAATCTCGTCCCAATGGGTAGAGTGGGCTTTAGAGGGCATTGTGGCCCGCAACTACCGACATTTTCACGCCGTCCGGGTGGCTACACTAGCCACTGCAGTGAGGTGTTCGAGAGGTAGTCGCGGGACTGTAGATACCCTTTGCCGTGCCTGTCGGGGTAAAAATGAAAACCTCTACCATGTGGTGCAGCAGTGTCCACGAACTCATGGTGGCCGCATACTCCGTCATGATGCGGTTGCCAAGCAGATAGCAGGTGCATTGTCATCCAGTGGCTGGGATGTTGAGAGAGCGAGACTGTATCATATGCTGAGTGACCAGGGCAAGAAGCCAGATATCGTTGCCGTTAAGCCCGATGGGTCTGCCATAATCCTGGATGTCCAGGTTGTCAGTGGCAGCGTGGACATGGAGCAGACCTGGAGGGCTAAGATAAGTAAATATGATAGAAATGACCTTTGGCAAGCAATATCTGAGCTAAAAGGAGTGGCGCCTAACAACATCAAGGTTATGGCTGCAACCGTGTCATGGCGCAGAGTGTGGTGCGGGAAAAGTGCCACGGAGTTACTTGAGCTGGGCATCTCATCAGGAGTACTTCGTGGTATCACCACCTGCGTCATCAGGGGCTCTTACCTGAACTGGTGGTCTTTTTATAGGGGCACTTCCTTGCATCCCTCTCTTCCTCCTCCATCATCCTCAACTTCCCATATCCCAAGGGCCAGCGTCGGGTAAACCTGGGCGTCCTGTCCACTTTCATTTCATTTAGTTTTTTCGTTTTCATTTAATCCGTCTTTGAGGGGAGATTATAAAAAAAGAAATAAATAAAAAGATTGTGTGTGACAAATTGTGTCGACGCTGGCCAAATTCTTCAACGATTTTTTCTTTGTACATTTTTTAAAAATTTGACCCTCAGAAGTTCTGTCCAACTAACTCATAATTTCTTTTGGAATGCATGGTTTTTTTACTTCAATTTTCCATATTTTTCGTATCTTGGAATGATTTGGAACAGTTTAATCCAACAATGTATAGAAAACCATGGCTTCATTCTCTACTGTTATTTTATAAATCGTGATTTTCCTATTTTCATGTTACATAGACCTGGTTGATGCTTTAGTTTTCCTTAAATTTTGTAATCTTTCAAAAAAAGACTCTCATTTTAGTTTCATTTGCTGCTACATATTGCCACACTGGGCATCATCGCTATTTATCTAATTTTTTCTTTAAAGAAACGATCAGTTGAAACGCGCTATGGTTTTTCCAATTCGCCCTAAAAAACTAACTGTTGAAAATTCTCTGCTAATTTTGTTATGCATCTCACTAAAAATATTACTAATTCAGGTACTAACAAGTCACTGGTGGTGACACCACGGAGTAACTCTGCTGAAATACTCAAGTCGCGTAACTTCACGGCAACACAACCCTGCAATGATCACCTCTTATATGACATCAAAAGTCATATCAGATCATTGTGTACCAATATTACAAACCAATCGTTGAATTTCTCCGAGAAGGAGGTAGTCTTTTACTGGATATATGGTGTATAGAAAAAGCTAATAATCAATTTCAAATAGATATAGATTTTTATTACACAATAAAATTAAACAATCCATTAAATAGTTCATAAGTCTAGGAGAAAATTACAATTATCAACTAATGAAATCAAATATGATGACTTCCATTGATTGTAGCTATCAGACAAATCCGAGATTCGTGAAGGAAAACGTTTTTATTGGTCGTCAAACTGCATACGTGGAGTAATTTGTGTCGTCAAACGACGCTGCTGCTTTGGTAAAGAAGATCAAAGTGCTGGAGTGACGTCTCTTTGAAGGTCTGAAACGAATAGAAAATTTAAATAAAATCAGATTCTTATGAGTTATTTGACGTGTTTTCCATTCTGGGTGTACTCAAAGAAAAGTTGTCACTGGAAAGCTGCTAATTCATGAGGTTCTGTAGTGTTAGATATTCAGTAGCAACAAAGAAGCAGCAACAGATCAAAGAAATTTATATGCTCATCGACGATATGGTGTGGGTGGATATGAAGATAGTAAAGGAGACCCAAAACTAACCAGACTTCAGCATTTCTGTAGACCTGAGTAGGAGCGAGGTAGTTTGGATAGTTGAATCAAATGAGCTGCCACTGTGGCTGCACAATGGCAAAATGGCTTTGCAACGATTTGCTGAAGTTTTGGAGTTCGGATAACATGTAGGATGCAGGGTGTCCAGCTTTCAATGTACTCCAAACTTATTTCATCCAACTCAAAACAAGAGATAAAAGATCTCACTTAAAGACGAAAAGGCATACCATTCAATCATTTGCTGAAGGGAAGGTGGAGGCAACAGCTCATACGGGGCAAAGAACGCAGTGGCTTCTTGGAGAAAATCCGCACAGTTAAAATTTCTGCTAACAGGAAGCAGTTCCGTCATGATAAAAGCAGCTATCCAAAACAGGACGGATTTCGTCGACACAGAAAATGTTTCAATCTGTTTTTTTCATGTTTTCACATCAGATTACGTCTTGTTTTAGGTTAATTCCATAACGATCTGGGCTTTTTAAAAAGACAACTTAGAGGAATGAACCTCATTGTTGTACATTCCCGTATCAATTCCTCCGTTATCACTTGTTTATTGTCGAGTTATCTCCAGTTTGAAAAGGACCCAGAGATAAAATCTGGGCCTCCTAAAAAAAAGCGTCTACGAACTATTGTAACCATATACCGTAACAAATTATAAGCCATTTCGACTGATCCCATGCACAATAAAAGGGGCAAATTTCAGTGGACGTCCCACACAGGTACCAAGTCTAACACACCTATCCTACGAAAGCATAAGTTAAGATAACCTGTAATGTTTCTAATACAATTCCCCAATTCTGTCAGAAAACGACTCAAACAATTTGTTCTAACTAAAACTTGAGTTTCATTCATGAACTTGAATTGGTTTCCCTTTGTCTTGGACGTTCAACCAACATTCAGGCCTAAGAATCTCACTAAAACGCAGCAATGTGAGGTATCCCTTTCACTGTACAAATTAAAAACCAAAATATGAGGGTATATGCCCTCATCTACCTTGCAGTTATTTTCAACCTAGGCAAAACTATTTCTAAAACAATCTCTTAGGTATGATAATCACGTGGATATATTAATTTGCAATATCACCGAATTCAATAGCTGATACTGTATTGTACCTCCTTACTTTTAATTGTTGGTCCATTTTAGAGAGAGTCTGAGAAACGTTAATCAGCATTCTCGTCGTGTTGCCCTCCATTAAACGTAGTTTTTCACTGTCGTTTGAGCTGGTTTCTTCTGATATACTGTGAGCGATCTGTCAACATAGTAAAACAATGATATTGTACTTGATTGTGTAAATTATGCCAACTAAACTATGAAATGAGTTGAAACTTTTAGTGTTAAAGGCACCCATAGTTTCAGACTTTCTTCAAATGGTTAGTAGCTCCCACGACTTTCTATAAAAGTGCTCTAAGAACTGATTGGTTTGTATCATTATCATCGCTTTCCATTTCAATTCCAGTGCTTCCTGATGAAACTCCACAATCACATCCATCATAATTGGATGTATTTTCTTAATATCTTTGTTTGTTTTAAAGAAATTGAGCATGTTTAGTTTAAGGGATTGTACAAACGATCAATCCCGTTTGCTCTAACTGCTGCAGTAGTCCTTGAACTGAGCTACCTGTTTCTTCTGCACGAATACTGAATAGGGTCGTTCAGTTTTTGTATTTGAATAACACACCTGCCACAATGATATGGATAATTTTAATCAAACACGGCTGGAATTCTTGCACCAACATTAGTGAAACATGTTATTCTATGTAAAACTAATTCATGAACTCAGCAACCCCATTGTTCTGCACGAACACCGAACAGGATTGTTCAGTTCTTCTATTTGGATAACACACCTGCCCACCTGATATGGCTTATTTGAACTGAACATGGTTTGAAGGTTAGCCAACATCAGCAAAACACGTGATCCTGTGTAAAACAAATGGGGAACCTCTTTGTTCGGCCTATAAAAGTTGAGCATCCATAGATTAACGCGAGAGAAACACACGATGTTCAGCCTGAAGTAATGTCATATAGAATCACGTGTTATTCTAATGTTGATGCTAATCTTCAAACCATGTTCAGTTCAAATAAGCCATATCAGGTGGGCAGGTGAGTTATCCCAATACAAGAACTGAACAATCCTGTTCGGTGTTCGTACAGAACAAAAAGGTTGCTCATAAAATTGTTCATGAATTTGTTTTACATAGAATCACGCGTTTTGCTAACATTGGCCTTTGATTCATGTTGAATTCAAGCAAACCTTATGTCGAGAAGGTGTCTTTATGTGGTACCGGTTACGTATGCGGTCTACCTCGAGCCTGCGATCTACGATGTTATTGTGCGGTCTACTGTTTGTTATCGGTTCGCAAGGTGCTTCAATACTTCTGGCCTTTGTTTTGTACAATGTTCACCTTTATCAATAGTGTTGATGGGGTTGGGGCTCTCAGGTTAGTTCTGTGCCAGTTCCCATGCGTGTCTTTTGCCTTGAATCTGAAGTTGAATTGGGTTGTCTCTGTGTGAAATCGTCGAGTTGGTGTGGTACTGGAGTAATTTATGCAAAATAAGTGATGTGGAGAGGTGGACGGGAAGAGGTAAACCTGCAATTGTTGACTGGTTCAATTTGTGCAGGGACGTATGTTGCGAGATGTTCGAGAAGCGCAGAAGGTGTTGAAGTGCATGACATCAATGACATGAGGACCACCTCCTTGATGACTCCATGATGACCATTCGACTACTAGACGATCTTCAAATCGAAGAGAACAAAGCTACTGTACATTTCCATGGTAGACCGCATACATAACCAGTGGGGGGTCGGTAGACCGCATACATAACCGGTACCCTTTATGTGATGTTTGAATTGAAAGTTTGAAAAACTAAACAATCCTAGTCTGTTTGTGTGCAAAATAACTTCAGTTCATAAATTTGCTGTAGAGAGAATCACTTGTTCAGTACAAAATAACCGTATCATTGAGGCTAGTGGGCAGGCGTGCTGTCCAATTACAAGAACTGAACAATCTTGTGCAGTGTTAGTGCAGAACAAACAGGATACTCAGTTCATGAATCAGTTTTACATAGAATCACGTGTTTTGCTAACGTTGGTATTAGCCTGAACTCATCAGGTATCGAGTCATACCTATGTTGATCCAACGAGTCATTTCATAACAATACTTGAACGAATTCAATAGCTCACGTGAACAATGTGGTGAAGTTTGCTGATGTCAGCAGGGGCCAACTCTTTGAGGTCGACGGCGTCGCAGAGCTTGAGGAGCGCCAGACATTTTTCCACCAGCTGGTCGGAATCTTTGCGCCTCCCGCGGCCGTCGTAACTCTCCCAAGCGCCGTTTTCTTCTTTGTCGATGAGCTCGATATCCGAACGACTGAAATAGTATTCCAAATTTCATTAATTGGATGCACTTAATTGGCCAATCAATATTTAAAAAGTTCGCATTAAATCGATAAAGAAATGAGAAACCTGCAGACATTTCAGGTTATTATTCGGGGAACCGAGTTGAACATTTTAGAGAGAACATTTTGTAGGAAAATCGAGAAAATGTCCAGAAAATTCATTAAATAAGAGTCATTCACAACACCAAAACTTAATTAAACCAGAAAGTTTGCTGGAAAACCTGCAGTCATCCTAGATCATTATTCAGGGGATGGAGCTGATCATTTTAAAGGGGAATTTTTGAGCGAAAATTCTATAAAAATCATTGGTCAATCAATATTCAAAAGTTGCATTGAATAAGAAGAGAAATGTGAAATTTGCAGTCAAACAGAACATTTTAGAGAGAAAATTTTGAAGGAAAATCGAGAAAAACTTCAGAAAAATCTATAAACAAATATATTTTTTAACACCACAACTACAATCAACCAGAAAAAGTGGTGGAAAACGTGAAGCGAGAACGGGTTTTAATTCAGGGGATCAAGCTGTACATTTCAGAGGGAAAAGTTGAGGAAAGTCCAGAAAAATCGTAAAGCAAGCATAATTCTCAACACCAAAACTGCATAAAACCAGAAAGATTGGTGGACACCTGCAGCCAACACCTTGGTTACTATTAAGGAGGATGAGGTCAACATTTCATAGACGAACTTCTGTAGGAAAATCGAGAAAATTTCCAGAAAAATCATTGAACAAATTCCGTTTTTAACACCAAAACCGCAATTAACCAGAAAGTTTACTGGAAAACCTCCAGTTAGCAGAGATTATTATTCAGGCGATGGAGCTGATCATTTCAGAGGGCATTTTTGAGGAAAAGTCCAGAAAAATCATTAAGCAAGTATAATTTTCAAAACCAAAACTGCAGAAAACCAGAAAGTTTGCTGGAAACGCTGCAGTCAACCAAGATTATTATTTCGAAGATGGAGCTGATAATTTTAATAGAAAAATATTTGTGAGGAAAAGTCGAGAGAAATCCAGAAAAATCATTGACCCTTCCCAATCAGCCCCCCCCCCCCCCCATCAGTAGTGGCTGAAAAAATCTGACAGATACACCGCGCTTATCCAGGTAATATTCTACAACTTTCTAATTATGTAATTATTTAGGGAATAATATATTTGACAGTGTCCTAAAAGATAGGTCTAGATGATAACTCTGTGAAAAGTAACTTGTTTTGCAATAAAAACCAAGATGTATCTATCAGATACCGCACGTATCCACGGTACTTGTGTTTTCTAAGAAATTTGTTTTTCTTTTATTTTACAGGAGAATGGTATCCCATCGCCGGATTTATGATTCATATTCATCAGAAAGCAGCTGAGGACCTCAGGGCTGCTCCTTCAGAGAAAAACGAAGACGACGCGCCATAAATTTCTTCGTTAGCAGCATAGCACGTCAATCTGTGACAAATACCACCGAGCAAATGCATCTATGTTATTTGAAATTCGATAGTTCCTACAGGAAACACTTATTATTGTTTTATTGTCGAAAGATCTCACCTTTTTTCCCCCAAGGGATCTTACCAATATTTTTTCTTTGTGAATTTATATTGTATTTATTTACATTATGTTTCCTAGTTTTAGTTGATACAATTCGTTTCTAGTTCGCAACTCCTCGTTCCACGGAATCGGAGCTTATTTCTAAGGTATTTTCCGAGCCTTTTCATCCTATTTTCATGTGGTACTTGATTTTGAAAAATAAGTGGATTTGTTTCATGTTGAATTATTACTATATTTCGTGTTGAAACCTTGTCCGTCATTGTTATATGTTCAAATACATTTTTATTTATTTTAAAACATTTCAATTTTTTATTGAGTATATCACCACAGTCATTGAACCCGTCCCTAACCGTTTGAAACTGAAAATACTGCTCAACTTCCTCGAAAATGAGGGCCAGGAGAGCTCTTGTCAGATTCTGCCCTCCTAATACCTTCTAAGGGTCCGAAACTGAAAATTTCCTTGAAAATGAAGGCCAGGAGAGCTCTTGGCGGATTCTGCCCTCCTAATACCTAAGGGTCCGAAACTGAAAATTTCCTTGAAAATTCTTAGATTCTGCCCTCCTAATACCTTCTAAGGGTTTGAAACCGAAAATTTCCTTGAAAATGAAGGCCAGGAGAGCTCTTGGCGGATTCTGCCCTCCTGATACCTTTTAAGGGTTCGAAACTGTAAATTTCCTTGAAAATGAAGGCCAGGAGAGCTCTTGGCAGATTCTGCCCTCCTAATACCTTCTAAGGGTCCGAAACTGAAAATTTCCTTGAAATGAAGGCCAGGAGAGCTCCTGGCAGATTCTGCCCTCCTAATACCTTCTAAGGGTTCGAAACTGACGATTTCCTTGAAAATGAAGGCCAGGAGAGCTCTTGGCAGATTCTGCCCTCCTAATACCTTCTAAGGGCCCGAAACTGTGAATTTCCTTGAAAATGAAGGCCAGGAGAGCTCTTGGCAGATTCTGCCCTCCTAATACCTTCTAAGGGTCCGAAACTGAAAATTTCCTTGAAAATGAAGGCCAGGAGAGCTCTTGGCAGATTCTGCCCTCCTAATACCTTCTAAGGGTCTGAAACTGAAAAATTTCCTTGGAAATGAAGGCCAGGAGAGCTCTTGGCAGATTCTGCCCTCCTAATACCTTCTAAGGGTCCGAAACCGAAAATTTCCTTGAAAATGAAGGCCAGGAGAGCTCTTGGCAGATTCTGCCCTCCTAATACCTTCTAAGGGTTTGAAACCGAAAATACTGCTCAACTTACTCTAAAATGAAGGCCAGGAGAGCTCTTGGCAGATTCTGCCCTCCTAATACCTTCTAAGGGTTCGAAACTGAAAATTTCCTTGAAAATGAAGGCCAGGAGAGCTCTTGGCAGATTCTGCTCTCCTAATACCTTTTAAGGGTCCGAAACTGAAAATTTCCTTGAAAATGAAGGCCAGGAGAGCTCTTGGCAGATTCTGCCCTCCTAATACCTTCTAAGGGTCCAAAACTGAAAATTTCCTTGAAAATGAAGGCCAGGAGAGCTCTTGTCAGATTCTGCCCTCCTAATACCTTCTAAGGGTTCGAAACTGAAAATTTCCTTGAAAATGAAGGCCAGGAGAGCTCTTGGCAGATTCTGCCCTCCTAATACCTTCTAAGGGTCCGAAACTGAAAAATTTCCTTGAAAATGAAGGCCAGGAGAGCTCTTGTCAGATTCTGCCCTCCTAATACCTTCTAAGGGTCCGAAACTGAAAATTTCCTTGAAAATGAAGGCCAGGAGAGCTCTTGGCAGATTCTGCCCTCCTAATACCTTCTAAGGATCCGAAACCGAAAATTTCCTTGAAAATGAAGGCCAGGAGAGCTCTTGGCAGATTCTGCCCTCCTAATACCTTCTAAGGGTCCGAAACTGAAAAATTTCCTTGAAAATGAAGGCCAGGAGAGCTCTTGGCAGATTCTGCCCTCCTAATACCTTCTAAGGGTCCGAAACTGAAAAATTTCCTTGAAAATGAAGGCCAGGAGAGCTCTTGGCAGATTCTGCCCTCCTAATACCTTCTAAGGGTCCGAAACTGAAAATTTCCTTGAAAATGAAGGCCAGGAGAGCTCTTGGCAGATTCTGCCCTCCTAATACCTTTTAAGGGTTCGAAACTGAAAAATTTCCTTGAAAATGAAGGCCAGGAGAGCTCTTGGCAGATTCTGCCCTCCTAATACCTTCTAAGGGTCCGAAACTGAAAATTTCCTTGAAAATGAAGGCCAGGAGAGCTCTTGGCAGATTCTGCCCTCCTAATACCTTCTAAGGGTTCGAAACTGTAAATTTCCTTGAAAATGAAGGCCAGGAGAGCTCTTGGCAGATTCTGCCCTCCTAATACCTTTTAAGGGTTCGAAACTGAAAAATTTCCTTGAAAATGAAGGCCAGGAGAAGATTCTGCCCTCTCAATAAAATCTAAGGGTCTGAAACTGAAAAATTTCCTTGAAAATGAAGGCCAGGAGAGCTCTTGTCAGATTCTGCCCTCCTAATACCTTTTAAGGGTTTGAAGCCGAAAATACTGCTCAACTTTCTCTAAAATGAAGGCCAGGAGAGCTCTTGTCAGATTCTGCCCTCCTAATACCTTTTAAGGGTTTGAAACCGAAAATACAATTTCTTTAGATTGTTTTATTGCACCAAGTTATAATATAAGCAGCATTATTATAATATATAGTTGACGTACATTAAGAAATCTAAGATACTTCACTTAGTCCTTATTGTACTGATATTTGCACTTTATGATGCTCACAGTAAGCGAATTAAATCGCGTGGCTTGGTTCTCTTCAGTCTTCTAAGCAGATCCTCTGTGTTGAAAAGCTGGACGACATCCTCATTCACATGATCTTGTAGCCTCAAGAGGTGACGCATGGCTTGGCTTGGACAGATTCAATCTGCAGCTCGTAGTGAAGTCCGTCGTTTTTAGAATATGTGAATGCATCTACGCAACTTCTTAGGACATTTTTCTGAAAGCGCTGAATAATGTCACGGTAGCTCTGGGCCGTGCACCCCCACAGTTGCGCACCATAAATCCAGACAGGCTTTAGGACTGGCTTGCTTGTATCAACTTATTGTGGACTGACAGTTTTGACCGTCGGTCCATCAGCCAGTACTGCGATGTCTCGGACACAACTCAGAACAAGTGGGTGTGGCACATAGCTTCCTCGTATCCATAACATGACTCTATAGATCATTGAAAATTATTCAATTAGGCGAAGTAACTCCCGGAGTTATGCTTGTGGCAAAGATTCCACGTTTGCGCATGCGCAGAGGCTACTATTGATCCGGGGTCATGAAACCTATAGGGGACCATCCACACATCAAACCGAACAATCCCTGAAAATTTCATCGAAATTGGTCTAGAACTCCCGGAGTTGTGCGCGTAACAAGGATTTCACGTTTACGCATGCGCAGAGGCTACTATTGATCCGGGGGTCATGAAACCTATAGGGGACCATCTACACCCCAACTCGCACAATCCCTGAAAATTTCATCAAAATCGGACTTTAACTTCGTGTAGTTTTGCCCGTAACAAGGATTTGCTGACAGACAGACAGACACACAGACAGACACGGAACCAAAATTGTTCAGAAAGGTCTAAAACGCAAAATGCGAGTGGAATTTTTGATTTTGGAGACAAAAAAATTTTCACATTCCGAAAGTGAAAACAATGCTTCCGCTACCTTGGTAGACTCGGAAGCAATAACTACAATAATCCAGAAAGATTGGTGGGAACCTGCAGCCAACTCGGTCAATTGTTCAGGGGGTCGAGCTGAATATTTTGAAGGGAAAACTTTGTGGAAAATTCTACAAAAAATGTCCAGCAAATCAATTTAAAAAACTGTAAGTTTTAACACCCTCCATAACGGCAGTTAACCAGAAGGATAAGTGGAAAACTTATAGTTGACACTTGGTTGATTATTCACGAGATCCAGCTGCATATGTCAAAACTGAAAATTTACGGGAAACTGTTGTGGAAATCAGAAGTTTTGATCGCTTTCAATTTTGAGCATGGGCAATAGTGATTGCTCACCCAATATCCAGGGGTGCCCACAGGGGGGGGGGGGGGCTGTGATGCAGTCTGCGTCACTGAAATTTTGGGGGGTCCAACTAAAATTGGGGTTGGGGGGGCTAAAGTTGATTGAAATAGTGTTTAACGTGAAAACATTCAAAACTATTTTACTTCACATAAATGATAATGAACCTAGTAATTCATTTAAACATGGTTTGTTTTCCTATCTGAAAACGCTGCAAATTCTTCCACTGGGGTTTATTATTCAATTGGCTTGCGTTCATGATCTGAATTTCTACTAAGCTTTGGAGTGTGCGTGTATCACAAGTGATAGAGCGATTATTGAAATTCAGGAGATATGCATAGAGCACGTAAATCTGTTCTCAACCAAAATACCTATTTGGATTGATCAGTTGATCACATTTGTGTGCCTCCTGAAATTCAATAATTATTGAATTATAATCGCTCTATCACCTGTGAAACACGCACACTCCAAAGCTTAGTAGAAATTCAAATCATGAACGCAAGCCAATTGAATAATAAACCCCAGTGAAAGAATTTGCAGCGTTTTTCTATTGAACCTCAATACCCCCCACAATCAAAACATGCGTACGTTTTCTCTATTTGGGAGAAAATGCTAAATTTCAGGAGGCACACAAATATGATGAACTGATCAATCCAAATAGGTATTTTGGTTGAGAACAGATTTACGTGCTCTATGCATATCTCCTGAAATTCGATAATCGCTCTATCACCTGTGAAACACGCACACTCCACAGCTTAGTAGAAATTCAAATCATGAATGCAAGCCAAATTAATAAAATTGAATAATAAACCCCAGTGAAACAATATGCAGCGTTTCATGCATATCAGAATGCTTCAACCCGTGTATCGGCTCCAAATCTTTTTAGGAGTTCACTCCAGTATCCACATTCACATCACTACATCACTAGGTTACCGCGATCAAAACAAATACAATAATAAACCAAAATAACGCAAATGTTGGCAACATAAATCGGGCCATACATCGAGAATGGTTTGAGCTACAGACGTAGGGAGAGGCTCATTCGATTCCTCATGAAAAGTTCTTTAAAAAAAGTACAAATTTAGGCCGCCTTGATTATTTTTGAGGTTTTTAGGGATTTTACAAAACTTTGACAACCGTTAAAGGGCATTTTAAATTAAGTGAGAGAGCTGGCTAAAGAATTGGGGCGTCGTCGGACCAAGATGGATTTTTCCTGAAAATTTCAGATCTTTTGCTCCAGCCGTTTGGGAGAAATCGTGCGTACGGCTACGGCGGACGGACGGAAAATTTTTTATTGCAGATTTGGATTCTACACCCTTTGAAACGTAAACCATGAAATTTTCAGGGGGGTTAGAATTTTTTTTCCAGAGCGATTACAATGGTTTATTATTGAATAATAAACCAAAAGCCCGACAATTTTCATTTTAAAGTTTGTTTAGGGCTTCCATTTCGTACAAAAATTTATTTATCATGTATTAGTTTGTTAAATTTAATAAAAATTATATGGTATTTTACATTGAGCACTTACTTACCAAACCTTCCTATTTTTGGTGGAAGAGTTTATACATTGTGAATAAATCAAATTAATTATATTTATATTTTGGTTCATTGGTATATTAAGATGGTATGAGTCATGAGATATCGGGTCTATGGGGTGGTTTATTTTTTTATTTATTGCCCTTTATTTCTTTATTTTATTTAAGAACTTTATTTCTTGCCCCCGGGGTGAAATACGGGCAGGTTACGTCCCTGTTTGTAGGGCTTACAGAGATATATTTGACAATATTAGGAGGTGCCTAGATAACTTGTAGATGGTATCAGACTACAAATTTAAAATTTTTCCTTCAAATTGGCGATGTTTTTATGTATACGATATTATTAATGTATGTTTTTTAGTTTTTTGAATGTTACCAAACCTATGTAAAGAATCTCAAGAAATATACATGTTTTGTCTATTGCCAGCTGAGTTTGAGTTTTTTCAATACCAATATAAATCTTTCTTTTAGTTTTAGATAAAATAAGGGGAATGAAGCTTAGGGGGGCCGGGCACCCCTGCAATATCGATATAATTCATAGGGTACCATCCAGAAAAATACGTTTAACTTATAACTCCGAATTCGAATGAAATAGTTTCATTCTAAGAAATTCACAATATCGAACACGACGATTTTGATCTGCTAACAATGACATTTTAGAAGATAAATCGCCTTCTTTGAAAATCCCATTAAAATCGGACGAAAACGATATGTTTCATAGTTTTGGTCGTGATTAGAAATTTTGACAGATACCAAAATTCATCTTGATTGACGAACCGATGTAAATCAGTAAGCTCTGAAACTCAAAAAGTCAGTGGAAAGTTCGATTTTACGCAGAAGTTTTAGTAGAATAAAAACAACATTAGGATCAGACAAGGAAAACTACGTTATAATGAATATTAAACCGAATTAGATGCATTCAAAAGTGAAGATAGGTAAAAATGATATTTTCGTTGGAACGTCATTTGGTGATAATCTGCGTTTCAACACGTGGATTTCAAGTATTCCACGTGGTTTTACACCCTATGAGGTCACGTGGCGCATGACCCCTAAATGACCGAACGATTTTATCGGGTTTTGCTCGTATTTCGGTTGACGATTTTATCTCTGAGGGAGATATAATATTTTAATACGTAATATTGAGTGATTTTACGGAGTTTTTCGGTGAAGAATTTTACAAAATTTGGAAGGAGGTTGAAGAAATGTGAGGTTGGGGTGTTGGCAGCACTGCGCGCCGTTCAGGCAAAAGGTGGTTTCAGATTTGATAAGTTAGTCGGTCGTTTTGCACCCGCCACGTGGAGTTTAGTTGTGATTGGAGCGTTTATTAGTCGTTTAATTAGTTTATGAGTCGGTAGGGGTTTTTTTAAGTCGTTTTTATTTGTTAAGTCAATGGCGAAGGTTTCGAGGTCAACGGGGGTGATCGAGTTGAGCGACTCGGACAGCGGCGATTCCCCCTTTTCCAAGTCTGACGAGCACGTGGCCACGTCCGAATGGGTCCGACGGAGCACGCGGGCTCGAAGGGCGTCGACGAGATTTTCCCCGGACGACGTCGAAACGTCGCAAGTCAAGAAATCCGTCGCGTCGACGTCGAAAGTGAAGAAAAACGGAGTCAGGACTCCGCGGCCCCTCAGCGACGGCCTCGAGCGGAAGAGGTCCTCGTCGTTCGATTCCGAGTGAGTATCGATTCGTACCGTCAGAGCGCGGGAGCTGACGATTGACATCGAATCGCGTTCATCGTCTACCGATGAAAACCGCTCGTCCCCAGCTGATGAAAATCATACGATGAAACAATCAATCCATTCATTCCCTTATCAGTGAAATGTCAAACAATGTCACAATCCAGCTGAAAAATTTCCATCACAAATCCGACAACATAAACCGAATCGAGGCATAAAGTTAACCTCAGACGCGTAAAAAATCAAACATTGATTAAATTAATGAAATGTTCAATCAAATTCAAAACTGTAATTAAGACCGTAATCAAAATCACCATAAACACGCTTAAAATCTTAAATTTAAACGCGAATAACGAAATAATCACCGTTAAACAACACAATTTACACGAGGTTATGAGAGATTTTCTTAAATTGATGTCATCGTTTCGATTTCTTTCTTAATCGTGTTGAAAAACGTGATTGTCAAAAATTTCTATTTAAAGAATTTTACACGTTTTTCAAACAATTTCATTTTTTTTTTTGAAAAGATGTCAAAATGTTTAAAGAAAACAAACAAGAAAACGTTGAACTAAAAAGTATACATTCTTTAAAAAACGCTGCAAACTCTTTCACTGGGGTTTATTATTCAATTGGCTTGCGTTCATGATTTGAATTTCTACTAAGCTTTGGAGTGTGCGTGTTTCACAGGTGATGGAGCGATTATTGAATTTCAGGAGGCACACAAATATGATCAACTGATCAATCCAAATAGGTATTATGGTTGAGAACAGATTTACGTGCTCTATGCATATCTCTTGAAATTCAATAATCGCTCTATCACCTGTGAAACACGCACACCCCAAAGCTTGTTAGAAAATCAAATCATGAACGCAAGCCAATTGAATAATAAACCCCAGTGAAAGAATTTGCAGCGTTTTCTAAAGAATGTACTCTTTTTAGTTCAACGTATTCTTGTTTGTTTCCTTGTAAACATTTTGACATCTTTTCAAAAGAAAGTTGAAATTGTTTGGAAAACGTGTAAAGTTCTTTTAATAGAAATTTTCAAGAATCACGTTTTTCAACGCGATTAAGAAAGAAATCGAAACGATGACATCAATTCAAAAAAATCTCTCCTAACCTCGTGTAAATTGTGTTGTTCAACGGTGATTATTTCGTTATTCGTGATTAAATTTAAGATTTTTAGTGTGTTTATGGTGATTTTTTACGGTCTTAATTATAGTTACGTATGTTAATGTTATGTTATTAATTACAGTTTTGAATTTGATTGAACATTTCATTAATTTAATCAATCTTTGATTTTGTCCGCGTCTGAGTTTAACTTTATACCTCGATTCGGTTCATGTTGTCGGATTTGTGATGTCATTAATCGTTAACATTTGTGAAATTCAATAATCGCTCCATCACTTGTGAAACGCGGACACTCCAAAGCTTAGTAGAAATTCAAATCATGAACGTAAGCCAATTGAATAATAAACCCCAGTGAAAATATTTGCAGAGTTTTTTTGTATGGTTATCAGAATGCTTCAACCCGTGTATCGGCTACGAAGAGCCTTCAGTAATGTGGAGTTCACTCCAGTATCCACATTACTACATCACTACGTCACTAGGTTACTGATATCAAAACAAAAACAATAATAAACCAAAATAACGCAAATGTTGGCACCATAAATCGGGCCATAGATCGGGAATGGTTTGACCTACGGACCTGGGGAGGGGCTCATTCGATTCCTCATGGAATGTTCTTCAAAAAGTCCAAATTTAGGCCGCCTTGACTTTTTTTGAGGTTTTTAGGGATTTTACAAAACTTCGACAACCCTTAAAGGGCACTTTAAATTAAGTGAGAGAGCTGGCTCAAGAATTGGGGCGTCGCCGGACCAACATGGATTTTTCCTGAAAATTTCAGATTTTTTGCTCAGCCGTTCGGGAGAAATCGTGCGTACGGCGGACGGCTTACGGACGGAAAAATTTTTATTGCAGATTCGGATTCTACACCCTTTGAAACGTAAACCATGAAATTTTCAGGGGGGTTAGAATTTTTTTTTCAGAGCGATTACAATGGTTTATTATTGAATAATAAACCAAAAGTGTACATTCTTTAAAAAACAAAACGAAAAAAGGTTCTTTGAAAGAAAAAGTTTTAAAAAGTATCAATTCTTTGAAAAAAAGTAAAACTATATTTTTTTAAAGTTATCAAATAATAACAAAAAATATAATAATCACCATTAAAAAATGCCCAAACTCGTTTTGGTTTATTATTCAATAATAACCCATTGTAATCGCTCTAGAAAAAAAATTCTAACCGCCCTGAAAATTTCATGGTTTATTTCAAAGGGTGTAGAATCCGAATCTGCAATAATAATTTTTCCGTCCGTAAGCCGTCCGCCGTACGCACGATTTCTCCCGAACGGCTGGAGCAAAAAATCTGCAATTTTCAGGAAAAATCCATCTTGGTCCGACGACGCCCCAAATCTTGAGCCAGCTCTCTCACTCAATTTAAAGTGCCCTTTAAGGGCTGTCCAAGTTTTGTAAAATTCCTAAAAACCTCAAAAAAAAGTCAAGGCGGCTTAAATTTTGACTTTTTTTTGAAGAACTTTCCATGAGGAATCGAATGAGCCCCTCCCCAGGTCTGTAGCTCGAATCACCGATGTACGGCATGATTTATGGTGCCAACATTTGCATCCACATTCACCACATCACTAGGTTACTGCGATCAAAACAAAAACAAGTTTTTTTTTTAATCGCAGTAACCTAGTGATGTAGTGAATGTGGATACTGGAGTGAACTCCTACAAGGGTTTATAGCCGATACACGGGTTGAAGCATTCTGATATGCCTGAAACGCTGCAAATTCTTTCACTGGGGTTTATTATTCAATTTAATTCATTTGGCTTGCATTCATGATTTGAATTTCTACTAATTACATTAATGATTTGAATAAACGCTCTATAAAATTGAATAATAAAACCCCTGTGAAAGAATTAAAACTGTGTTAAGAATTTACAGCGTTTCCTAAATCGCGTAGAGAAATGTGATTTAAAAAAAAAAGGAATTTCCACATTTATTAAACAATTTCACTTTGTTCCTGAAAACCTTTTCAAGCGATTCGAAATGTTTACCCCCCTGACGGTTTAAAAAGTGCATATTTTTTTTTAAAAAAGGCCCTTTGAAAGGAAAAACGTAAAGTTGTAAATAATAAAAGAATAAATTCTTTGAAAGAAAGTAAAACTATCATTAAATAATGTTGTAAAAGTGATTTTAATCACAAAAAATATAATAATCGCCATTACACGATGTTATTTATACACATTGGAAAAATATTGATTTTTTTTAATTTATGTAAAAAATCCTTAATAGTATTTAGAAACGTGATTTATTTTTATTTGAAGAAATTTCCTAGATTTTTATACAGTTTCAACTATGCCCTGAGAAATTGGTGTTTTTTTCAAGCAATTAGAAATGATTCAAAAAAAAAAGTTATAGAAGTGTAATTTTTTTAATAAACGAGTTCTTTGATGAAAGGTAAGAAGATTGAAAAAAAAGTTAAAAAGGTTATTCTAATCACAAACAATTTAACAATCTCCATTAAACAATGCAATTAATACGAGAATAAAGCAATTTTTTTTAAATTGATGTCAACAATGCCATTTTTTCTCCACAGGGAGTGTAAAAACGCGATTTTTCAAATTTGTATTAAAAAACAACTCTGTTTTGAAGACTATTCAAAATTTTTACAAAAAACGCTGCGAATTCTTTCACTGGGGTTTATCATTCAATTGGCTTGCGTTCATGATTTGAATTTCTACTAAGCTTTGGAGTGTGCGTGTTTCACAGGTGATAGAGCGATTATTGAATTTCAGGAGACATGCATAGAGCATGTAAATCTGTTCTCAACCAAAATACCTATTTGGATTGATCAGTTCATCATATTTGTGTGCCTCCTGAAATTCAACAATCGCTCTATCACTTGCGAAACACGCACACTCCAAAGCTTAGTAGAAATTCAAATCATGAACGCAAGCCAATTGAATAATAAACCCAGTGAAAGAATTTGCAGCGTTTCATGCATATCAGAATGCTTCAACCTGAAATTCAATAAAAGCTTTTTATTGAATAATAAACCCCAGTGAAAGAATTTGCAGCGTTTCATGCATATCTGCTTCAACCCGTATATCGGGTATAAACCCTTCTAGGAGTTCACTCCAGTATCCACATTCACTACATCACTAGGTTACTGTGATCAAAACAAAAAAAAACAAAAAAAGTTGGGTTTGTTTTGATTGCAGTAACCTAGTGATGTAGTGAATGTGGATGCAAATGTTGGCACCATAAATCGGGCCATACATCGGGAATGGTTTGAGCTACGGACCTGGGGAGGGGCTCATTCGATCCATCATGGGAAGTTCTTCAAAAAGAGTCTAAATTTAGGCCGTTTCGACTTTTTTTGAGGTTTTCAGGGATTTTACAAAACTTCGACAACCCTTAAAGGGCACTTTAAATTAAGTGAGAGAGCTTGGCTCAAGAATTGGGGCGTTGTGGGACCAACATGGATTTTTCCTGAATATTTCAGCTTTTTTGTACCAGCCGTTTGGGAGAAATCGTGCGTACGTCGGACGGATGGAAAATGTTTTGTTGCAGATTCGAATTCTACACCCTTTGAAACGTAAACCATGAAATTTTCAGGGGGGTGGGGGGGGGGGTTACAATTTTTGTTCAAGAGCGATTACAATGGTTTATTATTGAATAATAAACCAAAACACCGAATAAAGGCTTAATTAAAAAGTATAAATTCTTTGAAAAAAGTTATTTTTTCCGATGTTATAAGTGATTTTAATGGCCAACAATGTATAACTTACTATTCAACAACGCACTTTACATGAAGTACAAACAAAAGAAGAGATTTTTTTAAAAATTGATGTCAAAATGTGTTGAGAAACGAGATAATAACAAATTTTCATTTTTAAGAAATTTCCACGTGTTTTTGAACAAGTTAGAAAGAGCGGCTGGCGGCAGCCCCTGAGTATGATGGTACTGTATGAATGTATTAGCCATAAAGCTGTTTTCCAAAGATCATCAGTTGAATCTAGGAGAAGGAGCAGAATTATTCTTTTCATCTATATTGCTATTTTATCTCATACAATTTCAGTTATTCATTTCTTTTACTTCAGTCATCTACATAGGAGAGCTACGTAGCACAGAAATGATAAACCCTTGTGTAATAATTTGCAGCGTTTTTCACAAATTAGTATTTTGACGATTTTCATTGCAGCATTTCCCCCGACCAAATGGAAATCTTGGAGCCTAGCACTTTGATCAACTACGTAGAAAAATTTCGACTGGAAATACCACCTAGGAAGTTCGCCATTAAAATGCCCATTGGGTAAGGATTGCACAATTCATAATATTGTTCATTTATTTTAGATTGTTAAGAGTTTTGAGACGTGGAAGGTTGTGCTCCAAAGAGCAAGGCCTACACCATCGGAACATGACTCCGTAATTGTCTGGATGTTACTTATGGATTCACTGCAAATCACATAAGTTCCAACTCAACAATTGCCATTGCCAGATAGCCATTGTCACTCCCCACAGCTCTGCTGTCAACATAAACGCAAGATTGGTAAGAGTCTGTTGACTTAAGAATTGATGCTCCAAAGAGCAAGTCCAACAGCTAACAGTGTCTTTAAGCTGTGGGTGAACAGGTAGGAGTGTGTCCAGCATATTGCTGGATTGCCTCAGTAGAGATCCACACATTTGGGGATACGAGGAGGGTGGATTTATTTTAGATTGTTAAAAGTTTTGAGACGTGGAAGGTTGTCCTCCAAAGAGCAAGGCCTAAACCATCGGAACATGACTCCGTAATTATCTGGATGTTACTTATGGATTCACTGCAAATGTAAGTTCCAACTTCACAAATAGCTGCCAACACAGATATATATTGTGCCTAACTCCACACACAGCTCTGCTGTCAACATAAACGCAAGATAAGAGTCCCAACTTAAGAATTGATGCTCCAAAGAGCAAGTCCAACAGCTAACAGTGTCTTGAAGCTGTGGGTGAACAGGTAGGAGTGTGTCCAGCATATTGCTGGTTGCCTCAGTAGAATCCACACATTTGGGGATACGAGGATGGGTGGAT
Organism: Creontiades dilutus; assembly: GCA_031894815.1. NCBI lineage: Eukaryota > Metazoa > Arthropoda > Insecta > Hemiptera > Miridae > Creontiades > Creontiades dilutus. Next base: position 261,214 of record JAVIWC010004717.1, read on the forward strand.
TTCTTTAGATTGTTAAAAGTTTTGATATATTTCTGGAAGGTTGTCCTCAAGAGCTGGATGATACTTTTGGGTATCACTATTTATCAATACCAAAATCAGATTTTGCACACAAATCATCCGAACTAGTTGCTCCAAATACAGAATTGTTAGGAAAAACCAAGAATACGCTAGATAGTTCAATAAGGGAGAAAAAGGTCAAACGTGGGAAAAAGTGACATGTTTTTTCATTAAAAAATGTAACTTTAACACCCTATATAGCTATATATATGCCAATGACACCAGATAGCCAACTTATTGGAGTTAACTTCATGACGGTTGCCCTAAGGTACATAATCATGTCAGTTTATGTTAGCCGAACTGTTGAAGTGAATACAGAATTGCTTTATATACAGCTCGAGCTGTCAACATAAACGCAGATTGTAAGAGTCTGTTACTTACAGAATTGATGCTCCAAAGAGCAAGTCCAACGGCTAACAGTGTCTTTAAGCTGTGGGTGAACAGGTAGGAGTGTGTCCAGCATATTGCTGGATTGCCTCAGTAGAAATCCACACATTTGGGGATACGAGGAGGGTGGATTTATTCTAGATTGTTAAAAGTTTTGAGACTTGGAAGGTTGTCCTCCAAAGAGCAAGGTCTACACCATCGGAACATGACTCCATAATTGTCTGGATGTTACTGTTGACACAGAGTGTATGTTCTTTAGTCCTTCACAAATGTAGCTTAACACAGTATATAGCTATATATATGCCTAATCCACACCAGATAGCCAACTTCAATGTCCTCGGAGGGGAGAGCCCCAACTCCCTGACATTTGCCCCAAGCTCCAGAAATTTGAACCAGTCATGCCTAAAAAGTTTATGTTCCAGCCGAACTGTTGAAGTGAATACAGAATTGCTTCATATACAGTTGAGTGAGGTCATTGACGCAGAGTGTATGTTCTTTAGTACTTCAAAAATATACCTTAACCCAGTATATAGACATTGTTGATGTTATATTCTGGCTGCTCAATAAAATACATATTATCCTTGATCTTTCAGTCCTGATGAAGACGTTCTGGTGGATGCTGTCGATTACTTAAAAAACCTCGGCTATTCCTTTGTAGAAGGAAACGAAGAGGAAAACGATACTGATGGAGAGGGAGTCGAGACTGCACTCACGAAACCTGATAGGTATGTTCATTAAGCATGCACTTGAATTAAATTAATCAACCACAGTGTGCTTGACCAGTATATTCGTTCTATTGATAAGGAGTATCAATATTTATAGGCAAAATCTTGGAATAACCAAGCAGTACAAACAATTGATGTTATTTCAGGGTTAAGGAAGAGGTTACGTTCGAGACACAGACTGTCGTCAAAAGCGAAAATGCTGATGATGGATGCAACGAATCGGACGAGGAGTAAGTCACAGGAAACTGCACTCTTGAAATATCCTGAATCTTATCTTGAATACGAATACAATAGCGAATAGTGCAGATTTTAGTGGAGAGAAAGTACATCACAGAAAGCACATCTTATATAGGATCAAGAGAGGGGAGATTGCATCCTATTGGCTCAAGGAAGTGAAAGGGGCGGGGAGAACCAACCAATGCCACTCAAGGTTTACAAAGTGAAAGGGGCACAAACAGTATCATTATGGAGAGGCGGAGCCAAACTTATTGCAAGAAAGAACCCATTAATGGTGAAATATTTTGAGGAATGACATCATTTAAACATTTTCCTGACCTATCACTTTTAACAATTTCGAATTTTTCTAGCACATCCAACAAACCTCCCTTTGGGCAGAAGTGAGGAAATTCTACATATTGCCTGTAGTAGTTGAACTAATTCCGTAATTAAACAATCAATAAGATATAAGTTGCCCCAGAGCAAATGGTGATTATTTGTATTAATTTGCTGAAAATATTTAATTATCAAACTGTTCGATTTCAGATTCAAACCAGAAACGAATTTTTGGGACAATAATTCGCTCACGGGATCGTTAAAATCCCAAATCGAAGATTCTTTAGGAGCAGACAGTGAGAGGTGAGGATTCGCATTGACAATTTTGCAATTTTTCCCTTTTGACCACTTAGCGATCAAGAAAGGTAGTTTTAGGGGTATAGGTCAAAAATGACGAACCTTTGTTGATTGGTCGATCAAAAAGTTCATTAGGAATGGAAATATCCAATAATCATACCTAAATTCAGGAGCTTACTTTCAAAAAGGCACATATCCAAATCTGGGAGAAAACGTTTTTTTCTCAATTTTCTATCTCTGAATATGAGTAGAATCAGATCCCCCTATCATTTCCGAACAAAACAGAACACATCCACGTCAATTCCGGGGCTAAAGTTATGTGTTTGCATCAAAAGGTAACAAATCCGTCCCCTACATTTTTTTCAGTGCCTTGCAATCGAAATGGCACATATCCTCCGAATTTCGTCAGGCGATAAGTCGTGGGTTTTCAAAAAGGCACATATCCAAGAAGAAGCATTGCGCCTTCGTCTTGACGTTGTATATTTACACGAGACTCGATAGAAGTCAGGCATGACAAATGGAAATATGGAATCAGGTAAAGTTTTCAATAAAACCTACAAAATGGAGAATGAATTCTTTCTTTTTCAAAAAGGCACAAATCCATGAGTTTTGATCAAAAGGGCACATTTCCAAAGTGAAAATGGATATACAGCCTCGTGTTTTGGAGAAAATTGATTCATGTTCTGAGGCATCTTTATCTGTGCCTTCTCACACATTACTCCGATGAGAAACTACAGAAAAACATCTCCACTAATCTGCAAATCGTTTTTTTTCACTTCCTGAACATTTTGTCGGAATGGATATGTGCCTGTTTGAAAGTAAGCTCCTCAATTGTTCATCTAAAGCTTCCACTATTTTTAGGTAGACTCGTATCTATAACTAATTCAGGTAGACAGACCTAATTACAGTGTAAGTTGCCGTCATACATATATGGTACCCCAATCAAATCGGCAAAGTTTGCCAAAGGAGAACACCATTGATGCTTATGAAGTTTGATGGATACTCAAATTCAGGTGTTTGAAAAGTTAACTAAACCTAAACGCTCATCAAAAAGAGGATGGGTTGGATTAGTTTCATCTTCCAAGGATTAAGACGATATATTATTAACTCCCTGAGGACACCCCAGAAGCTAAAAAGCTCCAGGTTTATGCCTAGGGATAGCAGTTTCGAGAATTGGAAAAGGGGGAGCTATCCATACCCATCACAAGTGCTCTATGTGCAATAGACATGAATGATTGAACAGTTTCCATTTCTTCTGCATATGCCCATGTTCTGGCAAAGTTTCGAATGAATTTGCACTTTCTTGAATGCAGAATGCTGCAGAGTGACAGAGTCTGCTGAAGTGCGCAGTCCCAACTAAGCAGCCTTGTGATTGCGTTATCAATGAATTAAAACTATATTGGATTGGTCATATTCAATCAAAAAACGCTGCAAATTCTTTCACTGGGGTTTATTATTCAATGATTCATGATTTGAATGTCTACTAAGCTTTGGAATGTGCGTGTTTCACAGGTGATAGAGCGATTATTGAATTTCAGGAGCATGCATAGAGCACGTAAATCGGTTCTCAACCAAAATACCTATTTGGATTGATCAGTTGATCATATTTGTGTGCCTCCTGCAATTCAATAGTCGCTCTATCACCTGTGAAACATGCACATTCCAAAGCTTAGTAGACATTCAAATCATGAATCATTGAATAATAAACCCCAGTGAAAGAATTTGCAGCGTTTTTTTCAAGAGCGATTACAATGGAAAAATATTCTATTTGAAAATTTTAAATTTCGTAAGACGGAGCATGCATATCAGGATGTTTCAACCCTTGTATCGGCTATAAACCCTTTCAGGAGTTCACTCCAGTACCCACATTCACTACATCACTAGGTTACTGCGATAAAAAAAAAAAAAAAAAAAAAAAAAACCTCTAGTGTTTGTTCTGACTGCAGTAACCTAGTGATGTAGTGAATCGGGAATGGTTTGAGCTACTATGAATAACATTGAATAATAAACCCCAGTGAAAGAACTTGCAGCGTTTTTTATATGTATACATGTACGCCGTATACCAAAGGCCTAGGACGGCGGCACGAGTTTGGCGTCCATAAAGCGGCTCTTTAGACGTTTTATTTTACGTTAAAAATGTCCTTAGTTATTGTGAAATAAAACCAGTATAGCTATTTAAGTATTTGAGAAACAACTATCAATTTGAATTTCAAAATCTATAAAACATATTAAAATATTTCTATTAGTATTGGGTGTGGGTGGTGGGGTGACCACATTCATTTTGAAATTCTTCTTTGGAGCATACGTATTTATTTCATTCATCCTGAAAACGTTTCGTCCTGCAGCGAGGACTTCTTCAGTCTATAAATAAGTATAAAAGTATTCTTGGAGTTGAATTTACATAGTGTGTATACACTCAGATGGTCAAATGATCATATTTCTTTCATAAAACCTATTGAACCTATCAGCTTATCTACTAAACATCTTAAATATTCATATTGCTTACCTTATTATGTCAAAATTACATTCAGAATTTATTCTGTGACGTAGTGGTGCCACCACACATCTCTTCTGTTTGTTTGATATTACTGAAACTAATATTTGTTATATGTTATATTGTTATTTGTTTATATGTTAAATATGTTATATTCGTTATTTGTTTAAATGTTATATGTTTATGAGATTTATATATATGTGATTTTTTAAATGTTATCTGTTATTACATTGCAATGATGTTTTACCTTGTAGCTTGGGTAAGCGAAGTAAAATCAACTCCAAGAATACTTTTATGCTTATTTATAGACTGAAGAAGTCCTCGCTGCAGGACGAAACGTTTCTGGGATGAATGAAATAAATACGTATGCTCCAAATAAGAATTTCAAAATATTTCTATTATATCTAGCGTTTTTGTGATCCGCCTGGGGGGGGGGGGGGGGGCACGTGTCCCTCTGCCCCACCCCTGAATCCGAGCCTGTCCTCCTTCATTCTTTACTCGCAGTAACCAACGATGCTTTATATTTCAGCCAAAAGTCGTCAAACGGTAGCGTTGACGTGGAAGCCTTGGATCCCAGACAGTTCAACTTGGACTCCTTGGTTGTCAAACCGAAACGCCCGCGGAGGAAATCACGGAAAGAAGAATTGGAAGTTATACAAGAACCAGAAAATGGAGGGCGTCGAAGCGTTCACAATATGTTGGAAAAAATGAGGAGGACGGAAATGGCCAACAATTTTCATTATTTGTACACCGTCGTTTTCAGCAAGTAAGCGAAGAATTATCAACTAAATACACGTATTACCTCTTTTATTTGATCGGGAGATTAGCAAAAATATATAAAATATATTAAGGAAACTGAAAATTTTCCATTCATGCAGAACTATCGCGGTCGTTAGAGCAAATTTCCCTAAACTATCGTATTAACTTATTATTTTCCAGTTGAATTAAATCTTTCCCCAATACGATCGAACTTTTGGTTTATTATTCAATAATAAACCATTGTAATCGCTCTGGAAAAAAATTCTAACCCCCCCTGAAAATTTCATGCTTTACGTTTCAAAGGGTGTAGAATCCAAATCTGCAATAAAAAATTTTCCGTCCGTACGTCATACGCACGATTTCTCCCAAACGGCTGAAGCAAAAAAACTGAAATTTTCAGGAAAAATCCATGTTGGTCCGGCGACGCCCCAATTCTTGAGCCAGCTCTCTCTCTCAATTTAAAGTGCCTTTTAAGGGTTGTCAAAGTTTTTCAAAATCCCTTAAAACCTCAAAAAAAGTCAAGGCGGCCAAAATGTGTACTCTTTTTGAAGAGCATACCATGAGGAATCGAATGAGCCCTTCCCCAGGTCCGTAGATCAAACCATTCTCGATCTGTTGCCCGATTTATGGTGCCAACATTCGCGTTATTTTGGTTTATTATTGTTTTTGTGTTGATATCAGTAACCTAGTGACGTAGTGATGTGGATACTGGAGTGAACTCCTAAAAGGCTTTGTAACCGATACACGGGTTGAAGCATTCTGATAACCATAAAAAGCGCTTCTTCAACCCAAATTCTTCCACTGGGGTTTATTATTCAATTGGCTTGCGTTCATGATTTGAATTATACTAAGCTTTGGAGTGTGTTGTTTCACAAGTGATAGAGCGATTATTGAATTTCAGGAGATATGCATAGAGCACGTAAATCTGTTCTCAACCAAAATACCTATTTGGATTGATCAGTTCATCATATTTGATTGCCTCCTGAAATTCAACAATAGCTCTATCACTTGTGAAACAAGCGCACTCCAAAGCTTAGTAGAAATTCAAATCATGAACGCAAGCCAATTGAATAATAAACCCCAGTGAAAGAATTTGCAGCGTTTCATGCATATCAGAATGCTTCAACCCGTGTTATAGGCTATAAACCCTTCTAGGAGTTCACTCCAGTATCCACATTCACTACATCACTAGGTTACTGTGATCAAAACAAAAACAAACAAAAAGTTGGGTTTGTTTTGATTGCAGTAATCTAGCGATGTAGTGAATGTGGATGCAAATGTTGGCACCATAAATCGGGCCATACATCGGGAATGGTTTGAGCTACGGACCTAGGGAGGGGCTCATTCGATTACTGTGTGCGTGTTTCACAAGTGATAGAGCGATTATTGAATTTCAGGAGATATGCATAGAGCACGTAAATCTGTTCTCAACCAAAATACCTATTTGGATTGATCAGTTGATCATATTTGTGTGCCTCCTGAAATTCAATAATCGCTCTATCACCTGTGAAACAAGCACACTCCAAAGCTTAGTAGAAATTCAAATCATGAACACAAGCCAATTGAGTAATAAACCCCAGTGAAAGAATTTGCAGCGTTTTTCCCAAAATAATTAAACCTTATTCTGAAATAATTAAACCTCTATCGGAAAAATAAGGACTTTGCAAGTACAGCATTCGCACTTTGAATCGAATTTTGGGCGAATTGCATTTAAATTCACGCAAATTGAATTAACATTCCTCTAATTTAATTAAACCGTTTAAAAATCTGTTGTTTTAGTCAACACAAAGTGTACAATTTCAACAATACGTAAACAGAACTGGTCAAATGTAAGGTACCAGTCGAATTAGGAGGTCACTGTTAGTAATAGAACATTATGATGAAAATGTCAACATTGGTGAAAATCCCTGATGAAAAATCGATATAATTTTTGGTTTATCAGGCTTTATTCCATTTGACGCAGAAATGAATACTCTAAAGATGTTGTGTGAGTGGTTTTACAGTCAGAATAACGATTTACTAGCAATATCACGAATAAGGTTAAACGTACTGGTCAGTAATGCATGAATTATAGGGAGAAGGGGGTCCCGAACCCCATTTGTAGGCCCTGAGCTGGCAGTTTTTATACTAAAAATCGCCTTTAGAAGGACTATCAACAAGTGGATCAACCAATAAACCACAAGTAGATGGCTCAATATTGAAGGAAATGTCCACAGCATGCTTGACGTCCCATCCTTCATGACAAACTGTCTAAAATCGGTTTCCCGCGGTTCTCCTATACGTCTTTCCTTGACAAGTTGGCAGTAACGTAACCTTCCACATTTATAACCCATTTTACCTATTTCTCATATTCCGTTTTGGCATTGTACAAGTTTTTTTTGCACACAGTAGCGATAACAAACGTCCGTGTTGTTTGTCAACAATCCACAAAATACAACTTCAATTCAATAACACAAACTTCAATCGACAATAACGACAGTGTACAACTTCCAATGAATGTTGACGTCACGTTAAACGTGACTTCAACAGCCAGTAGCCTTGATGCTATTCATCATGGAAATGTTAGCGTCCAACTGCTTGCCTCAACTCGACGACTACGGTTTCCTGGTCTCTAATGGTCAGCCTTATAACCGGCTTTGCACTCCACCCAAAGTTCAACCCTATGCAGGTTTTGTGAGGAGACTGACGACGGCATCCCTCATAATATTGGAGTGCCCAGCACTCACCACTATAGACTTTGTGGTTGAGCATTTCCTCAGAGCTTCATCTTACCTTGCACAGAGGCCTCTCTATGTGATTCTCAAAAAACGCTGCAAATTCTTTCACTGGGGTTTATTATTCAATTGGCTTGCGTTCATGATTTGAATTTCTACTAAGCTTTAGAGTGTGCGTGTTTCACAGGTGATACAGCGATTATTGAATTTCAGGAGATACGCATAGAGCACGTAAATCTGTTCTCAAACAAAATACCTATATATCATCCATCATCTAACTGCATAATAGATTAGAAAGTAAATTGAAGTTAACCTTCAACTAGAGAATTTTATCCTCTCGAATAAATAAGGGAAGAGATGCTTCTATGCTTCGACCAGTCTGGAGATCCACACAGCTTAGTTTAAGAACAAAAGTCCGCATCTTTGAGTAAAATGTAAAATCTGTATTGCTGTATGGATGCGGGACTTGGTTAGTGTCGGCAAGCATAAACGCCAAGCTCCAAGCCTTCGTCAACAGATGCCTCCGCACAATAATCCGAGTCTGGTGGCCAGGGAACTGGATTTCAAACCAGGAACTGTACCGAAAGTGTTACCAAAAACCCATCTCTGAATCAATCTGTGAAAGGAAATGGAGATGTGTCGGACACACTCTTTGGAAAGAAGCAAATACAATTTCCAGACAGGCTCTTGATTGTAACCGTCAAGGATCCCGACACCCTGGCTGACCACGGGGCATTTGGCGGAGGAGGTTATTGGCAGAAGCTTCAAACGCTGTTCCTGGCATCACTTGAAATCAGATTGAGGCCAAAGCCATGAACCAGCACTATGCACCTCCAACTCGGTGCGACAGCAACCCTAACTAACTAGAGGATTTTAAATCTACAATTCAAGGTGGAGAGTGTCACAACTGACTCTCAACCTGGTTTGGTTTGACTGCTGCATTAACGGAAAAATGTCGTAATGGCAGAAGAAAAACTGAAGTAAACGTAGTTATTGAACCTGATTTGAACCATAATCTGTACAAATCTAGCCTGCTGAATGGTTTGAATCCTTATAATCACTAATTTAGTGTTTTTATTTTTCAGTAAAGATATGAATAATACTGCCAAAGCTCCTCCAAAAGTCAGAATCCTTTCCGAAGCGACGAAGTTGATTTCACATTTGAAGAGAACTCAGGTGCATCTCATGGCAGAGCAGAAAACTCTGTACCACAGAAAAAATATTCTGTCGAAGAATCTAGAAACTCTGAAGAAATTACAGGAAGACAAAAACTTGAAGAATCCGAACGAAAACCAAAAATTGAAAAACTACGTGAACAGCCTGTGATACGAATGAACTGATCTCGAAGTAAGTGTGCTGCCCAGGACCTCCTAATTTGTACACTATCTTTAGTTATTATTTCTAAATGAACAAAATGGTTTATGACAAAATCTTCTTCTCATCATTTAGAAGGATGTATAGACAGTGCATTGATTTGAAACTAGGTTTGTTCTTTGCAAATTCTTCGATCGATTTGAAAAGAAATTGGAATGAGGGATCAGTGCGGCTCCGTACCTCTCAAAAGTTGTATACTGTTTAGTGTTTTAGAGATGGGGTAGTTAAGGGTTAGATTCTCCCTTGGAGCTGATTGTTTATTCTCAAGCACTTTCCCAGGTGCTGGTACATATAAAACATGACTCCTGACGAGGACAAACCAGACTATAAATAATTGCGGGTTTGGATAAAATGACGGAGTGAAACTGCAGGGCACTCAGCAGATTTTTATCTGCTCATTTCTGAAATTCTGAAAGGAGCTCCATATGGACATCTAGAATATGTTTACAAGACATAGAGGCATCTGATGAATGGTGAACCTTGCCCCCTAAATTGCAGCCCAAAGCCTCCGCAATAATGCTACTTGGTCCTGCTAGAATAAGGATGCGAAGGGAGCAGGCACGCTTGAGGGTCGATGTTGCTATTGATGCCTATTGCACTAAAAGAAGTGCAAAGAAATGAATCAGGGCGTTCAGAGGAGAGAGGTCGCGGTCGCGCTAGGAGGGATGCTGGAGAGGCGATGCTTTTGATTTTCAAACAAATTTGATTCCAGGGCCTCGCTGTCACGATGTCATTGCTACTCCCTGGCTCGCGATTGGTTGTTTCAAGGCCGTTCCTCTCCACCTTCCATCTCCACCCTGTCTACTGCTAACCACACTCTGCTCCACACGCTCAGTTCAATCTCTTTACCTCCCCTCCTTTTGGCCTCTCTCCTTGCCTCTTCAGCAACCCCTTTTTCTCTTATAGCAACATCCTGCCTCCTAGCTTCCCTCCTCCCACCACGTTCTGAACGCACCTTTCTACTTCAAGATAGAGGTGTACACAGGCCTGGTCCAGCGTTTTCAATGCACTAATGATCAGTAGGCGATAAGCTATTAAAAATGGCGTATTGTATGAAACAAAAAACGACTTCTTGTCTCTCCAAAACCGGATAAGGAGTCACTTTAACCCTGAGAACAATGGATATCAAAATGACCAAAGGGAAGACTTTACTTTATCCATTGCAAGAACATATCGGAACTATCTATCTACTTTTTCTGCAAATGATCGATGCTTGTGAATTGATCAATTCCTATTTCAACAATGATTTTTATTCCTCTCACCAGGAGATACCCCGAGTTGCACTCTGATTCATTCACAGCAATGTTGGTTTGATGCCCTGGGCTACAGCCTTGAGCTGAGGCATCTCCCGGTCAGCTTTGAGGTTATTGAGAAGGCAGGAATAATCTTTAGTACTGCCTGGATGTCCGACATACACTGTCATGCTCCATTTTTAGGATTCTCTCCCTTTTTGCTGTTTAGAGCGTGTGATAAATCAAAAAGTGATCCACAGCCATCGCAATTCATTGGGAGATTTTGAGGTGTTCGAGCATATCTTAGGGATAGGGCATCTTTGAACTGAGTTGCAACTGGGGCAAATCCACAGATGCTCAGCAGAGCTGCTAATGTGGATAACCATCAGCCACTAAGAAACATCAACCTCACACTGAAGGGCCATCTTTTGATTCGGCTCGAGCTCCACAATGAGGCCTTCGTCTGTTTTGTGGACTATTGTTCCAATCACTACCCCAAGAAATCTGCGAGAGTAAACTATTGGGCCCCACTTAGTTTCTTGAGTACTAGTTTGATAACCAAAAAGCGTTTCGCTGGCTGGAGTAGCCCCATCTCCGTCGTAACTCTTATAACAGAATCAACCACCCACAGATCTGGTTAAGTTTCCCAACCCTAGAAAAATCGTCTCCATACCAATTCTGCAAACACTGTGGTCTTTTCTGGTTCTTCATTGCATGTGGGGTCTAACTCCAAGTATTTTTTGTCCTTTAAAATTTGGGATACAGTTCAGTGGACACCAAATTAGTATCAGCAGCGACTGAGTTTACTGACCCTGCTGAGAAACAATTTAGAAATATTGTGCCTAACTGCTTTCCTAATTGACGTAAAGAGCTGAAATTTGAAATGGAGTTCCTTTGAGACAACCACAATATAACAAGATTTGGCAGCAGACTGTCATCGTTATTTTTCAACTCAACAAGCACTTTTATTACAGTGGAAATTGTACCAAATTCATCAATTTTTGTACTGTTACAGGTAGTCCGAGATGTGTTGAAACTGATCTTACTTTGGTACTGAAGAATAAAGTGACTTACAACTTCGGTAAAATTATTCTAGTATTTCCTTCTGGGAAGCGAAATTTCCAGATCTGAAAGATCTCAAAAAAAACTGAAAAGGCGATGATCACAAATGAAACTGAACGGTTTGGCGGTACAGGTTTGATGTAAGTGTAGTGACATACTATGTGGTTGTGTTTGATGGAATTAGCAACATTGAAAGCCACGAATGGTCATAAGATTGAGGCAGGAACTGCATGCTGCGGGTTTTCTGCCAGAGAATCAATGTTGATCTCACTTATTTCGTAAACGTGGAAACTGTTTGCCAGGCTGGAACTGATGGGTTGCTGCAGTTGCTACGCAAACGAAGGTACTGTGTTGGATATCTTCGTGATTTCCTGCTTTTTATGAGGACATTCAGGGATACGAATTCAATACATATTACAAAATATCTGTGTCGTAATTTAATCATTTGCTAAGAGCTCTATGACCATCACTGCCATCAAAATAACAGCTTCAGATCGATCTGCCTTGTGACGACAGCACAACTGATGTGTCACAAGCCACTTCTTCATGTTTTCCCCATCAATCCGCACTGCAGACTGGTGAAGGAATTTGAATTTCCGACAAGTTGCAGTAGAGAAAACCAGCATGCAGTTTCACAAAGCGTTTTCTCTACTTGTCGAAGCCCATTACACAAGTGGTTGCATATTGGCAGGTACCACAGCCTCTTACAAATGTGCGTTTTACCGCATAGTATGTCATTAAGTTGAATTATTCATACGTACGGTTGCTAACAGCTGACAGAGTTTAAGATCAACCATATTCAACATCTATTATCAATAGCTACCTTCCCATATATGTAATAGTCTTACATATATCCTAAAAGTACCTATCTTCCTACTCGTATTTCGCCAAACCTCAGATAGTACCTGAATAGTATTTAGTGCCTATTTTTAACTCGCCTATAAAATTTATCAGTCCCTCAATTCGTGTTTAAGGAATTAAACAAAGATTCCATACTTCAGTGTCAGGCAAAAAATGTATACTGATTCAGCAGTGATAGAAACATTACATTTGTTCCCCGTTCTTCACAAATAATGGTAGGGTATTATTAAGATAAGCATTTCATTGCTAACGACTGAAAATCGCCTCGATCGTGTATTAAATTTTATGTAGTTTTATATTGATTTTGAAATTATAATGTACATAATCACTCATGGAGTTATGGAAAAAAATGTTCGCAATACATATATATCTTATTTTGATGATCGTGTTTTTATTGCCCTAAATTAAGCAGTTGAACCAGCTAATCAATATTGATTCCATCAAACAGATCAATTTCTGGGATCATATTTGACTCATTTTCTGAGGATTTCGTAAAGGTTCAGGGATCTAAATTTGATGCATATTTTTACTAATTGGTCTCAGAATCACAAAGACCGTCAGGTATTTAGATTGTAAGGGTTGTCAGTGTATGACAAACTGCTGGTTGCACAGATAAGATTGCCTGGACAAGAGAAGGTTTGTTTTTACCTCACTGCTTATTAAAACAACATTTGATGGGGATGTGGTTTGTACAGTATGCAATAACAGGGAGAAAGATACCCTAACTCACCGCTTATGCTGTTGCCTTATTTTCAAGGGTGGGAGAAGGTATCAGGGGGTTGATTTGCTGTATGAAAAGTATTTGCTTAGGCTGCTAAATGTAACGGAGACCCACGGTTTCAGGAAGGTAAATGGTTTGATTCAGAAGGTGTCAGGCAGCGCCAAATAATTGTTAATGAGATTTTCCTAACTTGATTGATAGTTATTTCTAGTTGGATCAAAGAGCACAGGCACATTTGCACACACACCCCCCTGGTCGAAATTAAAAAGATACCTGATAATAATAATAATACAATACTGTTTTCCAACTTTTCTCCATGAATCCTCATTGAAGAGTATAGGAGTTTCAAATTCACGCACCAAACAGAGCCTCAGGATGAGTGAGAGGATGGAGGAGTTGTGAGTTTGGTTAGGGGTTTTCTGTCAGGGAGCATGCGTCAGCCATGCTTCAAATGGAAGGACCAATCACGAAGAATACAGCGTATGATTCTATCCAGGTCCTAAGGATGAACCAATGAGAGTGCACAAAATTTCAGGGAGCACACCTAGTCCTCTGCTAACTGCACCTCCACGCTAGAATGTGTGCACCTAATCAGCAAAACACACTCTTATCCTAATATCAGTTGATTCACCCTGGACTGTTTTCATGCTTTTCTCCATGAATCCTCATTGAAGAACCAGATGAGAACAAATTCACGCATTTCAAACAGAGCCTCAGGATGAGATTTGAGAGGATGTTGTTTGAGGAGTATGTGAGTTTGGTTATGGGTTTTCCCCATTGTCAGGGAGCATGCGTCAGCCATGCTTCAAATGGAAGGACCAATCACGAAGAATACAGGTATGAAGTATCCAGGTCCTATGGATAGAACCAATGATAGTGCACAAAATTTCAGGGAGAACCTAGTCCTAATTGTTAACTGCACCTCCCTTGATAGGATGTGTGCACCTAATCACCTGGAAACACACTCTTCCTCTACCAAAATGAAAAAGATACCTGATAATGATAATATTATACTGTTTTCCAACTTTTCTCCATGAATCCTCATTGAAGAGCAGAAGAGTTTCAAATTCACGCACCAAACAGAGCCTCAGGATGAGTGAGAGGATGGAGGAGTTGTGAGTTTGGTTAGGGGTTTTCTGTCAGGGAGCATGTGTCAGCCATGCTTCAAATGGAAGGACCAATCACGAAGAATACAGCGTATGATTCTATCCAGGTCCTAAGGATGAACCAATGAGAGTGCACAAAATTTCAGGGAGCACACCTAGTCCTTTGCTCACTGCACCTCCCACGCTAGGATGTGTGCACCTAATCACCAAAACACACTCTTATCCTAATATCAGTTGATTCACCCTGGAGCGTTTCATGCTTTTGATTCGATACAACTCTAAAGAATGAACCAATGAGAACATCCAAAATTTCAGGGAGCACACCTAGTTGTAGGGGTTTGATGGGGATGTTGTTTGTAGGGTATGGGGAGAAACTACCAACTAACCTCTTATCCAATATCCCCATTTTCAAGGGTGAGAGATTCGATTCAGGTTCAGGGAGCACACCTAGTTTTCTATTTGGTTAGACTGCTGAATGACCCATGATTTCTAAATGGTTTGATTCAGAAGGCTGTCAGAATTGTTAATGAGAGTTTCCTGACTTGATTAATAGTAATTTCCAGTTGGATCATTTTCAAGGATGTGAGGACAGGTGTTTTGCCCAAGATGAAAACATACCTCCAATCTGATAAAATAATATTAAATAATGTTTTCCAACTTTTCTCCAATCCTCATTGAAGAGCAGAAGAGACTCAGCACCAAACAGGTCAGGATGATTCTGTCCAGGTCCTTAATGGATGAACCAATGAGGTCCTAAGGATGAACCAATGATAGTGCACACAATTTCAGGGAGCACACCTAGTCCTTTGCTCACTGCACCTCCCACGCTAGGATGCGTGCACCTAATCACCGAAACACACTCTTCCTTCTACCTGATAATAATAATATTACAATACTGTTTTCCAACTTTTCTCCATGAATCCTCATTGAAGAGCAGAAGAGTTTCAAACTCACGCACCAAACAGAGCCTCAGGATGAGTGAGAGGATGGAGGAGTTGTGAGTTTGGTTAGGGGTTTTCTGTCCGATGGACCGAGAGTATTGGCTCCATAATTAATTTTGTAGCACGTACTCGTATTTTCCTTACAAAATCTCTATCGAACGTCACTCGTGCTGTTTCATAACTACCATTAATTTCAATTATTGAATTTATGGCAAATCTTAAAGCATCTTTACAAACTAATATGAATAATATACCAATTTTTAGGCAGAGCTGTTCACTACTTCACACAGAAATCATTTGTTTTGTGCAAAAAAATGTACTGTTATAACATTAAATTAATGTTAATGGCTGAAGTAGAGAATAAGTGACCCCTACGTCTTATCAGGGTCATTTGAACATGTATCGTGTACTTTCATCGATATATATAGGATAATATATCGATACCACTGCCATGTATTATGGAATGATTTTCTCGACCGTTAGGTCGATAAAAGTATTTTTGATAAGCCGAGACGCAAGTGTTAACACATTCTGATCTATACTTTACTAGAAGGATTGATTTAGGATATTTTTTTTTGTTTTTGAGATGCGGGCGAAGCGAGCATCCAGACCAGCAAACTAGACAGAACACATTTGAACACGCAATATGACTCGAAGATATATCAAACTTGGGTATTTCATAGTGCGTTAATTTATTTTTTAAAAAACGTTACCTCATATCACTCCGTGCTAAACGCTTGACGTACACGGCTGTTTTGTTTCTGAGATTTTTGTACCGACAGAGAACCAACAAAATCATGAACGAGCCAACGAACACCGAGCCCAGGAATGTGAGCGCCACCGCTAGCGCTGTGTCCATAGCGATCATCGACGAACGAACTGGTAATTTTCAACGAAATACGACCGGGGATTTAGGACGAAAAAAACAATGACGCTTAATGAAGCACGAAATGACACTTCAACGTGGAGGCAACTTGACAGTTGACGGCATTTGACAAGCACGAACAATAACGCGAACCACTTGTTGATATTTACATGGATGTTAGTTGGCTGGCCAGTATCCATAACACTTGACAGCTTGAACAGTGTTGACCGAGAACATTCAAGTGCCCAAATAACAATCAGTTCATCTGACAATCAACCAAAATTTCAAACCAAAGATTTTCTATGTTTTAGCTAATTCTAAGCGCTTGCCTCTCTGTGGTGCAAAGACGAAGGGCTTCAAGATGCTTTCTGACAGCTGTTTTATGAATTTTACACCTTCTCTCAATTGACAGGCACAAACGCAAACCACTTGTTTGCACCCGACGCATCCATGTGAACGGGCCTTTAATACTTACATATCTGGTACTCTGTGCTTACATGGATATTATTTGGGTGGACAGTGTCCACCATGTTCTTGCAAATCTATACGACTAATTTTTGTTTTTCTTCATCGACATCCTAAGTCGCTCGACGTTGGTTAAAACGGGAAAATTACTAATACTCTCAGATAGGATTTACTTTATCCCGTAAGTATGGGAGGCCTTGGACGGAATGAATTTTGAATTTGGCGGTATTGAGCTAAATTTGTCATCCCATTGGTTGGCCGTCAGCCAATAGTGTTCTTTAGAACTATGTTCTTCACAGCTTGTGTCGAAATGGAGCAAACCGCCAGCGCAACGTTTGGAACCGTTCATTCCAAAAAGAACGGTTTCATTGATGACGACACATCGGTTCCATCAAACAAGTCGTTCATATGATTAGCTCATAGCAGTGTCCTAAAAAAACCATGTTCCATTTCTGGAGGAGGGATTTTCAGAGCGCTCTAGCGGCTAACTCTTGCTATGAACCTCCACGAACAACAGAAAACGACCAATTTTACCAAAATCTTCGTACTCGTGAAGATTAGGTACGTAACTATTGTACAGCGGGTTGGGGGACTGAATTCAGTTTATTTAAGATTAATAATCACTTAAGGTTTACTTATCATATTTCACGATTATCAGAGAGATTCTAGTTGTTACACAGGTTCTGAACTTTGATAAATTTAGGATAATATCCTAAAAAATATTATTTCAAAACTTTTTAAATACCAGAGCAGTCAGCATTCAGATCGCTCAACCCTTAATTCTTCATGGGAGTTACCATGATTTTCTCACTTAGAATGTGAAGGAGTTTTAATAATTTTACACTCCAAAACTGTTCTCCCACCTTTATACATCCTACCCTGTCATTTTGGCACTGTTAGAACACAGTATTTTGATGGGAAGCCGCTTTATTTTGGGCCCTCTCATTGGTTCATTTTTTGGACCCGTATCCAATCAAAACTGTGTTCCCCTTCCGTTTGAGCACTGGGGCTTAGCTCCCGGACAGTGAGCTATGTATCGCAATAATGCTGTTAGACTGATTGTGTAAATTAGGACTCGCAGCTCAGATTCTTGCAGAATCTATAATCCTTTATAGATTGTAGCGCTTATGATGACTCACCACTAACTTCTATAAAAGGAGTCTCCCTTCTGCGTTCCACTTCCACGTTCCCCTCCCGCTCCACTCCTGCGTGACAGTTTTTGGTTAGTTCAAGGCTAAAGCATGTCCCATGCAAAAACAAAAGTTTTTTGGAGGAACCAATTATTTCTACAAGTGAAGATTTTTCAGATAGATTCTGGTTTTAACACGTTCAGAGCGGAGCAGCTCAATTGAGCCTTAGGTAAATCACTCACACCCTCTCCTTTCGATCGAAGAACTACGACATGAATGCTTCTACTACTGTTTTCTCCGAGGGTTTCCTTCTAGGTGACCTAACCACCACTAGATCGCTCTTCGTTTCGGATTTCATTCATTGCCACCCATTCAATCAATCCCACCCATTTTGGCTGATTCTAAAGACTGTGATTTACTTTTTTCGGGCATTCCTGACGTCTGTTATTAATTTCCCTGTCTCTGAACAGGTAAGTACCAAATTTTCGAGCAACAAAAGGTACAAAAATTTATTTGTAATAAATGGGGTTCGTACCCGGGACCTCAGAAGTAGGGTTTTTGCGGGTTTACATAACTGTTGTTGCTTGCCTCTGCCGGAGTGGCTCAGTTGAGTGAGCGTTCAGAAATACAACAGTTTGACTATTTATTCACTTTATAACATCATAAATGAAAAATATAATCCATAAGAAGTTTAAAAATCGAAAAACTTGAAAAAAATGTCTCCACCCATAAGCAAGAACAGCTGAATTGGCCTCCACTCTGAACGTGTTAACACAGGTTTCGACCTTTTGATTATTTAGAAAATATTTTTATTATATAGAAGCATGCACAATAATTGTAATTAATACTGTACAGACCACTAAATTAAGAAAAATGCGGATGTTTCGAGAAATATGAGTGAACGACAAACCTTGAAGAAATCAGATGAATAGTTTATCAAACAGCCGATAGAGCGCTCTGAGAATCCCTTCCACGTGTTCCTGAGAGCATGTGACGGACAAACAGTTCGGCCGCGAACATAGAGTAGCAGATACACCGCAGAGTAACAGTGAACTGTCCGCGAGTCACTTACACGTTGTAGACTGTGTTTTCTGAGTTTGTTCCGTTTCCTTAGCTACTTCTTCGTTTTTGTTAAAACTATTTCCACCTGCATCACCTTTAATTGCATTCAATATTTTTCATAGTGTTGATACGCAGTCACGTCGTTCTACCGAGCATAATATTATCTGGAAAGAAAGACTTCCGTGCATAATGGGTGAGTCCTTTAAATCTGTCAGCAACATCGAAAAGTTGATTGATTCAGCTTCCTTTTTTCTAAGGAAATTGGGAACGATTATTATTTTAGAAACCAAAGGTTTACTAGATGATTATTTTGATAAAGGTTATCAGGTATGTGATAATGATGGTGTATTCGTATTGAAGAAGTTAATTTACGGTAGACCCAAGATAAGAGGACAAGTGACTTTCATTTCGCGGAAAGGGTCTTGTCTTATCTATTGAGGTGATCTTCTTATTTTATATTCACGTGATTATTATTTGTTAGTAGTAGTTCACACGTTTCCTTATCATATGTCTTGGGGTTGGTGGTAAAAGTGATCAAGTTCGTTTGACAAAAGTGTTCAGCAGATCCTGTTTCAACCCAGGTAGGTACTTGGCGAACATTCGGCTCCAGGCGAATACCGTACGTGTGTGCCCAGCTTTTTTATGCGTTTTATGTGGCTTGTACAGTCTTCTCCTATACAAGCAATATTACTACAAGTCCAAGGCTGAAGTAGAGAATAGGTGACCCCTTCCTCTTATCAGACTGTATCGATGTGTTGGTACTAAGATCGATGTGTATGTATCATAGGTATACTCAAGGAATAGGTAACGCACCTCTAATCAGTTATAAGTTATCACACCGTCGCCTATCAATATATTGTTCAATATTTCATTTCTGTCAATATATTGACGGTGTGAGGGGTATATTGAAGCAATAATTATTGATGTCAATATATTGAAAGAAATCAAATGAATTTGATTTTTATTGAAGGTTCCTCAATATTTTGTATGGCTCAGTAGCGCTTGAAGTGGCAGTCAAGGGAAGTTAAAACCAAAACATAACCTTTTCCTTGAAATCTGAAACCTGCACGCTGTTATAAACAAGTAAATTTCTTTTTTTGTGTACGCCGCTTTATTATTTTTATAATTTAATATTTACTTGTTACTGTTTTAATAATTTATTATTACATGAAAAAAAAAAAAAAATGCAAACTAATGGTGAAAATGTATAAAAATTTAAATCTTCAAAACTGTTTCCTGTGGCGAGAAAACGTAACGTAAGTGCTAGCCTGTCTGCGGGTGGAATGGCTTTCCTCATAACAGTATCCTGTTTTTTTATTAGTGGGGAAACCATCATCAGTAGATTGGTAAACAGTTCTTCATCCATCCTCAAAAAATTTCTGTAATCGTCTGGAATGTTACGAAGTTCAAGTAGCAGTGAACTATGTCCATGACTCGGACGCCTTTCCAGCCATTGCTTCATCCAAACTGTTCTTGTTCCAAGCCTTTTTTTACGTTCCTTATCTCTTTTTTTAACTGCCACTGACAAAGCTATTAATGCCACATCAAAATCACTCATTGTGTATAAAATTATCGATAAAAAAATTATTATAAATAAAAATAAAGAATCAACACACAAGTTGTTCGCAGAAACGTTAGGTTGTGAATGCTGACATAATATTGATTCAATATATTGCACGTGTGAGGGGCACGGTCAATATTAATTTCTTTCAATATATTGAGCCAATATATTGAATCAATATATTGATGTGATGCCGATAGCGTCGAGTGTAGTGAATTCGATAAAAGAGTGATAGCCGATGTGGATATTTTTAATACGCGGGTTGAACATTCTGCGTGATAATATGATCGTAAATATTATTCTGGGGATTATTATTCAATATTATTACTCTTCACCAATGACTTGATGTCATATTTTTCGTCAATTTATTATTTCAGAAATACATGGACACGTAAATCTGTTCACAAAAAGTACTATTTAACAGTTGATCATATTTGTTCTCCATGAAATTCAGTAAAAAAAAAAAAAAGCTTAGTAGAAAATCAAATACGCAAGCCAATTGAATAATGAATTTTTTTATTTTTAAAATTTTGTTTTACCTAACTTACTTTTTGTTTTTGATTTCAAGATGTTGAAGTTCGTTTTTGGTTTATTATTCAATAAATCATTGTAATAACTCTGAAAAAAAAAAAAAAAAAAAAAAAAAATTCTAGCCCCCCCCTGAAAATGTCATGGTTTACGTTTCAAAAGGTGTAGAATCCGAATCTGCAATAAAAAATTTTCCGTCCGCACGCCGTACGCAGGATTTCTCCCGAACGGCTGGAGCCGGAGATCTGAAATTTTCAGGAAAAATCCATCTTGGTCCGACGACGCCCCAATTCTTGAGCCAGCTCTCTCACTCAATTTTAAGTGCCCTTTAAGGGCTGCCAAAGTTTTGTAAAATCCCTAAAAACCTCAAAACAAGTCGAAGCGGCCTAAATTTATACCTATTTGAAGAACATACCATGAGGAATCGAATGAGCCCCTCCCCACGTCCGTAGGTCAAACCATTTTCGATGTATGGCTTGATTTATGGTGCCAATATTTGCGTATTTTGGTTTATTGTTGTTTGTTTGTAACCTAGTGATGCCGATAGCGTCGAGTTGTAGTGAATGTGGTTACTGGAGTGATAGCCGATGTGGATACTTGTAGTTTATAGCCGATACACGGGTTGAAGCATTCTGATATGTATTAAACGCTGATAATATATAGGTGATTATTACTGGGGGATTATCATTCAATATTATTACTGGGGTAAATAAGTAGTCTTTCACTCGGGTTTATTATTCAATTGGCTTGCGTTCATGATTTGAAACTGTACCAAGCTTTGGAGTCTGTGTGTTTCACAGGTGATAGAGAAATTATTGAATTTCAGGAGATATGCATAGAGACTCCAAAGCTTAGTATAAATTCAAATCGTGAACGCAAGCCAATTGAATAATAAGCCCCAGTGAAAGAATTTGCAGCGTTTTTATTTTTTTAATGGTTATCAGAATGCTTCAACCCCTGTATCGGCTACAAAGCCTTTTAGGAGTTCACTCCAGTATCCACATTACTACATCACTACGTCACTAGGTTACTGATATCAACACAAAAACAATAATAATCCAAAATAACGCGAATGTTGGCACCATAAATCGTGCCATAGATCGGGAATGGTTTGACCTACGGACGTGGGGAGGGTCTCATTCGATTCCTCATGGTATGTTCTTCAAAAAGAGTACAAATTTAGGCCGCCTTGACCTTTTTTGAGGTTTTTTGGGATTTTACAAAACTTTGACAACCCTTAAAGGGGACTTTAAATTAAGTGAGAGAGCTGGCTCAAGAATTGGGGCGTCGCCGGACCAACATGGATTTTTCCTGGAAATTTCAACTTTTTTTGCTTCAGCCGTTTGGGAGAAATCGTGCGGACGGACGGAAAAATTTTCATTGCAGATTCGGATTCTACACCCTTTGAAACGTAAACCATGAAATTTTCTGGATGGGTTAGAATTTTTTTTTCAAGAGCGATTACAATGGTTTATTATTGAATAATAAACCAAAAGCAACTTGGCTATTGAAGAAAACAAATTTCCTGACTAATTTTTGAATATAACTCCTCATGAATGGGCACATTAATAACATGTGACTTTTTACATCAATTGCGTGCAATACTAATTCTATGCGTCAATCATTGATAGATATTTTTTCTTTCTATTTTTCAGAGGTCTTGTGATGACGGAAAAAATTAACAAACTGATAAATTTGCTGGAAGAGCTGCATCTCATTAATTTTAGCGACGAAACAGCTGCTCGGAGACATAACACAAACGCAGCTGCCGCTCTCCTACTCATCTTTCACATTGGAAGAGCAGGAATCACATTAAACCAAGAACAGAAAGAGGCAGTGGCCAGAAATCTCGCTCTTGCAATAAGACCCCTTCAGCTCAATTGCGAGGGCCACTATTTTGAGTACAGAAGACGTTTGAACACCCTCATTTTGAAAAAGAGATCGGCATTACAATTCTTAATTGACAACTACGGTCAGATTCCTTACGAAGGTAAGACGTTGGCTGCTGTTTTCGAACGAGTGAACTTGAACGAAACCATCAAGACCCTTGACAAGATAATCCAGGAGCACATTGCCGATTCAGGCGTCACATATTCGGACGACGATCAATCCGATCGGGAGTATCCTGGAATACCGTCATCCCACACTTGGTGGTCATGAATACTTTGAATACCGTTGTGAATAGCATCCCTGTTGTTGGACATGTCAAGGGGCTTGTTCATTATGCGATGGGTGATAAAGCAAGGGGTAACCAAGCCATGGTGGAATCGACTCGGACAACGGCCGTTGTTGGAGCTGGGGCGGCAGGGGGCATCCTGATCGGCCCAGCGATCGCTGGTGCATTAGCTGTTTCCTCCGGAGTGATCTGGGACACCGCTGAGACTGTGGTTACAAAAGAAGCTACCGGCGTTGTGGCGGGCGGCAAGAAAATATTCGAGACGGCTAAAAAACGTCAAGTCCCAATTTCTGGAATTGTTGATACAACGTTTTGTGTTGCAGGAGATTTGCTCACTGGTGTGGGATCCGGCTTTATTGCAAAGTCTCTTTCAACGTCGGCAGGCCGATCAGCTTTGAAAACATCATTGAAAGGTTTTGGAAAAGGTGCTTGTAGTATGGGGGAGGAGGTTAGCAATGTGCTTCAAAATAAGTTATTCACTTCGATGGCTAGTAATTTGTTTTATGAATTTAAGTCTAAACGACATTCTGCTTCAGAAGAAAATGAACAACAATACTCTAGCACTCCAATCGCTCGATTAAGTGAAATAAAGTTTCGAGGTCGTTATATTTTCAAAGGATTGAATGAAAATCAATTGCGTTATTTAAATCGGGTGTTAACAAAAAGCAAGGAGCGAGATAATTTGTTAAGCCAACCGGTAGAGAGGATTGTGAAGGACATATTCGACAAAGTGGATTTGGAAGTTACTTTCGAGAATTACGTGAAAGTGCACGAAATCGTAATGGTGTATATTGGCGAACATTTGAAAGAAATACATCAGATTAAAGAACTATTTGGGGATGAAATTCAACAGCTGCTACGTTCGACCTATGACTCCGGCGCTGTTGGCAATGAAATTGTCAATTCATACAGAGAAATACTCGATGAAATGAGATCGAACTCTTTACCGATCCCGTTCAGGAATACGTTGTCAGCGCTTTATCATTACTACAAACATAGACGCGTGGATGAACTGGCGTTGAATGTGGTGCAATATATCGCTTTAATTAGAGCGAACTTACAGATCCTCTTGGGAACAAATGAGTTCGAAAGCTTCAAGCTTTCGGAGGGCCGGGACACGCTGGTGTTCAAAAGATATTACGCGGGTCACCAAACCATGTTGAAGATGGTGATAAAGAAATGCCAGGGCTGCATTTCTCTGAGTACAACTTACTTCGAGGAAGATTGCGATGGCACTCACGCACATGGGGATATGTACATTGATGGCGAGCTTCATCATGGTGAATATCATCAAAAAAGAATGTGTCCGTCATTGGTCGCGGCTTTTTCGTAGAAAAATTCCTTGGGAATTGGATTAGAGACAATCTGAAATATTTCCCGAAATGCGCTTTTGTTTCAAAATGTGTGTATATACATACACTCCGTATGTATGTATGATATTTCAAAGGAACTCTCCTTGGGAGTTGGAAAAAAAACCCCCGTCCTTTCTCTCACTCAATGCGCTCAAATTTCAACAAAATTTTACATAAACCCGATACGATAATTTAAGAAAATTCCCTCCTACCATCATGACTGGAATTTTTCGAAAAAAAAAACATCCAAATAAAATTCAAGTTTCACTTAGCGTTCAAAAGCGTTCTACGTTTTAGTTCATAGTTGGCACAATTGTTCTGTATAATACTCGTCATCAGAAAGGATTTCCTTGAAGAAAATTTGTTTAAAATTGAATTTTCAAAAATGTCTTAGCCATCGCAACAATTTTATTTTATTTCTTTTATTCTCTTAGTGGTTTTAAACAAAGGTATATTATGTGTGTGTTTATTGCAGAATATGTTATTCATCTTGAAAGTGTACCAAAATGGTGTTGCTGTACCATTAGAATGTACAATTTTCACTTTAATATTTAATTTAATCATTATTTAAAACATTAACATCTTAATTATTCTTAATTATGTAATAATGGTTTATTTTATTATGAATTATATCTGAAACATTAGCCTCGTCAAGGGTGTTTATGGTCTAACTAAAAACGCTCAATTGTCAGATGCAAGTTAGAGAAATTTAGTATTGGATTAACAAATTAATTTTAAATTATAGACGTTGCGAAGCTCATTTTGCCTTTTGTTATTGAGAGTAGGAAAGTTTGGCTTCTAATATTTTAATTTATTGTGCTAAGTACTCTCGCTGCTATTGGCATTTATGATGTGCTAAGATCTATGCACGCATTGATGATTTATTATGTCGCTTCATACTTGATAATTTAGTCCTTTTCTTCGTCAATGTTATTTATTGTTAATCTTCTTCAATGAAGAAGTGGGAAACCACAAATCAGATTATATTTGTTACAAAAATAATCATTCACAATCAATCATAAAACAATGTATGTAATTATTTCCCGTGAATAAATCATATTTTTCAGTCTAGTCCCTTTTTCTCATTCAAGATTTGTTAAGATTATAAAACTCAACCTACCAAAAGTTAGGCATTTTCAAAAAAACGGACCCCACCAGAAAAAATTGACAACAAGGTTAAAAAATTCACACCTTCCAAAAAAAACAGATTTGTTCAAAAAACCATTCGGAAAAAAGTGTGCTGAATGGTTGTATGTTTCAAAATTTTGATTTTCTAAATTTGGGGTGGAGTAATTAAATTCAAAAGGCTCATAAGTGTCCACATAGTGATTGCCCCCAGCCGAAACCTCAAACTTGACATGTCTGAAAAGTATGGCTACAAATTCTTTCACTGGGGTTTATTATTCAATTGGCTTGCATTCATGATTTGAATACACACATACAAGCGGTACTGGAGCTTCTTGGAGGAGAATGGTAAAACCCTACCTCTCCCAGCAGATAATGTCGAACGTTCATTGTAAACACAGTCCAAAGTCTTCCACTACCGCTCTGAGTTCAAAAAGCCAAAAATGAAGGGAGGAAATATGATATGAGTGACGTCATAGCAAAACAAAACCAAACTGTATATATGCGGAGCCTGGCAGGGAGGTGATTCAAGAATTATAATATATAATTCATTGAACTACAAGCACTATAGTGTCATGAATTACGGACAAAAAATCCTCGCGTTTAGCCAATCCCGCACAAAAAGTCCCTGAGTGAAAAATGACAGAAATCTCCTATCGTCCAGTTTGCTGGTCTGGATGCTCGCATCTCAAAAACAAAAAAATGTCCTATATCAATCCTTTTAGTGAAGTATAGATCAGTTGGAAAAATAGATGCATTATCTATTCTGTGATTCAGCCCTAGTTTTCTGAAATTGGGGATTTTTTGTCGGCACTTGGGGATTTTTTGTCCGATTACCTAGTGCGGTGATTACCCATTGGTTCATCCTTAAGAAGGGTTTCAAGTTCTGATACACCTAGTGAATTGTATTATACAGTAACGAAGGTAACGTTAGGAACTCTGTTAGCTTTCCTTACAACACAGCCAAGAAATCTATTCAGCCGTGGGATAGATTACAATCAACGAATCTGTTGCTAGATAGCTGAACTAATTAGTTCCACTAATTGCTAACAGAGCGCATTGTTCATCGATCAATAATTACTCATTCCCGTACCAGATATGTGACACGTAATGGGTATGGTGTGTCTCAAATTAGAGTCTTTTATATTTTCTTTTGTTGTCTTGTAAGGATCTTAGAGAACTAAGAATATTGTGTTTAGCTATAAGTTTTATTTTGATGTGGTGACATGGATGTGAATTTAGAGTACTCATACCGTGCGCATTTACAGTATAGAGTGTTTCCTTTCAACACCCGATCTTCCTGCAGCGAATGCAACGTAGAGAATTGTTGTAATCCCCTTCAGGGAAGCAACTTGGCCAGCTACCATTCAGTGATAGTTCATTATTCATTGCATTGTGATCTTAAAGAACTTTCTTAGTTTCCCTGTGGTGAGGGTGACTGGAGGGGGGGTCGCAAGACCAAAATCGCGCAACATGTCTACTAGTGTGTATAAGGCTTCAGGTAAACTTTCCTCGCAGTCCCGCAAAATGCAGTTAGACTGCAATTCAGAAGAGAGTTCTCCCTGCCCGCGTATTGTACGGTGCAATTACCCTGTGTGATACTAGCGAACCTCGCGGTAGTCGAGTGACCTAGACCTTAAGGAACAAGAATGCACCGGGAACTCAGAGCTCATACTGGTTTGGAAGCGGAACCAGGCCCGGGCTGTGTGGTCTCAAGGAAGGTTTCACTGATAACAGTGTTATAGAGTTCAAAACTCTTTCAGATTCTTCGGCAATGAGGGTTTGAGCGCATTCTATCGGGATTTCGTCCAACCATCAATCTTCTTTCCGCTCTCTTTGGAGCTTGAGCTTGAATGGAGAAAGAGAAAATGACTCGGAGCTCTGGGAGTACATTGTCACATTTACAAAAACGATACTATTCACAAGGAACGATACCATTCACGAGGAATTGACGGTTAAGGCGGGTGGACAAAATGGTTGGACAAAATCCCGCTAGAGTGCATTCGGAACCATAATTGCCCTCTTCACCTGAGAATCTCTCAACTCTTTCAACCTCCACAATCGTCTTTGCTTTTTTCAAATCTACCTAGTTCTATTTATTAGGCAATGTTCATGATGGAAGCTGAATTGATCGGTTTTTATTGCAGCGATCTGATTGACGACGATGACCTCTAAACTGCTTTCAAATGCAACCTGTTAGCCTCTGGTGATTGAAATTCACCCCGATCAATGAGGAAAGTTGGTTATTTTTCTTTAGTGCACACAGTTTTCTCTGCAATTTTGCATTTATCTCTACATTTGTAGTACGTATATATAAGGAAATCAAATGTATATAAGGAAATACATGTACGAGTATCATAGAGTACAGCTTGTACTGAGTACAGTAGAATGCCGAGAGATGCCGACAGTAGCACCCATTATCCGAATCAGTCTTAAGTGCAATATAGAAATTTATAACCAACTAATTTTTCAATAAAAACTAGTTTTTTTTGGGACACAATACTAATGCGAGTGACATTTGCCGTGTTGACGCTAAGTTGACGTCGAGGCAACTTACTCTGATTGAGATGTTCGTGTGAGCCAAATTTATAACTCAAGTAAACTTCGCTGGCGGCCAAATCAAAACATGGATGTCAGGTTATGATAAAGACCGTTTGACGACGGGGAGAGACACCGCAAGGAGGACCACGTGACCTCTTGAAAAGTTAGCATCTGCCTTTCGTTTCCCTAGGTTTGCGTTCAACACCGTTTGCCACCGTAGGGAGGAAAAACTCTCTAGAGTCTCTGGCCCTTCTCCGAGAGATGGAAGCCACCTCAGTTAACTTCTTCCATGATGCTCAACATACCCGTTGCCAACGACACTCAATAAAAATAAACTCACACACTTCCCTGGATGCTACAAGTTGTAGTATCCATACACATTCAAGCATGTGAATTGTGCTCGTGTTTTTTGTTGTGAAATTTTTGCTATAATCGTGTGCCAAAATCGGAACATTATTTGCTTGAAAGTTTACAGATATGGATTCATCTGATCCTGCCGCTTCACCCATGGAAGAGGATAACGAGTTGGTGAAGGAAGATGACTTATTTCCAGGATGCAGTAACATGGACGAATTTTTACAAGTTTGTGGATCCCTGTTACCTACATGTTTGTTTTGTTATACCTTCAAGAATAGGAGTGGATTTTAACGTGGGGGTATCGTTCTTTATTTTATTTCACGGAAGGCAACTTGAAACAAAAGATATTTCTGGTTCTGATAGTTCGTAATGTAAGCCGCCTCTTTACGATGACGAAGGGACTGAAGGTCTCGTTCGTTCTGGGGCAGTCAAACACTCCAGGGGAAAGCATCAGTAGTGGACATGTTAAGAAAATCTTGTGTGATTGTTTGTGTTACCTCATAAATGTTTAGCTCTAAATTTTTTTTTGGTTGTGTACACGTTCTTCAGACATTTTCAGTTGACTTTATCAAATCAAAGGAAACACCAATTTTATAAATGTTTGAAGAAATAGAGTCAAATTTTGTGGAATAACAGAAAACACCAGTAGTGGACAGCTAAAATTTTCTAGTGTTGATGTAGTGGACACTTCATAACCCAGTAGTGGACACGTCGTAGATATCAACAAGACGACGTAAAATCTCGTTTAAAATCATGTATATATCTAATCGGTAGTAAAACAAAAAGAATTCCATTCAACTGGAAGAATGAAGTGAGTATAAGTAGAAGATAGCTCATGGACTAGTAGTGGACATCTCTTGCACTAGTAGAGGACACCCCCTGTCCGCCTCTGGTCCGCGACGCTATATTCATTTGAAAATCGTACCGAGAGCTTGTTCCAATACAAATGAACAAGTAGAAAATTAAGAAAATATCCTTTCGTGAAAAGGGAAGTTGCACCATTAGTGAACAGGGATGTCCTTTGCCGGAGCATCCGTCATTTTTGTTGTACTAGAAGTGGACATGCTTTAAAAGCCCACTTTATCAATATTAACGGAGTTAGGCGACTGGAAAATCGTCAATTTAGTTACTGAAGTATATATTCAAACC
This sequence comes from Creontiades dilutus, assembly GCA_031894815.1. NCBI lineage: Eukaryota > Metazoa > Arthropoda > Insecta > Hemiptera > Miridae > Creontiades > Creontiades dilutus. The sequence continues at coordinate 290,807 of JAVIWC010004717.1, forward strand.
AATGGGAACAAATATTTGAATATTATATGTGAACATTGCTTAAAACATACTTTCTATTCCTTAGCATTTTGCACAGCGTCCTGCTCAAAATCACTCCACCCACAGACTGGTTGTTTTTAATGTCAAGTTATTATTTTTCATTTTGGCCCTAACGTTTTCTTTTGGTTCATCACGTTTGTTAGGCTATTACTTTAGTTAATCCAAAAAGATTCAAGTGCACTGCTCAACCCGAATCCTTATTCTACAACTTTTTTTCCGAAGTGTCCACTACTGGTACAGTGTTCACTGTTGGTGCTTTTCCCTTGATGATAGTTTAGTGGATGAGCAAAATTTGCTGACGTACGAGGGGGTTCACTTATTATGGTTTAGATTCCTAGCAATTTATATGGACCTATATAGGGTACCATACCAAACTTCAAACGGGGCTGGGATGCTGTAAATCATGCTGTCATAAGTTAGTACTTGTGTATAATTAGTGTCTCGGTCGACACGTCTGTAGGAACAAATAATGGTAACAGTGAGACGTTGAAGTAAGTTTTGGTACAGTATTTGTCAACAGTTCTCAATTCCACCACGTACGGTGACTAGTGTTTTTATTACAATCAGTGATACAAATCTACTACGTTTAGTCTCAATGTTAAGAGGATTGCAATGAATAATGGTGGTGCCAATGCTGGCTGAAAATTAGTTTGCTCTAAACTTTAAACCTCGATTCTCAAGGGGATTTGTTATAGTAAATATACTGCCAGCCGGCAGAACTCCACCCTCTTTTAGTGCGGGCTAATGACTAAAAAGACCTTAATCGTTTCAATAAAACCTACTTAGGCACAGTGCCCACAGGCTGAACGGTTTTAAAAAGAGCTTGGGAACCTTGTCATATACAATGAACAATACACAATCCAATTACTGGTAGTGTACCGTCTTTGTTGACTTGGATTTGAAGTTACGTGCGGAGCTTGGGAGAAAAGTACTACACATTCTCGAAGAATGGGGGAGGATTATGAGTCTCTATCTCAGGGGATGGGACAGCCGAATCCGGCACACGAATGATAACAGGCCCGAACTGTAAGAGTTATTGAGAGAAATGCACTTGTGTTTGTGAGGTAACTTGAGGACGTGACACACAGGGTTTATAAATAGGGGGGTGAGATCGCCTGACCACAGGTGGGTCGTCGAAGCAATAAGTAATAATAGTTGGGAGTTCTGAAGCCTGGTGCAAACTTGAGGACGTGACACACAGGGTTTATAAATAGGGGAGTGAGATTGCCTGACCACAGGTGGGTCGTGGAAGCAATAAGTAATAATAGTAGGGAGTTCTGAAGCCTGGTGCAAACTTGAGGACGTGACACACAGGGTTTATAAGTAGGGGGGGGGGGGGGGTGAGATCGCCTGACCACAGGTGGGTCGTTGAAACAATAAGGGCATCCGCCGACTCTCCTCCACAAAAAAAGATGGAAACCCGCTAGCTGTGGTTGGTCTGGGAATGCCTCCATGCCAGGGAAAGGTCCATGAGTTCTTTCTGGCTATACAGGAAACTGATGCTGAAGATGCAGGATACGCTTTGTGGAGGCAAACAAGAATCTCACTTGCGCCAAAAGTAATGAGTTTGCAGAGAATTTGACGTCGAAATTCAAGCAAGTGTGCAATCGTAGGGAGTTCTGAAGCCTGGTGCAAACTTGAGGGCGTGACACACAGGGTTTATAAAAAAGGGGGGTGAGATTGGTGATGGATATGGTTAGTTGGCCCCTTCCCGATTTTAGAATCCGACGCCTTCAGAGATGAATCAGACGTTTTCAAGCGTCTGGTTCATCATCTGAGCGTGGCGGAGCATCATCAATGCATCCAGCTCATTGGAAGGGGCAACAATATGCCATCACCTCACATGTTAGCCTGACCACACCAGGGTTGTACTATATTAAAGGTTGTTAACTAGAAGAGATCTAGGAACAGAATGAGCTGCCTCCACCGCTGCTGAGGGAATTTTTACAGGACTGGGAGAGAGGGAAGGTCCCCTCCGGGCTGCCTCCCAGGCTTACAGTAACTGGAATGGAAACAGTAATCGCTCATTCCTTGAGTAAGCAGGTACTTGTAGCTTGGAATAGGGCCTACTAATATGGAGGCCAGTCTCTTTTTGTAAAATGTTCAATAGGTACGTTGACTGGATTCCTGGAATGAAGAGTCAAGCGAGGTCGTTGAATACGTAATTGACATGAAGGAGCATGAACGTTTTAGCATGGAACGTGCTTTAGCCTTGGACCAACTAGCCGAAAAACGTCTTGCGGAATATACTCGTATATAACTTATACTTGAATCAGAATTAATGAAAATAAATCGGTACATGTCGACTTCACTAACAAAAAAATTGACTATGTACCCGTTTATCTAAAGGGCAAAGTTATTCCGTATGCTAGCAATGCTAAGTACCTCGGTATGACGCTCGATGCCAGGCTCAGGTGGAGAGCCCATGTTAAGAAAAAGAAGGGAGAACTCCTACTCAAATTCAGGAAAATGTACTGGCTAATGGGGAGACGGTCGAAGCTGTCGATCCAGAACAAGCTAACCCTGTACGACCAGGTCCTGAAACCTGTTTGGACCGATGGAGCCCAGCTGTGAGGTGTACAGCTCAATCAAATCGAGATATGTTTCCAAAATAATGTGCTACGAACTGTTGTGAATGCACCATGGTACTTTCGAAATGAACGTCTCCATCATGAACTTCAGGTCGAAACAGTTAGCGATGAAGCGACAAGCTGTGAGTCACCTCCAACGGCTAAGATATCACGTCAACGAGGAAGCTGTCCATCTCCTTGACACAAGTGACATCACCAGAAGACTGAAGCGTACCAAACCACTTGATCTTGCCTATTTGTGAAGGTGTTGAGTGGAACCATCAGTCAGAAAGGGCAAAACTCAGTGATGTATCTTAGTTTTGAATATTTACCCCTATTTTCAATACAATATTGTTAATGAATTACTACTTGGTACAATAAAATTTCAAAGAAAAAAACGCTTTTCTGGGGTTTATTATTACAATATTTCACAATACAGCAATTAATCAGGAGGCACACAAATAATAACAAATAGGTATTTTGTTGAGACAATCTCCTGAAAATTTCTCCAAAGCTTGTAGAAATTCAAATCATGAATGCAACTCAAATGAAAAAAAAAAAATATATATATAACGTCTCTAATAACACGTATACTCCGAAGCTTAGTACAGATTCAAATCAGAACATAACTTAGATTATTGTTTACTAGGAGGTAACAAATATTGATCAATGAATATTTACCTAGGAATCAAAATGTTGAGAACAGCGTGTTCATGTGTATGCCGAAAATCAGTACAGCTATAATTGAATAATATTGGACCTATATGTTATCAGCGTTTCATAATGTGCATATCGGACTGTTGTGAATGCACCAACCCGTGTATCATGAACTAAAGTATCCACATTGGCTATCACTCCAGTATCCACATTCACTACAACTCGACGCTATCGGCGTCACTAGGTTACAAACAAACAATAATAAACCAAAAAACAAAAATGTTGGCACCATAAATCGGGCCATAAGTACACTTGAATGGTTTGACCTACAGACGTGGGAGGTCTCATTCAAATGTTCTTCAAATAGGTACAAATTTAGGCCGCTTCGACTTGTTTTGAGGTTTTTAGGGATTTTACAAAACTTTGACAGCCCTTAAAGGGGACTTTAAATTGATATGATGATATCTATATACATAACTTATACTATACTTCCTTTTACAAAAGGTAGTGGTGAGTCATCATAAGCGCTATAATCCTTCATAGTTCTGCGAGAACCTGAGCTGTGAGTCCTCTTTATAATAGTCTAACAGCATTATTAGATAGATATATTTAGTCAGTAGACCCCGGAGGTGAGTAATATTAAGCGGCCCACACACTATCCAACTGTTGGCCGACAATCGGAGGTGGGGGGTGCCAAAAGACGACCCCCTCTCTGCACTCGCACCTGAGTTGGACGGTGTATGGAAGGGATCCAACCGTCGGTTTGAACTTGGACGCGTTGGATGACTAGGACCACCCAACATCTAGCGGTTGGGTTCCCCCCTCCTTCAGTCCCGATTGTCGGCCAACGGTTGATTAGTGTGATGGCCGCTCTAGGGCATCCGTCATATATGTAGTAGTTGACACAATAATAGCAAATTGAAACCAGCAATGCCCTCTGAAGCCCACTCCACCCATTGGGAGGAAATGGGGGATTCAGGGCACACCATCTGCTGAATCATGCAGGGCAGCAGAAAACTCAGCAGATGAGCTGGGCTATGGAGCAGTTGGAGTTCCTTTATCGCACCACAACAATTTCTGCCTGACAAAACCTCGCGACCACACGGTTGGATAAGCACCCTTACTGTTCAAAATATAAACATGTAGTACATTGGGTTTACGCACAATAGGCAATAGGACTTTGTTTGCCGCATCTGAAAAAATAGTTAATGATGCATACAACGCTTCAAACTCCCTTGAGATATGAGGTATTTCCCCTCAAACTCAATTACGAGAATTTAATTTTTGTTTGTACAGATCCTCTCTCACTTGGAATTGGATTGTCCTTGTAATTTGTAATACTCACTAGAACAATCTATTTCAGGCTGGTTACCCAGTTATTATGGAGGGCATCAGAAGTTCTAACGCCCTCCCTCAAGACAAACAATTTGGATACCTCAAGACGTTCCCTGAATTCAACGAAATCATGAAAGCTGAAGGAAAACATCTTCAAGAAATGTAAGTTTGCATGCTACGGAGTTGAGCATTAGTAACTCAAGTTGTCAAATGATCTCTTTGAAAAACACGTGTGTCTGATCTCTATTGGTAACTTGATTTTAATAATATATTAAGAAGCCAACATCTTACCCACCCAAGTTTTCTATAGCTTTTGTGAGGACTTGTTATTTTTAGATCCAGATATTGCGGGGTTAAGGATATTCAAGTATCAGTCATGTACCTACTTTGTTAAAATGGAGTAATAACTAACTTCGAAAGATTGAAACTAATTACAAAAGGAGAAGCAGAGGTACTCCAAGGGACAGCAGTCCTGGGAGGTAGAGCGGAGTCAGGAGGAAACCTTCGAAGCTTAACTGAATCATAGGCCAGGGTAAGGACAATGAATGAACCTTGTTCCCTCCTGGAATTTATATAAATCTCAAGGTTGATTTAAAAGGGAGTATCCCAGTGTTATGTCCTCCCTCCCTCCTTGCTAGGAATTAGGAAAATTACTGGTAGAATACTGTGGGAGACTGTTACATCCGCAGTCAAAGGCCCAGCATTTGAAGATGCAATTACCTGTTTGCACTAAGTGCTACAAGAGAAGCTGAGCGTTCTAGTCTGCCCTACCAACTGAGCAGCTTGGTACTCTAGTTATCAGTAAGCGACTTGACTCTTATGCTGGTACTACTCTGGAAGACGAGTCATGTCTTCAGGCTTGGCCTTCCAGCGTGGGCGTTCAACCACTGCCGCCACAAAGCCTACCGTTTTCAGGGGGCCTGGCGTGTTATGCTTTGCTGATGCAGCGTTTCAGTAGCCTGGGGCTCCTTCTGCCAGTGATATCGAGTTTGCTTGTGAAATTTAGCAGTAAACTGGTCATTTCACACACCACAGGCTAGATCGATTGCCGGCCCTCTGCAAGGAATGTTGCCCTGGAACTGCCACTTTATCCTCAACACCACTGTAGCGCCATCCAATCGTTAAGGACGATTGAGGCGGGGAGACTGTGGGAAAGTACCATTTATCAGGCAGAAATCCATGCAAGTTAGTTCACTCTAAACCTCGATTCTGCACAAGAGATTGCCAGAAAACGACTCAAAGGTGCAAGAATTTACATATTATCAGACAGCCAGCCTGCATTAAAGGCCATTTCTGCCTTCTCAATAACATCAAAGCTGACCTGGAGTTGCCTCACCTCACTCAAGGCTGCAGCCCACGCCAACAAATTAACGTTACTTTGGGTACCAGGTCATGAAGGAATAGAAGGCAACGAAGAAGCTGATTGACTAGCTAAAAAGGGATCAGAGTCCAGCCCGATTGGACCTGAACCGCAACTAGGGGTTACCAAGAGTTATATAACTCAACAGGTCCAGAAATGGGAGGACAAAACTCGAACAACATATTGGCAAGATACTCCTAAGCAGAGACAAGCCAAGCGGTTTCTTACAATCTTAAAGAAACGCGCACACTCGCTATTGTAACTGAGGCGTACAGACCTCTGCAAACTCGTGGGACTCTTCACTGGCCACTGTCCTCTAAGGTACCACCTTATCAAAATGGGTAAGGCCAGGACAATAGAATGCTGTTGCAAAGAAGCGGAGACAGCTGAACACGTGCTCTGCAACTGTCCTGCTGTTGCAACGATAAGATTCCGGCATTTTGGAAAGGGTGCGCTAACACCTGCCGATATTGCCAAGGAAACACCTGAAAACCTCCTTCACTTTGTGAATGAAGAGGCCATTAAAAAGATTCTGAACTGAAACTGGGAAAGTGTCACAGTAGATCACAGTGGTCTCAGTGACCAGGGGTTCCTCCCATCCCATATTGGAACAAAAACTACCCTGAGTTGGTTAGGATAGGGTTATCCTCTGGTGTTGTCTGGAGGATGGAAGAGTTGTATTGTTCCAGGTCAGGAGTGGCCACCCATCGAACTCCTTATCTTAACTGTGTCTTTTCAAATCAAATCGAAGCAGAGATGGCTCTCGGTTGTCTGCTGAAGTGAGGCCAAGTCCAGAGAAAAAGAAAAACGTGATGTTTGTGAAGAGTGAGGGGGGATTTATCAATTCAAAAAATCAATTGCCAGTCTCAGCAAGCTTTTTCAGAATCACGAATATGCATAGAATGATGTTACTCCAATATATCTATCTAAGTTTCTCACAATAGCATGATGACATCGTTGGCAGGGTTATCCATTATAAGGAAAATATTTAAAACGCTAAAACTGGGCTAATTTAAGTACCTACTTCACCATTATAATATCTCAAGAAAACGAGACTTTGACAACCCACTGAAGTAATACCAACCGCTCCCTGCAAAGTTTAAGCTTTACTAATCAAACACCTAATCAAATACTACGAACCTACTTATTACAAATGTATAAACAGGTGGAACTGCGTAAAAGGGTGATTGAATTCATTTAATCAAATACAGGATCACGATAGAATCTAGATCATAATTCTCGATTTGATTTTGCCCATGTCTGATTTCAATTGTTAGATTGACAAATTTGGAGGATTCAAGTTGCAGTTTCTGTAGGTAGTTCTATTCGTGTTAGGATGTTTTATTGTACCCATTTAATTAATATTTTAAACGAATAAATCGCGGCTAACGCACGTCCCTGATTTCAGAATGCAGAAAATCATCAATTACTGCGGAATTAAGAAGCAAATCGCCGAACAGCAGCCGTCGGAAAAGTTCGACGTCGTCACCGATCTGAATGACAAATTGTTGGACCGCGTCGTCAAAAATCTGTCCGAACTCGATGGAACTCGTTTTAACCCTAACGACGATTTCGGGGAGTCTTCCAAGAAGGTGTCGGGGAGTTGGAACAAAAACCACCTTCGAGCTGCCGCCGCTGTGAAAGAGAGGGAGGGCGAAGACGTTGTTCATCTGGTCGTTCAAACTCGAACAGTCAGACCTCAAGTGCTGTTTAAAGATAAGGTAAATACAGTTCGGTAGTTAAGTTCTGTACGAGGAACGCAGGTGTAGTCTCAGAATACGGTGCTCCCCTTGTATGACCTACCGGGAACTCTATACGGACCTTTCCGTTATCCGGTCTCATCCGGCGCCGTTAGCGACACCGTTAACCCTTTTGCGCCTGAATTTAAATGCCCGGTTGGCTCCCCTGGCCTGAGTTTAAATGTCCTTCTCTGACCCAGACATCTCCTCTGTCCTGACTTATTTTGCGTTTTTGCACTCCTCCGTACCGCCTATCTTCTAAGATGCATAACAGGTTCAAAATGCGTTCAAATTTCACCAAATTTTGAGATAATGTTTTTTACATCTAATAGTATTCAATCATATAAAAATATTTATCATTTTTCTACATTCAACCGTTTTTCTAAATAGTTTCCGACCCGTCATGGTCACGCAGGGAGCACAACTCTGTTATTGTAATTTGATCGGAAAATCGCCCGCCCCGCAAAAAACGCTAAACTCACCCGACCTGCTGGTATTGCTTAGTTCCCGCTCTCGTAGGACACGGCGTTACTCGTGTTAATTTGCTGCCACACACACGATATTTGGTGATCACCGAATATTTTTCAAATACTGAGTATCTGTCATTGCCGTTGAAAAAGCACACTGTCCGCTCATTTGGGGTTTCCCAAGTGTTGGAGCTCAGACTAATATATGACGAACATGTTTGACGGTTCAGTTTATATCGGCGGAAAGCATACAGGGTGATTGTTCGGCATATTGACTGCATGCCAAGCGGGGCCTGCCTGAAAATGATGCTGCAAGCTCGGGTGGAAACTAGAAGACGAAGAGGCCGTCCTTGGAATTGCTGGGTTGATGAGGTCTCGCGGTACCTACAGGTCGTGGGGATGTGGAGGTCTCAGGCGGATGGCCGCACCCGGTGGCAGAGAGTTGTCCATGAAGCAAAGAGTCTCATTAGCCTGTAGTGGTTTGTTGTTAGTCAGTTAAGTACATATTGTTCATGGATTGTGATCAAGATGTTATTGTGAAGGATGATTTGTGGTATTGTGCTGGAGTCAATTTTTTCAAAATAGGAAAGTAAACCAGGGAGAAGACGACAGTGGATCATGTCCCAAAACAGGGGTAGGCACGATATGTGGAATTATAAAGAATGTGATTAATGATTTGAGAACCCTTGAGAAATTACTCAAAGTGATACTACTTTGCAGCGATGATGGCTCAGACGTTTAGGCTGATTTGGTGAAGGTTCTGTTAAGTTCAAGAACTTGCCAGAAGTCTGAGGAAGATCTTAATTTCTTGCTGGAGGAATCTGAAGAAAAATACAAACTGGAGGGAGCTCATCCTAGCGTACAGAGCAGCAAGCTTTCGAGATTCGATAAATAGAAGGCCCTACGTGTGTAGGACAGTTGACACCCAGGAAAGAAAAAATTTAGGCCCGCGAGTGCAACACCTGTGACTCTAAACCATTGAGGGCACTTGACGCCCAATGACAGAAGTCCAGCCTCAGCGTTATCCAGAATATAACACGCGGAGATGAGCCAAGGTCTCCCACTATCTTCACCAAGGTGTTGAATTGTCAGATGTACTAGCTGTAGGTGGTGAAGCATCCATAAATAAGAAAGTAATCGGCAATCAACAAAGCTTGGTCACAGAATGATATTTCTAATTTATTAGCTTGCCGATTGATTAGATACCTTTGTCTGCTTTTGGAAAGAAGGGCTCGGGAGATTGTGTGAGGGAACAGGTGACCGTTGTAACCTATATCCCAGGAACGTTTTTTAAGAAACTGCGCCAAAAAAAAACCGGGGTTTTTCTGCCTTTGTCAATATTTTTTCTAAATTTTCATTTAGGGTATTTTTTTTATTCAGTTTTTGGAATTTTAATTGTTAGAGTTTTTCTGCTTTGGACGTTTTTCAGATTGGGGATTTTTCTGTTTTATAAAAATTGTCGGGGATTTATTTCCAGTTTCTCGAATAATACGAAATGGTTCCATAATTGAATTGCTGTGAAGTGCCCTCATGAGTGTAGAAGAAGAAGAAGAGCGTTTGTGAATATCAATGTAGCTGTCACATGCGTCATTTTCAGCCCATCGGTTGCCAATGCTCAGTGTTTGACAAATATCTGTCTGCTTTGATGTGTCAAAGGACCCTTCTCTAGGCTAGTACTCGCTTGGCAAATGTTTGCTTCTTAACAAATATACTAAAGCTGCCCACATATAAGAAGATTTCCCTGCTGAGAGTCCTGAAAATGGCAGTTAGCCGATACCCTAGATTGGTGGCTGAAGATTGTTAAGCACAGATTGTTTTGGTACAAGAGTCTGAGCAGTATCTCTGAGGAGCATGGAGTGGAAAAATTGTTTGGAGAAGGTTCAAGAAAATATGAAGACATCCTGGCTGAGTAAAATTAAGGAAAGAGCACTGGCCTCTTCTAGTCGTTTTTATAGGCTCCTGGACTTGTACGGTGCATTGATCTGACATGGAGGGAACAGAAGGCGTCTATGTTCGTGCTGAGATGGGTTTGCAAAGTGAGGGGTGATCTCTTGAAACTTAGCTGCCGTCCGCATATATCCTCTGAAGAAGACGGTCATACCGAGACCTGTTCGCTTTGTAACATGGGGGTACCCGAGGACCTAGAGCACTTTCTGGCGATCTGCCCTGTGCTTGCCGAGTTTCGGGTTGCAAGTTTTGGGACGCCGCGCCTCTCTCATGATACCCTGGTGAGCATCCTGAACGGTGTAAATTGGCTGCTGCTGGCTAGATACTGCCAATCAGCTTAGGGGTACAGGTCGGAATTGATCCAGCATGTTTCTCAAATACTGTGTGTACGGTTGCGCCTTTACATTGTTATAAATCATACAAGGTACCTGCTATTTTGCGCTAGTGATATCTCCTCTACGTCGTCTTCCATGATATTGAGAAGGTATGCTCGTTTTTTTCCTAGCAGTAGGTATAGAACGTAAAATAGTTCTTACTGGTTTATGGTAATACTGCTACCTCTTCAATTATAAGTTTATTTCTATCTATATCCAAATCTGGAATCCATGTTGTAGATTGACAACAGAAACGTGCCTTGGGTCCCGAAAATCGTGGAAAAACCGAACCAACTTAAACCACTCGCTCTGATGACGGCTGTGAATGATCAAGATGAAGAATAGTACGCGTATTTTTATTTTGTTTCTAGTACATACCTACCTGATTGTGTTTTAATTCAAGTGTTGCATAGGTCAGTAGCTTTAATGCTGTTATAATGTGCTTGTTTCTGAAGAAATTACTTTTCTAAATATTATACTGTTCTGTAAAGTTTTTCATTCTAATGTGCTATATATTTGTTTTATTAGTGATTGCATTAATTAACACTTGAATATTCTTGCAGCTACAGGCACCCGTACGAATATGAGCTCAGTTTGTGGAAACCTCCTGAAACGTGGTTGGTACCTCATGAAAATGTCGAGATGCCACCAGAAGTTCACCAAACGCGTTTTGTTTTTGTCGAGACTGAAGATCAGCTCGATTCTCTGCTAGAAGATTTGAAGAAACATACCATGTTTGCGGTCGATTTGGAGGTGAATTAATTTTTAGTCAAACCAGGGTACCAGTTTTAAGATTAGAGATTACGACAGTGTGGGACAGTGTCCGCTCCACCGTCTTCTGATGACGTTTGGGGGCCGTATCCCTCATGACTGCCTGAGGAATTGGGTAAGCCCATCCCCAGGAGGCTTTCTGTTGCTTTGAAAAGCGATGGACATTTGACAGGCCTGCCACCATTCTATGCCTAGGGTGCTTTGGATGGGGGACAGCTCAGCAGGACTAGGCTGTCTGCAGGTTCGTGCTGTCGAAAATAGTACTTCGGGAGGAGGGAACCCCAGATGAACTAGTGCACTGCCGCACCACTGGCCTCTGCCAGAGGTTAGTTTTGTGAAGATAGTGAACTAGCTGGGAAGTAGATGGCAGTCCCCCATTCGCGTGGGCGGAAGCCAAAAGTCAGTTAACCTAGGGGTTCCTTGCAAGCAACTTTCCAAAACATCCATACATGTCTCCAGATGACTGACCAGGTAGAGAATTAGTGCCTGCCTTCTTACTGCTCTATCGCCGCTTGGGTGAGGGCATTCCTTCCCAAGCTCAGCCCAAGTATTATGGATGTGTGGAAGAGGAAGGCTCCCCTATGAGAGGGTCGGTGCCCAAGATTAGGCTGGCTGTAAGAACCATACACAATACACGCATCCTCCTATAGCCAAACCAGAGGCTGTGCTGCCTTTTTTCTGAATGGTTTTGATCAAGGAAACATTCACATTTTGTTTCGATTGTGCCAGCACCATTAGTCGCCATAATGGGCTGTAAAAACACCAAGATAAGAAAGCTATCGAAATGCCTGTATTTTTATCAGCATGCATTTATGTGTCAGGTAGGTTCTGTCTTCATTATATTTTTCAATTCCTGGGCTTCTCAAAAACTGAAAACATGAGTTTACTTTGAAAATGGTAGCAGTCATTCGTGAATAACCTAGAAAAATTAAGGAAGGGTCTGTTTGGAGCCCAAATGCCTCTCACTTAGTGCCGCTTGTTGGGGTCGTGTACCAGGTCTCAAGGCCTAACAACTAATTACTGAATTTATCAAGGCTCTGGGTGTCTTACAATGAGCTTTAAGGCACGTTTTTTTCGTTTTGACAGCTACTATTTACGACCAGGGGAAAGAAAAACCTCAAAAAGTGGTACTTACAAAGTTCACCATATTATACCAATTGTAGGCCTATTGATACGAGAGGAGAGAACAAACTATTTATTGATCGCGATGACAGAATGTTATCCTACACAAAAACAACGCCAGAATCCCGAAAATTCGGTATTTGGCATCACTGATTTTTCAAAGCAACTTAGCGCCATATGGTTGCTTTATAATTCAAGTGTACTATCCCCTCTAGGCTTCTCACATCTTTTTAATTCTCCACCACAATGAAGGATTGTCTTGTTAGAATAGGCAACCTTCGATGCACCTCTAGTACTCCGTATACAGTCAACTAAGGTAATGTGGTTCACACCTTTGGGGCCTTTCCCTACAACACTGCACTTTAGAATTCACATTTAGGGCCGGTGATGTAGTTGCCCATTGTCCCCACAGAGTGCACTATTTCAAAATCATCTGAGTTTTCCCTCTAATGTGATTCTGACATGAGCTTACACTACTTTATTACTCAAGTTTCTCCTAATATAATAATTACTTTTCAATTTGCAGGCCCATAGCTACAGAAGCTACATGGGGTTTACATGCCTCATGCAAATTTCAACGGTTGACAAAGATTATGTCATTGACACACTAAAACTGAGACACAAGATGTTCATACTGAATGAAGTTTTCACAAAACCCACTATACTCAAGGTAAGGGACAATATATTATCTGAATATTATATTGCTCGATGAACTTATTTCTGCGTTACTATTACATTTCCAGTTTCGTTTACATAGCAGGTATGAACAAACAACGAATTGCTTTTCAGATTTTCCACGGAGCTTCCAACGACATTGAGTGGTTACAAAGGGATTTTAACCTCTACGTCGTCGGGATGTTTGACACTTTCTCTGCAGCCAAACTCCTTGATTACCCTAAACTCAGCTTGGCTTACCTCCTCAAAAAGTTTTGCAATGTTGACGCTAATAAGAAATTTCAACTTTTCGACTGGAGGATAAGGTACGTATTTAAGTCGCTAAGATTTGTTCGTCATTGAATTTGTACTGGTGTTTTGCAAGGAAGCGGCAGTTCATAAGTACTAAATTACTCGCGAAAAAATTGTCTGAACCTGTGTCAAAAAAGACTAAGAGATTCAGGAAAAATGTATTCTATATCCACAAAATTGTACAGTTTTTAACGTTAAATCGACCTATCCTGTCATCAGTAATAGAACACGTTCACAAAATGTACATTGGAGAAAACAGTGGTTTTATAGTGACAGGTGAAACGGAGCTTCACTCCCATTGGTCAAGGGGTGTGGAAAACAACCAATCATGTGTGAGTGAAAGGAGGTACAATTCTATTGGTCGGGGCTGTGAAAAGGGAGAAATCGAACAATATTGAGGGTCGAGAAAGCAGGTTAAAGTCACATAACAAAAATAGAAACATGAAAAGGCTAAGCTATTTTACAAATGTACTTGTTAATGATGGATCGTATCTAGAATTATCCTAATTTAAACATTTACTACCAGCTATATCGCTTTTAATAATTTCAAAATTTTCTAGGACATAATGAACACCTCCTTTCAAACAAAAGTGAACGAATCCCACAAACCATTTATTGTTTAAATCAAAACGAAAATTGTGACCAAATTCTAATAAATTATTTGCAAATGCTGACTCTCCCTTTTTATCCATAAAATGTTTTTGGTGATCTTTTATTCGTACCTTAAATTTTCTACCTACCTGCCCACAAATTTTCTATTCTGCAAGAGCATTCAAGTTAATAAACTCCACTTTTATCTCGTGCTTTAAATTCATCTTTTACAGAACCTAATGAAGCTTAACGATTATTTTGGTTTGTAAATGCTGCTTTGAACCTTCTAAGGTTGTCTAAAATGAATTTATTGGCAGTGAATCAGGGATTGATCCACTCCACAGATTGAATCTACTCCAGATCGTTATTTTCTGGTTTGGATCGATAGTTTTCTTTTTTGAAAATATTGAAATATTGAGGGTTTGAAGAGGAGAAATCTTCAACCCCTGCGTAGAACGGATATCCTAATACAGAAATACTAAAACCTTTGTATAATCGTTTGCAATGTTTTGTTTTAAAACTCTTCTGCTACCATATGTCATTTACGTATCGTTCCAGGCCGTTGCCAGATCAAGCTTTGCAATATGCGATAGAAGATACGCATTATCTAATATACATTTACAAGAACATGGTCAACGAACTCCTTGAGAAGGGAAAGAATAAAACTCAACTTCTAGAGGTGGCCTTCATGAACAGCTGTCAAACCTGTCAAAAAGTGAGTCATCTTCATTGTAATGTATGGATTGCTCGTAAGTGTATTGTCACATGGATTGTTGTATATCAATTTTCTATTTGATTAGTACTGTACTTGAAGAATGGGCTGGCTACTTGTCCTACGATGTGTAACAACGAAACATGCTTCTGTTTTCATTATGTTCGCGTAAGGTCCGTAAGGTATCTTTCGTGCTGGTTTTTGCAAAATGATCCCTAAGTTCAGGATCAACATTTAGGCTGTAGTGAACTAATCCGAACAACGTTGCCCCAGTAAACAAGTTCGTAATTACAGAAAACTTGAAAGCGTAACCAATGAAGGAGAGATCTGTCATCATAATCATTGTAGTTGGTACTGTACTTGAATGGACCGGCTGCTTGTCCTACTAAACTAGAAGAACGCACTTGGAAGGCTCAAGTAGAAAATAGTAGGCGTGAGAACCAACTATTAATTCTGATCAAAATTGTACATTTGATAGAGCGTTAACTTCAATACGATATTCAAGTTTAAGACCCTTCCAATTAACTATTCGAGATCGCGTTTATGAACGAATGTACAAGGATATTTGCATACAACGGTTTTTTGTTATAAACGGACGATGAAACAACTAGAACAATAATGATAATGAAGAAGTGAAAAAAATAGTGGAGACGCTCACCCTGGTACCAATTTCACCAAGGACGATAAACTCAAATAAGTTAATAAGCGCCCTTGCCTTTAAAGTACATAATTATTTTATTTCAATCAATTGATATTCTATCAGGTCTTTGGAAAATGTTTATGAATGACAACCATCATAGATAGAGACACCGAACAGAAGTTATTTGCTCTTCTTAATTTATTGTTGTGAGTGTAGTTAGTTATTGGTCAGCTTTTTCAACTGAAGTGGTTTTCAGGTCTTTGTTAAACCAAGATGGAATGAAAACAGCCACATGCCGTTGTACATCAGAATGAAAAGGCATTTTGATAATCGACAATTTTACGCTTATAAAGAAATCTTTAAATGGCGAGATTCTATCGCTAGAGAGGAAGACGAAAGCACAGGGTATGTTTTATTTTACTTGGAAATTTATTTTGTAATTAAGTTAAGGAATAGGGTTTTAAAACTTTTTTTGTTATTCTGACAAATCAGACATCATTAATTGAAACGTGGCTTTTCACCAAACAAGTACGTATGTGTTAATTCGATCAAATGCCCCGGTGAACTTATCGTGGTGGCTTCAACATAGTAGGAAGACAAGTGATTGTAGGAATGGGAAGTGAAAACGGGTTCAAATCACGTGAAAAGTCACGGGAGTTAATCTCGGGAGAGTTAATTTTTGGTCCAAAATGAGACAGTGGTGCCATCTTGCACGTCTTAGAGAAACAAATTGACTGTAATATTGATCAAGAACCATTGTGATGGAGAATTTAATCTGTAACCCACGCTTCATTGATATTATTGCAGCAAGTAGTTCAGTCACTAGGGTTGGGGGCAATCAACTGATAATAGGATAAGAGTGTGTTTTGGTGTGCTCCACACCAAGGTGTGCTCCCTGATACTTTGGGCGCTCTTTCATTGGTTCTTTCTTTGGACCTTGTGATAGATATGGTTAGTTGGCCCTTCCCGATTTTAGAATCCACCACCTTGGGAGATGAATCAGACGTTTTCAAGCATCTGGGTCATCCTCTGAGCGTGGCAGAGCATTATATCCGCATCCACCTCTATGGAAGGGGCAACTATACCATTTCATCACTTCACATGGTAGCAGAGCGTGGTTACAACCACTGGCCATTTGATTATTAACTTTCCTGTAACCCGTACCCCAACCTGACGAGTTATCTAACGGGGCGAGAACTGAGAGTTTGAATAAAGGGGGTTCTCTCTTCCCTGTTTGTGGCCACCTCAGGTATTCCCCAAGGTAGTCACCTTGGACCTTTGTGTTTTTTGCTGATGATCAATAGCGTAGTCAATGCCGTGGACCATCCTGAGACGCACTGTCATCTATTTGCGGACAACCTAAAAATATTTCGCCACGTACGCTCTCAAAATGATTGTGAGTCCCTGCAGCAGACACTTGTTGGGTTGGAGTTGTGGTGCTCGACCAACGCTCTCTTTCTAAATCCGTCCAAGTGCTCCATCACCTCTTTTTATCGCAACCGGCAACCTGTTACTACTACCACCTGTGCAGCACCCAGCTTCTAAGAGTCAGTGAAATGCATGACCTGGGAGTGTCC
This sequence comes from Creontiades dilutus, assembly GCA_031894815.1. Lineage (NCBI taxonomy): Eukaryota > Metazoa > Arthropoda > Insecta > Hemiptera > Miridae > Creontiades > Creontiades dilutus. The sequence continues at coordinate 307,674 of JAVIWC010004717.1, forward strand.
CTTGATTCCAAGCTTTCGTTTTCTGGTCACGTCGATAATGTCGCCAAAAAAGCCTTACAACGCCTCGGATTCATAAAACGCAGCACCCGGGAGTTCCACAATACGCAAGCAATCACCCTACTTTATAAATCGCTTGTATTGCCCATCCTTGAGTACGCTTCTCCCATTTGGTCTCCTAGGTACTCGGCCCACAGGTATGTCCTGGAAAGAGTCCAGAGAAGGTTCCTGCGTTACATCGCCTCTAAGCAGGGGACACCTTCGGGTGAGGTGAACTATGGGGTCCTACTGGAGGGTTGTCGCCTCTCCTCCTTGGAGGGCCGAAGATCTATCTCGGACCTCACCCTTATGTGGAAGCTACTCAACAACAAACTATCCTGTCCGGAACTGCTCTCCAGATTGGGTCTCCAGGTTCCCCGCATCTCCTCCCGTGCACCTCTCCTCTTCAGCACCCAGCATACGCCAACGAACTACCTAATGCTTGTCCCGTTCAATAAATAAATAAATAAACCCCCATTCACTCGCATTTCCCCTTTGGCTGTATGCCCTTTAATTATGATCAAATTGTAAAGCCCCTCTTCCCCCCCACCCCCTGCTGGCTTTTCTCAGAGCCCTGGGAGTGTGATGGATAGGGTTAGTTGGCCCTTCCCAATCATTGAATCCATTGCTTTGGGAGATGGATCAGACGTTTTCAAGCGTCTGGCTCATCCTCTGAGCTGGTGTAGCATTATATCTGCATTCAGCTAATTGGAAGGGGCAACTATACCATTCCATCACCTCACAACCTGGATAGAATCAAACGCTGTATTCTCCTTCCATTCATGCGTTGCACGCTCCCAGACAGCAAACCCCTAATCCCCCTCACCAAACTCACAACTCCACCATCCTCTCTCCCATCCTGAGGCTCTGTTAGGCGCTTGGATTTGAAACTCTTCTACTCATCAATGAGGATTCCTGTGGAAAAGTTGGAAAACAGTGTGATAATATTTATGAGCCTGCTGCATATTCATTCAGGTCATGGATATGAGGAAGGTGTCCAACTTGTCAGACTTTTTCTTTTCTATCAAGTATTTGAATCATAGAATAGGATGCCCTGTAGGTAGTAGGAGAATTTTCTCAAATTTCAGTTTGTACATCATCTACTAAAACTTTGTCACTCTAACGACTGTTTATACTATTCACAATTCGACGTTTCCAGTTATGTCCTCCCCAACCACATGATGATGCAGATATGTCAAACGATTCCCCGAGAACTCCAAGGGATATTGGCCTGCTGCAATCCCATTCCGCCACTCGTTCGACAACATGCGTTGGCGCTGCACAATATAATTTTGCGTGCCAAAGAGCAACCACTGGTGAAAGTAAGTTCTGTATATCTGAATAAACATTTTTATAACTAAGCAGCTTCGGAGCAATCAACACACTTGATATAATTAATTGGAACTGTTTTGATGAGACAGTTAAACAGTATTTGATAAATTCTAGAAATCATGCAAGCAGAATTAGGTGACAGTTTTATCCGAATTGACCCAGTAGTGACGGCATCTTGCCTCTAACGGTGAATTTTACGTTTGTGCTTGCTTAAATGACCAGCTTCTTCAGAAATGACTATTAATTATTATTTCTTTCCAATTTTGAGTGGATTGTTGCGTTTGATTATAATCAATCAATATACAGAGCTCTGTATATGCACCTTGTTATTTGTCTTCAAGCCCCCAGGTATTCTCTGGGTATTGCAGACCAATTGTCTCCTCCCTTGGAAGGAACACCCACCGCAATTGCCCGAACAATAGGAATGCTAACAATTACACCTACAAGCGTAACCTTCATCATTATGTCATAAACTCGAGCCGTTTCAATTTCGTCCCTTCTTCATCACTCTTGCTACTTTTCAGAGTGTTACAGAAATGGAAAACACCCCTTCGAAATCGAGTCAATTTTCCGTCAGTAGGGACGTCGATTTGGAAATCCGTCTGAACACTTACGTCCACGATTGTGCCAACATCGAGTTCAGAGATGATCTCCCGACCCTCTTGGACGGAACACTTCCAGACCTGGGAGATCCACCTCTCGTGAAGCCGAAACTCTCAATTTTAGTCAAGCCAGCCCCGACTACAGACAACGTAAGTGTATCTCTACCTGCCTTATTGCACTGCTTGCGGTTAGAGATGTTTGATATTTCTGTACTGGTGACAAAGTCACCAGTATGGGTTTGTCACAGATATATCGGTGGCAAGGAACTGGAAAAAGCAGTGACAGATATTTCGGTGACTGCGCTGGATTCCAATACAAAGTACTACTATGCGCAGGCGCAGGAGCTAGGCGGCTCTGGCCTAGTCACTGAATCTCCTATCGGATATCTACTTACGCTCTCTGTCACCGCTAAGCGACAAATAATAAACTACTAAAATAATAAAAAAGTACTCAATAAAATTGAAAAAGCAAAGATGATTGTGGAGGTTAAAAGCGTTTACAGATTCTCAGGCAAAGAGGGCAGTGATGGTTCCGAATGCACTCTAGCGGGATTTTGCCCAACCATATCGTCCACCAGCCTTCCCTGTCAATTCCTTGTGAATAGTATCGTTTTTCTAAATTAATTTGCTACAAAAATGTGTGTAAAAAAAAAAGTAAAAATGTTCAATGATTAGGCACATTTCATTTAAACATGAAACTTATCACCAGTAAGTTAATAAAGTTGATTCGTTCTCTTGTTAATGTTTACCAGGACGTGAACGAATTAGCCAAAACTATGGTGAAAATCAATTTCGTCCCTCCGTACGAAAGGTATAAAAAAGTTCTGCCATACTCGATACAACAAGAAAAGGAAGAGCTGGAAAAAGAGAGACAACGTGAAGAAGACAGAATGGAAAAATCAACTGAAAAGGTGACAATTTTCTGTTAATAAGATTTGAGCTGTGTAAAGATTCTCAAAATGATCCCAATTTTTCCTTTAAAACCATAAAAAGATCTCCAATCTTAAGGTGCGGCGGAATTATATGGTGTATTTATGTAGTTGCATAATTGAATTTATTATTTTCACAGCAATATGCGACTTCGTCGCCAAAGGAACCGGCTGTCAGCCCTAGAAAACGTCGGTTAGAGGACGATCTCAATAGAAGAAATAAGGAAACCCCTTTGATCAACCAGGTTGGTACATCTTTGATACGGTACATAATGGGTGTCCTGAAAGGATTTGTACATGCTCACTAGGGATACCAATCTTGAGTTCTGCTGCTGGATCTTGCCGCTTTTTGGGTGGATCCTGCAATCCTGTGAATAACTGTTTCCAGTGTTAACTTTCCATTCCTAGAACAGCGCTCCAGCCCCCTCCTCCACTGATCACCTGCGTGAATCACATTTCCCTTCTGTGATTCACAGTTTTCCCTCATTTAGGGCCAGGGCCAGCTATATCGGTCACCATTTCCATTCATTATCCAGTTTTAACATGTCAGTATTATTAACTGTTGAGTTGCGACTTGTGAGCTCATTTAAAGCTATGGATTCCGCAGTCATTTGGGATCCTTTCTTGAAATCTAAAAATGGGGTGATTGCTATGTGATATTTGCAAAAAGACCTTGAATTTAAGCAATAGTTCAATGAAAGGTCTTTGTGTCCATCTAAATGCAGTCCATCCGTCAATCATACCTAATGATTATATACTCTTATTGATGAACTAAATATTTCAATTAGACCTATACACCTAATCCAGATATTTTATCATGACTTAGCAATATGAATGACTAATTAGTAATAATTTAATTATTAATTAATTAATGTGCGCTGGCAAATGCAAGATCCTGCAGGATTGGCGAGTTGGAGGTGCGGACCCTGCAGGACTAAAAATCCGTGTGGGATAGGACTCCTAGTTCTCACAATAGTGTGTTCCTTTTTAGGTTGGGGCTAGGAAGAAAATCAAGACTGTTGACATCTCGATACCAGAAGAGGAAGTCGATAACATTTTACCGTTGATCAATGTGGAGAAGGACGTTAAAAAGGAAAAGGAAGAAGATGAACTGACGAGCAGGTATACAAGCACGGGCGGCTGTGGTGGGAGTATATCAACCCAGAAGAAGAATGAGTCTAAGCAGGTAATTATATTGGTATAATCTTGTTATAATAATGTATAAGGTATAATGCTTGTTGTTTGCTGGATATTTAAAAGTACTGAGACCAATTAGAGTAACTTGGTTCATGAAGTTCCTGCCCTACCATTCGTGCGATCCCTTAAACAGTATGAACTGAACGTTTGCAACTTTCTTGCTAAAAATAAAACCTAATGTATCATCTCTTCAATTACCTACATAAAGAACCATGGAGCTTTTTGCGCAATGTTTTAAAGATTCGAAATTGTTCCTGATATTGAGTAGGATGCTGTAAGTGCTTAACCCATTAGATTCCAGTCGTCAAGTGAGACAGTGGATGAATGAATGAATGATTTATTTGTAAAGACCCAGACGCCGCCACAAAGGTTGATATAGTCGTTTATATCATTTACCTGTGTGAGCAGTTCAAAGAATAAATAAAATAAGTCAATTACTTCCAATAAAAAAATAGAACCTTCACTAATTGCACACATCCTGATGCGGAAGATTGTTCTGAAAAATCCCATTGGTTTGAAGGGGGATGCCAAGAAGCATATATTGAGCCCTCCTCCAATGCTAAAGCAGTGTGATCCAGGAATCTGCAGCGCTTAGCCCGAAACACGGCACAATCTCCAATCAAATGACACAATGTGTCTGGTGACCAAAGATTGCTCACCTGGGAATCAGAAAAGGAGCTCGTCAATCCATCTAACTTTATGCGGTCAAATCTGTCTCCAACGATGCGAACCTGTTCCATTGACCTCTTCACAAACAAAGGAAGCTCCATCGAGTACCTTTCCGCTTTTCATCAAAAGATTGTTGTGCCAAATCAGGTGTGCTAATCCATCCTTTTGTCCATTGTCTGTCCACCACTCTTCGATGGTTCGTTTAATTCCTCTGTTTGCAATACATTCAGCCCTAACACGCTAGTTCACCTTCTTCCTGCCCAGTCTTCAAGTACGAGCTTGGCAGATTTCTCGGGACCCCATAATTTAATCTGGAAATATTCTAATCCCTAGTTCTCTTTCAGAATGCTGCAAGCATTATGAGGCTTGTTGGGTTTCTACAAACAGTTCTGCGCCAAAGGGCCTTTATTGTACCTAATAAACACCTAAATCTGCCTAAATATTTCTTTCACTTTACTGTTTGCGTACTGTGTTTGTATTATTTATTCTTAATGATATTTTGTACTACGAACTTCTGTGGAAAACGTGATGTTTAACACCAATCAATCTTCTTCTTCTAAATGCTTACTCTATTCGAAACTGTGTCTTTATTCCCTAAATCACTTTGAAAATTGTGTTTAAAGCATCATTTATTTTTTATTTTAGAGGCTAAGCGGTGGCCCAAGCAGACAGAACGGACCTGACTGGAGATTGACTCCTCCGAGCAATCGAAATACCCCATCCCAGGAAAGAGGAGGCCGAAGGGGTGGTCATTCGCCTCGAGGACGTCCGAGAATGTCTCAAGGTGACTCCCACGGTCGACGAGATGATCAAGGTGAATCTCCAGGTGGACGAGATCGTCAAGGTGACCCTCGGAGGCAAGGCAACTCAGGCCAGCCCCATGACGACGGGGAGTTCACACCTTTCGACTACAGTTCAGTCAATTTCAACCAGTTTCACAGTGGTTCGTCCGGGAAAATCAAAATTGGAGGCGGTGATAATAAGAGGGTGAGTTTTTCCTCATACATATTGTGTTGCCATGAAACATAATTTTTATAAAACTTGCAAACATGGAAACAATAACTTTCCAGTACAGAATAGGGAAACGAAACGAAACTGAAATCAATTTTTGATGTTATTTGTTAGAATTCTAGTAGATCTGAAAACAGAACGTGAAAACAATCACCGGTAACCGAAACGGAGTGAAATAACCATAATTCGGCTATTATTCCCATTATAGACGCTTCCTTTTGCTCCTAAAATTGTACCTACTGACTTAATTGGCTAACGCTGGAGGTTGCATAAAAACAGGTTATGACCAAAGTTACCATCACTGGCTCCTGCTTACAGAAGAGTTGATTTTAGGAAGGTAGTATAGAGTTCTTGTATCAAATGATGTCACAGCAATGCGATCTTCGAGTCTAGGGGATGGCTGAGGGAGGTTCTTGTGACTACCCTTATCACAATTTCACTCCTCCTATTGCTGCCTCCAACTTCGTTTCGTACGATTTTCTTATCATTGTAACCTTTTGCGTGTAACTCTGCTTGGGTCGCCAGAATCAGCATTTTCACAGCTTGTTTCCATAGACTTTCGATGCCACATACCATTTTTGCCGACTTTAAGGCCTGGGCACACCAAAAGCAAGCCGCGGCGCAGTGCGTCTAAGTTAGTAAATAATGTAAATGTACGAGGGATGACACACTGAACAAACGCGGGCCAGCTGCTCCGCTACCGCGCCACACCTTCACCGCGCCCGCGCTGCGTTGGACAAAATAAAAGCAGGCGCAGGGCGGTAGCAGCGCAGGTGTGGGGCAGCCGCGGTGACTACACATTAGTATTACTACGTGACACGTCACACCGAAGCAGCTGAGCGGGGCAGTCGCAGCGCGGTTTTCAAGAGTTGTAATTTTTTACAAAATTAGTATGGAACCGAATGAAAAATTGATAGAGTTGGTTGGGAAATACAAATGTTTATACGATTTGAAAGACAAATATTATAGAAATGCAACATACAAGATGCGTCTATGGGTGAAGATAGCTGAAGAAATGGAAATGACAATGACTATTGAAGTTACTATTGATATTTATTGTTTTTTTTCTATTTATTTTTATTTATCGATGTTACTATTGATTGTTATTGAAGTACGAGACAAACTTTTCTCTCACATTAGAAGCTAAATTTGACGATCTTTGATTAGTACGTCGTAAGGGTGGCAAAGCTAATAGCAACAATAGCTCATCTTCGTCCGAACCGTTCAACATCTGGCAGTGTACGGAGTGTGGCGATCGGTACAACACACATAGCGCGGTTGTAAAGCAGTTACCGCCTTTAAACTGCTTTCTGACTGCTTATGTATCTGGTGTGACGTCAACCGCGCCGCAACTGACCTGCCCTGCTTTTGGTGTGCCCAGGCACTGCTGCACCTTCACCTCTCTTGACTGCGCTGAGATTGATGACCATGTGACGCAAGGCACGAACCGCAACTAGGGGTTACCAAGAGTTAAGAGTGCACAAGAGATTGCCAGAAAACGACTCAAAGGTGCAAGAATTCACATCAGACAGCCAGGCAGCATTAAAGGCCATTTCTGCCTTCTCAATAGGGAGGGACATCGGGCAAAACATCGATATTGATATCGAAAACATCGATATGTCGTCCAATATCGGTGTCCTTATCAGTCAACAGCATCCTTATCACACGGTTTTTGTGGGAAATATTGATGCAAAATCAACAGTTTATTTTGTGACAAATGATATCTCATTTTAAAGGTATTTAAACGCTGAAGAAGATGGTAGAAAGTTCCAGTCATGTAGCATGACGAAATCAGCAAATTTTCAAACTAGTTTTGCATGAGGAAAAATTACGCAAAAAACAAATTATTTTCCGACTTGAGATACCTCATTTTAATTTGACAATTTTTTAAAGCTGAAGAATCTCATAATTTTTCTTTCAATTTCGCCCATCTACCTTGTTTTATCATCTTCAAACTGCTCTAGTTAGAACGGATTGAGATATCTCCAATCCAATTTCACCATCGTGTGATAGTTCACAAAACCTATATAAAAGAGAGTCACCTACTTGGGGGTTTTCGGGTAATTTTCCCCCATTTGAAATGCCCCAAATCTCCCCTTCGAGTGAGGCGATTGTGCCCATCTTCAAACTTAGCCTTTTGAAAGCTTAGATAAATTTTTTGTGCAAATTTGAGCTTTCTCTCTCAATTCTATCGAGATTTATCGTTTGGAATGAGTTTTGGTGCTTTTTGACAGTGAATTTAGAATGCTTTGAGACGGATTTTGTTGCAAACATTTTTTGAGAATATTTTTGACCGAGAACAATAGTTTTTTTTTCTTCGAAAATTCGCTAATACTACAGCAGTTGAAAGAATTTTCAATATTTATTTTTTTTCACGTTAGGTAGCAAAGCACATCAGATGGAATTTTCTCAGTGAGTGAAAGGTAAACCAAACCGATGTTATCAGAGCCAAAACATCGTATGTCGAAACCAAACATCGATATTTCGATAATATCGATGTCGATGTCCCATCCCTACTTCTCAATAACATCAAAGCTGACCTGGAGTTGCCTCACCTGACTCAAGGCTGCAGCCCATGCCAACAAATTAACGTTGCTGTGGGTACAAGGTCATGAAGGAATAAAAGGCAACAAAGAAGCTGATCGACTACAACAGATGGGTCTGTGATGAATGGTGCAGCGGGACTGGGGATCAGGGCCCAAACTTTGCCCTTTCCAAACCTCTGGGCAACGTAGCCACCATTTATCAGGCAGAAACCCATGCTATAGAAATATGTGCACAAGAGATTGCCAGGAAACGACTCAAAGGTGCGAGAATTTACATACTATCAGACAGCCAGGCAGCATTAAAGGCTATTTCTGCCTTCTCAACAACATCAAAGCTGACTTGGAGTTGCCTCACCTCACTCAAGGCTGCAGCCCACGCCAACAAATTAACGTTGCTTTGGGTACCAGGTCATGAAGGAATAGAAGGCAACGAAGAAGCTGATCGACTAGCTAAAAAGGGATCAGAGTCCAGCCCAATTGGACCTGAACCGCAACTAGGGGTTACCAAGAGTTATATAACTCAACAGGTCCAGAAATGGGAGGACAAGACTCGAACAACATATTGGCAAGATACTCCGAGACAAGCCAAGCGGTTTCTTACAAAGAAATCTCAAAGAAATGTGCACACTCCCTATTGTCACTGAGGCGTACAGACCTCCACAAACTTGTGGGACTCCTCACTGTCCACTGTCTTGTTAGGTACCACCTTAACAAAATGGGTAAGGCCAGGACAATAGAATGCCGGGTCTGTTGCGAAGAAGCGGGAACAGCTGAACACGTACTCTGCAACTGTCCTGCTGTTGCATCAATAAGATTCCGGCATTTTGGAAAGGGTGCCCTAACACTTGCCGATATTGCCAAGGAAACACCTAAAAACCTCCTTCACTTTGTGAATGAAAAGAAAAGTCATGCAAGAACTCTCTAATACCTACTGGATTGTTGGATCGCTTGTCTTATCCATTTCCACTACTACCCATAGAAACAAAGCCTATTTCACTCCTAACAATTATTACATCATAAATCGTTATCTGATCATCATATTCAAACTATTTGTATTTGCTGCTGCCCTACGTTCCACATCACGTTTTCTTCACTTCCAGCTTCTGATTCACATTTAATGTTCACAGGGAGGCAAAAAGAAGAACCGCCAATTCCGTGGTAAACACTTCAACAAGGGAAAGCGGGGAGGACAGGGTGGCGCCAGAGGAAAATGGTAGAAGTTACCATATTTGTTTGTTTGAAATTAATGGATACTCGTATAGGTAGATATCTACCTACGTGTTCCCCCTAATTACTTGGATGCAATTTTAAAAATTCGATTAAAATACAAAAAAATGTAAATTATATGTTGTAAATATTAATTAAAATGACAAAATTATTTAAAAATAATAAACTGGAGGAGCCAAAACTTGGAGTTTTCCATTATCCTGTACACACCTAGCATATAAGGTAAGTAAACTCATAGAATTTATGTTAAATGAAGATGAATACTCACATCTCAACAAAATTAAAGCAGGGGTACCGCAGGGAAGCGTGCTAGGACCCCTACTCTACTTATTATATACAAACGATATACCTTGCACCCTAGGAACAACTATAGCCACATTTGCGGACGATACAGCAATTCTGGCAGTAGCAGACACGGTTGAAGAATCAACAGAAAAATTACAAGAAGCTACAGGTGCCATTGGAGAGTGGACTCGAAAATGGCGCCTCAAACTAAACGAAACTAAGTCTACTCATGTGAACTTCACGAATAAAAAAATTACAAACCCTCCTTTGTATCTGAATCAGTGCACAGTCCCATATTCCAACTCAGCTAAGTACCTAGGAATGACCTTAGATGCAAAGCTGAAGTGGAAAGAACATGTCAAGAAAAAAAAGGAAGAGCTATCAATCATGTATAGAAAACTTTATTGGCTGTTGGGCCGAAATTCACAACTCAGTTTGCACAATAAATTGCTGTTATACAAAACAGTACTTATGCCCATCTGGACCTACGGTATCCAGCTATGGGGATGTACAGCTAAAAATAACTTGAAAATAATTCAAACATTCCAAAATAAGGTACTAAGGAGTATTGTGAATGCTCCATGGTACATTCGTAATGATGACCTCCACAAGTACCTCCAAATCGAAAGAGTCACCGATGTCATTAAAAGATACGCAAGGAACTACGAAAAGAGGCTTCTTGCTCATACCAACCCAGAAGCCATTAGGCTTCTCGACAACTCCCAAGTAAACCGACGCCTGAAAAGGACCAAGCCATTGGAGGTTGGATGCTGATGTGAAGCTGAAATGTGTATTGTCAATGACTAACATTGTATAATATTCAATGGACTAAATATCTAGACTGCCGTATATTATCAGTTGTAACTAGTTGATAATTAACAAATAAACTCTAAAAAAAAAAAAAATTTATGTTCATCAACAATGGACATCATGTTAAAATTAAGACCCCACCAATTCAATTTTATTTTTAAGTTGGGATTATTTGCAATTTAAATTTCTATGGATTTGAAGCTTAATTCATCTGGATTTGGGTACAAAATTACTAGGAAATGACAACCCACTTGCCTCTAAAACCTAAAAATTAAATATACCATTGGAAAGCTGGGACTTTTGCGCATTTTTTAAGCTTACAGACTCAAACGTATCATTAAAATTAAGGGGAACTAATGAGCCATTAAAAAGAAGTTTTTCAAAATTTACTTTTCACTCATTTTCACCCTTTAGTTCCTTTAAAAAAATTAGTATTAGAGACCGAGACGATAGATAATTTTATGCTCTTTCCAACGGCATACTTAGATTTGCAAATACTTTGAAACGCCGGAGTTACGGCCGTTTTAGTGACGTAAGTACGAAAACACGAAAAAAAAATCTTGAAAGTGAAATAACTCAAAAATGAAGCCTCTAAAAAAAAAAATCTCTAAGAGGCACTTTTTGTTGGAAACTAGTTGAATGTTTGTGCGGAGATTTTCGGATCATACGCTGTACACCCTGTATATAGGATGATATATCGATACCACTGTCATGTATTATGAAATGATTTTCACGACCGTTATAGCGATAAAAGTATTTTTAATACGCAGAGGCACAAGTGTTAACACATTCTGATCTATACTTAACTAGGATTGATGTAGGATATTTTTTTGTTTTTGAGAAGCGAGCATCCAGACCAGCAAACTAGACAGAGCACATTTCTGCTTATATCGATGGGAGACTTCTGGTTTTTCAATATGGCGCCGGTCTGATAAGGGAGGGGTTACCTATTCTCGACTTCTACCGACCTGTGTTACCTAATATTGTAATTTTCGTTTGAATTAAAGGTTTTAAAACAAAAAGTTCGATTTTTGGCTTGAAATCATATAATCAGTTATATCATACAGTAGCAATAACAACCTATTACACAGTGCAGATTTCAAGAAATCGTCATTTCCATCGTTTTTAGCATCATCAGATGGCAATTATGGTATATCTACTTACAATCATCCAATTAAAATATGTTGATCAACAATTTTCTGATTTTCACCCTTTCCGAGCATATAGATTTTAATAAAACTTTTTTTTTTAATGAACTTGTGAGGTTTTTGCTTAATTTTTCACCTTGTATGGGGTATACACACAACGGGTATTTAATCAGAATATAATCTTTACTTCCATAAATTTCTCATTTTAGCGATAAGCGAATTCAATTATCATTTTAAAACGACCCACACGGTGGGTGTTGTTGCATCGTGCCGTCTATTGCACGTCTAACACGAATCGTACGTTAATTAAATGATTAAGTCAAAACTCCATTAAGTTTTTACCAAGCATTAGATTTAAATTTCACTACAAATCAACCTTGCAACGAATGGCCTTTTTTACCTCTATAAGTGCTACGAATTACTAACAAAGAATAACATCTAATTATACTTACAGTAGTTTTTGAATTTTTTATTTTACATCTAACGTTCTTCTACGAAACGATAATTACAACGTGAAACCATCTAAACGTTACTACTCATTTATCTGACACGACGTCGATGACGTCATTCTTTCAAGAAATGCCAGATTTTCGCTTCTTGTTTCGAAGTTTGAAATCCTAAAAAATTCAAATATTTTACCTCTTAGTACTTGTTTTCCAAATGTAGTCGAGTCGATCATATTGTTCCAGTGCTTTGAATGCCGTGAAAATGAAAATAATAAATAGAAATTAAATTAATCAAAAAAAAGTAAAATGAATCAAACCAAATAAATTAAATAAAAAACAAAAATGTACTTAGGTACCTTACTATTTCATCCTTTTTAACCACAGTTGTGCAGGTGGTGAAAACGCATCAATCTAGCCGTCATAAATCCTAGATAATTATAGCTGTCAGAATCAGAACGAATGATACAAAGTCAGTGCTTGTCGATTTCACTAACAAAAGTATCAGTTATGTATGTATGTATGTATCCATACCAAGGGGATACCATATGCTAATGAAGCGAAATACCTTGGAATGACACTGGATGCTAAACTAAGGTGGAAGTCCCACGTCAAGAAAAAAAAAGCTGAGCTTATGATCAAATTCAGAAAAATATACTGGCTGATGGGCCAACGGTCAAAACTGTCAGTCCACAATAAGTTGATACTGTACAAGCAAGCCCTAAAGCCTGTCTGGACTTATGGTGCACGTACCAGAGCTACCGTGACATTATTCAGAGCTTTCCGAATAATGTCCTAAGAAGTTGCGTAGATGCGTACACATATTTTAGAAATGACCGACTTCACCACTTCGAGCTGCAGGTTGAATCTGTCAATGTCATTCGAAGCCAAGCCATGCATCAGATCTTGAGGCTGCAAGATCATGTGAATGAGGATGTCGTCCAGCTTATCAACACAGAGGATCTGCTTAGTGTACGTGCAGAGTGCAGGATGGAAGAGCAACGAGTTAACGCGTCGAAAACAAACAGCGATCTTGGTCAGGGGTCTGCAGAGTGGGAGCGTTCCCGATGAACAAGCAGATCGTCCAATGAGCAAGCAAAGCGGCAAAACCAAACCGTATGAGGGAGGTGACTCGAATGATACAACATTGTCATCCAAATTTAATGGAAAACAATTCTAGTAGAAGCTGGAACAATCCATTCAATCTGAAATTCTGAAAATTTCATAAAGATTCGGTGAATGCTTCTAGATTCTAAATTATTTGCGATATAAAGATATGAATTCCAGTAGAAATCGAACTTTCAGAAAGATATTTTCATTTTAGAAGACGAAATTCGATGATTTGATTTTTCCAATATCGGTTGACTCTTTGTAGATGAATTTGGCAAGTACCTGTACTCCATGATTGAAAATATCGAAATAATAAGTTTAAAAAATCACATGCAAACCAAAAGATAATAGGAAAGAATAGAAATAAAAAAATTAACTAACGAACAAATTTTATTACAAATCATTAACACGATATAAAAAAAATTATATTTAAGGCTCACTTAAAGAGAATAACGTATTTCGAAGATGGTGATTTTTCACGGCAATCTACAGAAAAATTCCTAGTTGGGTTTCTTAATTTTTCTTGTATGTTTCACACTTGGAATTTCGAGCGTCTTTTTGTTGTTACCGTTCGGGTAACTGATGGGCGGCGCTCGGTTGACTACATTTGGTTCCTCGTCTCACATTTCCAGTTTAGCGAGGATGTCCGTCTCGCGGAAAAGGTGGTACTCCTTGTTCTCCTCGATTTCGACTTTGGTGCCGCCGTACTCGGGGAGGAGGACTTGATCGCCGACGGAGACCTGGGGTGGGACGAGTTCGCCTTTCTGCGGAACCACGAGGTAATGTATAGGTTAGGTTAGGTTATACTAGACGGCAGAGGTTACAAGTGGAAACAGAATGGCGAAAAGACACTGGAAAGTTTTGCAACATGGCATAAGTACAAAGTAGTTTTATTGGTTAATTATTGTCAATGATGTACCTAACTGACAGAAGCAGACTGTAGATACAAGTGGAAGATATGTAAGTTGCTAGAAGGGGCCCCGGGTTAACTGGCTTTCATCTTCTGGCTGGGGGCACCACAAATCACAACTTGTGGGGGATGGAGGACTGCTATTTACTTCCCAGCGAGTTCTCCTTCACCACAAATCCAACTGCCAGCAGAGGGCAGGACAGCGCGCTTGTGACAGCTGCCCCCCCCCCCCCAGCAGTCAATAATGTACGTTTGTAATTGCCCAAGATAAATTCCAAGTAGTTACTTCAAGTTTCAAGATAGATACGTCAACTTTGGAGGACTAAAAATGATTAAGCGAAGGTTTATTATTTATGTATTAGATAACCCCTCTACGTGAGCCACCTAACTGACAGAAGCAGACTGTAGATACAAGTGGAAGATATGTAAGTTGCTAGTGAAGGGGTTAACTGGCTTTCATCTTCTGGCTGGGGACGCCACAAATCACAACTTGTGGGGGATGGAGGACTGCTATTTACTTCCAAGCGAGTTCTCCTTCACCACAAATCCAACTTCCAGCAGAGGACAGGACAGCGCGCTGTGACAGCTGGGGCTCCCACCTCCCATGGTTACGTTTTGGGTAGCATTTTCCTGCAGACAGCCCAGACCAGTTGAGCTGTCCCCTATCCGAAGCACCCTAGGCCTAGAAAGGTCGCAGGCCTGACGAATGTCTACAGGTTCCCACAACTGGCCTCCTCCTGGGAGTGGGCTTACCTCATTCCTCAGGCAGTTGTGGGAGATGCAATCCCCCAAACTGGATTGTACAACCAGAAACTATGCCTCCTAGATCAACTTGGAAACATAACTAAAATTTAAAGCAAATAAATACTTGGGCAGTCGCCAGCCACACAGTCTAGCTCATCCCAAACTACTCAGCTGCCTACCTGACCAGTTTTTCAAATGACGAGTGAATGGATGATAGTATAGCAATCCAAGTGGTCCCATTTGATTCATGGAACTAAATTCTATTGAATCAAACAAAAACTACCTTCTCACATCAAAAGATTTGAAATTTTGATAAATTAATCCTTAGATATAATCCCTTAAGGTTGATTAATCAAGACGCTGAGTTACTAGCATATCCCTCGATGTTGGATTGTTGAGCAAAATTCGATAAACTTTGATCAAATAGTCCCAGAGAAGGATTTCGGGCAGCGGAGGGACGGATTTTTAAAAAATTCAATTATTGAAATTTACGTGTCTTGAAAGGTAAACCAACAAGTTTTGAGAGGGGGTTAAAAATGATTATTTCTGGGTTGACTATAAAGGTTTATTGTTAAAAAACGCTGCAAATTCTTTCACTGGGGTTTATTATTCAATTGGCTTGCGTTCATGATTTGAATTTCTACTAAGCTTTGGAGTGTGCGTGTTTCACAGGTGAAAGAATACTTATTTACCCCAGTAATAATATTGAATAATAAACCCAAGTAATGATATTGAATAATATTTACCTATATATCATCAGCGTTTCATGCATATCAGAATGCTTCAACCCGTGTATCGGCTATAAACTACAAGTATCCACATCGGCTATCACTCCAGTATCCACATTCACTACAACTCGACGCTATCGGCATCACTAGGTTACAAACAAACAATAATAACCCAAAAAACGTAAATGTTGGCACCATAAATCGGGCCATACATCGGGAATGGTTTGACCAACGGACGTGGGGAGGGTCTCATTCGATTCCTCATGGTATGTTCTTCTAATAGGTAAATATTTAGGCCGATTCGACTTGTTTTGAGGTTTTTAGGGATTTAACAAAACTTTGACAACCCTTAAAGGGCACTTTAAATTGAGTGAGAGAGCTGGCTCAAAAATTGGAGGGTTGTCGGACCAATATTGATTTTTCCTGAAAATTTCAGATCTTTTGCTCCAGCCGTTTCGGAGATATCGTGCGTACGGCCGGAAAAATTTTTATTGCAGATTCGTTCCCTTTGAAACGTAAACCATGAAATTTTCAGGGGGGGGGGGGGGGAGGTTAGATTTTTTTTTTCCAGAGCGATTACAATGGTTTATTATTGAATAATAAACCAATAATTATAATAAATTTTCTTTTGAAGTTGGAAACCCGAGTTGGTGTGGGTTGGGATTATAGTCATAATCAATGTCATTGGCAGTTTAACATGCAGATTCAAAACAAATTGTTTATTGCAGGTTAAAAGAAATCAAGAAGAAATTTGTGGGAACACATGAATAGTCTTGAAGAGAAGGACAAAGTCTGAAATGCATAATGTTTTACAAATGAACATTCTTGCCTGATCTAAATACGGAATTATGATAACCACTTTATTAGTATTAGTACTTTTGAGGAGTTGTCGACTTATTTCATCAGGGGCGTTATCAAGGTTTTATTTTTTCTTGAATGATACAACTCTTCAAGTCGAGTTTCAATCAATTTCACGTTTTCTACTCAAAGGATACCCCAAACGCCTATGTCGCTAAACGCCTATGTCACTAAACCCTCAGAAATACACAGTTCCTCCACATAGCAACCAACGGTTGAGGAGCTACAGGGCCCAAAAGTTATACCACGAATTCCACTTGCAAGTTGCACTTTTTGGATTTTTCCATCTATACCCGACAGATTTGAAACATTGAAAGATACCCGTTTTTTAATCTTTCTTCGCATTTCAGCGCTAAACACGCCAGAAATAGTATTTTGTCGATAATCTATGGGAGAGTAAGATTCTTTCCACAACTGTGGTCCCAGGGGAGACAAAACCAACCATTGGGCGTCCCTAGTGGCGTGTATCTTTTAAGATAAATGAAAGCGTTGATAAAAGCTTTTAGAGTAACAGGTGGCCTTTTTTTTATTTTAGTCACAGGAAGTAGAGATAAGCTTTATCTCAAACAAGCTCTCTCCTTTCTAGCACGATTTCGAAAGTTCTACCATATACGGCTAATTCATTGATGTTTTTTCGTAACAACGGAAGATTGTTTGTATCGGTCTTACGTTTGCGTGGACGGAGAGTGAAGTACTTGGTTCGAGAGCGAAGAAAACCATTCACAGAATAAGCCCACATTCCATGAACATTTCATAAAACCCAATAAAACCGGTTGAAAACGTCTGCCAAGTGGGTGGGGCACATAGCTTCCTCGTATCCATAACATGACTGTTTAGATCATTGAAAATTATTATTGACTCAAGAACTTCGTTCAATTAGGCGAAGTAAATATTGAATTAGGGTAAATTTATCGTTACGCAGGAGCATAACTTGAGAAAAAAAGGTAGGCATGTTCAACTATTGAACAAACTATAAAATATTCCTAATATCAAAAATTGACAAAATATATGCATCGTTCAATGATGGTTCAATATGGTTCGATCCAAGCTCGAGGCTAAAACTTTATTTTCTCTTTATTACCCACGAGGACCATCTTTACATCAGTCCGAACAATCCCTGAAAATTTCATCGAAATCATTCATGAACTCCCGGAGTTATGCGTGTAACAAGGATTTCACGTTTGCGGATGCACAGAGGCTACTATTGATCCGGGGGTCATGAAACTTATAGGGGATCATCTACACATCAAACAGAACAATCCCTGAAAATGTCATCGAAATCGGTCAAGAACTCCCGGAGTTATGCTTGTGGCAAGGATTTCACGTTTGCGCATGCGCAGAGGCTATTATTGATCCGGGGGTCATGAAACCTATAGGGGACCATCTACACCCCAACCCGCACAATCCCTGAAAATTTCATCAAAATCGGACTATAACTTCGTGTAGTTTTGCCCGTAACAAGGATTTGCTGACAGACAGACACGGAACCAAAATTGTTCAGAAAGGTCTAAAACGCAAAATGCGAGTGGAATTTTTGATTTTGGAGACAAACAAATTTTCACATTCCGAAACTGAAAACAATGCTTCCGCTACCTTGGTAGACTCGGAAGCAAAATTCGAATACAAATCTTGATGAAGGCTAGAAAATGTCTTTCATTTACTGGAAATGAAAGCAATTCTTCCGCTCTAAATACGCAGCCTAGGAAGCAATAAAACCGAAGGAGATTGCGGTAGGTTTCACCTTTCTCAACAAACGCTTGAAATATATCAGATTTACTTGCCCATGAATTTTACAGAAGAGCAGTCAATTTGTTACGTAGGTGGAGATAAACGATGAAATAAGAGATAACATTTATACCGAAGGTTGCCTGACATAATATCCGTCATGATTCAATTCGTATTGCGTAACGATAAGGATGAATAGGTAGGCGTGACCAGACACAATTTGATGATATAAAAGTATCATTTAAATGTTGCAAGCTCCCTATCGCTTACAAAAAATTAATTTATTAAGTAACAAACGGATGGTGTTATATTAGCATGCGCCCCACAATCCTTGGTTTCTATGGTAGTATGTGCCTCACATTCCTCCGGCGCCCCACAATGGTTTCTATGGTAGTATGTGCCTCACAGTGCTACGCAGAATATTTGTGTCGACGAAAAGGTACTCGTACATAGGAAGCTTTGTGGAAGGAACTTACGAGAAATCCTCATTGAAAGGTGCTTCGTCGAGGCTCAATCACAGTTCAGGGTCGGTATACTTCTTTCACGTCCTTCAGGAAAGCGACGAACAGGTCTGGAGCATTCTACCATAGACGCTTATTCGTCAATTTGAATAGGGTGGTCGCAAGTGCCTATCATTTGAGGGACGTTTGTGGACGATTGAGGAACAAACTTCAGGACACATATTGGACCAGTCCGTGATGGTCTTAGTTGATTTTCCGGTCAAATCAGCGGTGGTGGTAAGCGATAGGTCAAGAACAAACATAAACACAGAGCATTTCCGTGTAGGTAGGTACCTAGTTCGTTTGAGAAGTTTCTGACGACTGAAGGACAAGATGGGATAGGTTGATCGTAATGGAACATTCGAAATTGTTCTAGCGATAAGCCGCTTGTCTTGCGACAGTTGTCTAAGATGAAACAACGATTATGTACGAAACAAACACAGCTGAGAGGCACATCGCGAGTACGTAAGTGTGGGGCGTGTACTAATATAGCACCCGAACGGATTTCCAACATCTAGAAATCATATAAACTCCATTTATATCAATCTAATTGTTATGTTTTCATGGAAACATGTGACACTGTTGGTAATAATGAACTATTGTTCGTTAAATATGCTGTGCTCAACTAAAGAGAAGGGAGATCATCAACATAAATGGTGCAGCCAGTTACTGAAAATGTTTTAAAAATAAAGTAAGTAATCATTTTGGTTTTTATTCAATAATGAACCATTGTAATCGCTCTTGAAAAAAAAAAAAAAATTCTAACCCCCCTGAAAATTTCATGGTTTACGTTTCAAAGGGTGTAGAATCCGAATCTGCAATAAAAAATTTTCCGTCCGTCCGCCGTACGCACGATATCTCCGAAACGGCTGGAGCAAAAAATCTGAAATTTTCAGGAAAAATCCATCTTGGTCCGACGACGCCCCAATTCTTGAGCCAGCTCCCTCACTCAATTTAAAGTGCCCTTTAAGGGCTGTAAAAGTTTTGTAAAATCCCTGAAAACCTCAAAACTAGTCGAATCGGCCTAAATATTTTCCTATTTGAAGAACATACCATTAGGAATCGAATGAGCCCTTCCCCACGTCCGTAGGTCAAACCATTCCCGATGTATGGCCCGATTTATGGTGCCAACATTTGCGTTTTTTCGTTTATTATTGTTTGTTTGTAACATAGTGATGTCCGGCCGATAGCGTCGAGTTGTAGTGAATATGGATACTGGAGTGATAGCCGATGTAAATACTTTTAGTGTAGTTAGAAGCCGATACACGGGTTGAAGCATTCTGATAATATATAGGTAAATATTATTCAATATTATTACTGGGGTAAATAAGTATTCTTTCACTGGGGTTTATTATTCAATTGGCTTGCATTCATGATTTGAATCTTACTAAGCTTCGGAGTGTGCGTGTTTTACAGGTGATAGAGCGATTATTGAATTTCAGGAGATATGCATAGACCACGTAAATCGGTTCTCATCCAAAACACCTATTTGGATTGATCAGTTGATGATATTTGTGTGCCCCCTCTACATCTGTCTACCTTTGGCTACATCGTTTAAATTTGGATTTGGGGAAGTTTTAACGCAATACGAGTGCCAAAGGACTTGATAAATTATAGATGTTTTTATTGTGAGGGGGGGGGGGGGGGGGGAGATTGAGGTTCAATAAAAAACGCTGCAAATTCTTTCACTGGGGTTTATTATTCAATCGGCTTGCGTTCATGATTTGAATTTCTACTAAGCTTTGGAGTGTGCGTGTTTCACAGGATAGGGCGATTATTGAATTTCAGGAGGCACACAAATATGATCAACTGATCAATCCAAATAGGTATTTTGGTCGAGAACAGATTCACGTGCTCCATGTATATCTCCTGAAATTCAATAATCGCCCTATCCTGTGAAACACGCACACTCCAAAGCTTAGTAGAAATTCTAATCATGAACGCAAGCCGATTGAATGATAAACCCCAGTGAAAGAATTTGCAACGTTTTTTCTTGGATGATGTTTATAAAGGTTGAAAAAAACTTACGAAACAAAACCGACCGCAAGGGAAAACCAAGATTTTAGTATTTCCAAATCCTTAAGTATAGGAGGGGGTCCTAGTCTAGTTAGTCTTTAAAATTTAAAGGTTTTAAAGCTATTTGAGTGGCTTCGAAAATTAATAAATAAATAAAGTTTCTAGGGGATCTTGAGAGTCAGACAGGTTGATAAAAAACTACGATTTCTTCGCCGACGTTTCGTTCTATTTTTAGAACATCATCAGGGCTGGAAGAATCATACACAGAAATAACTAATATGGAAAGAATTGCAGAAAGGATATTTTGCATACATGCGACTTGAGTGAAAAGAACAGATTTGGTACTAATGATTCGGTACTTGAGTGAAAAGAACAGATTTGGTACTAATGTAATGACCAGAAGAGAGAGAGAGAGAGAGAGACAACGTACAGTTAAATAATTAATCAACATACCTAGAAGGTGGTGTTTAGAGAAAACGTATACGTTGAAAACTGTACGTTGTCTCTCTCTCTCTTCTGGTCATTACATTAGTACCAAATCTGTTCTTTTCACTCAAGTACCAAACCGTTAGTACCAAATGTTCTTTTCAGCCAATTCGCATGTATGTAAAATATACTTTCTGCAATTCTTTCCATATTAGTTATTTCTGTGTATGGTTCTTCCAGCCCTGATGATGTTCTAAAAATAGAACGAAACGTCGGCGAAGAAATTGTAGTTTTTTATCAACCTGACTGACTCTCAAGATCCCCTAGAAACTTTCTACATATTACATAAAGCAGTCAATAACTTGAGCACAGTAAATAAATAAAGTTAATAGAAAAATTTGTCTTGAAACCTAGTTTAGGGAGACTCCTCTGAATGATTCCCGATTTTCTAAATATTACATCATTTTTGTAAATGTGATCCAAATTTGAAATTGGCTACAAATGTTACTATTTAGATAGAAAACTAAGTCAAGTATCGAAATAATGAAGGACGAGTTTGAATTGCAGCACTCGATACACAGAAAAATGGCACTGTATCGAAATTTGCGAAATGGGTTAAAATCTAAAGATTAGCAATATATAAAACACTAGCTCAAATTAAAAAATATCAGAATATAATATTTCAGTTTTCGTGACTTAATAGACATAGAAAACGGAATGATTGTGCGGAATAATGTAGTCAAAAACTCCAAATTTATTTTAAAAAATAGAAGCACAACTCTCTTGGGAAGTCCTGTTACAAGCCTAATTCTTTTGTTAAACAGAAATAACTTCATTATGACAAGGGGGTGATGGAATGGACTAGTTGACCCTACCAAGGACTGAGGCGATGGGCCAGCATAACCTAGAAGATACTCCTGAACAGAAAAACCTTCAGGTTTGTGCTCAACAATGGCAGTGTCAAGAAACGGGGAACTATCCATAACCATAACTTTTTCCAGTTGAGAACTTACAGTATTCCTGGAGCCAGGACCAACAGCTACTACAGTGCCGTGGAGAACTTTGCCCTGCGACTTCTCAGGGATGACGATCCCTCCCTTCGTTTTGGTTACAGCTTCAGCCTTCAGCACGAGAACTCGGTCGAACATGGGCATCAGCTTCTTGATGGCTGCGGTGGCTTTGGCCTGGAACATCAACGGTAATTCAACGGATGCAGAATAGGAGGGTTTGTTAGGAGTGGAGTCTGTTCAGATGAGCGCTTCTGATTGAATGGTGAAAAGAATTATGAGCAGGTGAGTTGTAGGATAACATGGCTGTGGAAGGTAGTGGACAGATGCAGACAGCTTTGGGCGTCTACCATGATAAATTATACTTCTTCAGTCATAGTGCCAAGATGTAGGGGCCAATGAGTTTCCATAGAGTAGACGGTAATGTGGATACCCCACCTAGAGGTGCTCAAAGGTGTGGGGTCCTGAGCCATGCCTGCCACGTTCATATAAGGCAAGATGGAAACTTAGGGCAGGACAGTACCAATCATAAACTGTATAGGGCTGGTAGCTATTCCAGTCGGACAGTTAAATATGTGAAATTACCTCATTCATATGCAGACTGGGCACCTTAGACCCCAGCATGGACAAAGCTAATCATCACCTCCAGGCTATTCCAGCTATGTGCTGCCAAAAGCCTGGGCTCAGACGACATAGCTTCAGACTTCGCAGCTAATTCGTACCAGTATAAGCAAAATATTTGATTACAATGAGGCATAGGTAGAAGTGGAGAATAGATGAGCCCTTCCTGATAAGACCGTCGCCACATTGAAAAACCTGACGTCTCCTATCGATATAGGTCCACGCTTCCGATGCGTGTTCTGTCTAGTTTGTTGGTCTGGATGCACGCTTCGCTCGCATCTCAAAAACCAAAAAATATCCTACATCAATCCTTCAAGTGAAGTATAGATCAGTTGGACAAATAGATCAGAATGTGTTAACACTTGTGTCTCCTCGTATTAAAAATACTTTTACCGATATAACGGTGGTGAAAATCAATCCATAATAGGTACATGGCAGTGGTATCGATATATAATTCTCCAAATCGATTAAAGAACACATCGATACATGTTCAAAAGAGCCTAATAAGAGGTAGGGGTCACCTATTCTCTACTTCAGCCGAAAATGTTTACTCGTTCAGTCAGAGTGGGGTCGCTGTGGGTCACAGCGTAAACGGTCATGTGGGCAGCCCAGAATAGATATGCTCAGAGGGTAGGGGGTCCCCAACTTCATTTTCAAGTATAGATGTTGCACAGTATTACATAGATGAGAGCTACCCGAAAGAGGTAAACATTGTGACACGACCTGAGCCATTTCTGCCAAGTTCAAAAAATACAAGTTGGAAACTTTGAACAGGACAGAGCCAATCATAAACTGTACAGGACTGGTAACTATTCCAGTCGGACGGTTAGATAAGCGAAAGAGTTATCTCATTAATATGCTGACTGGGGACCTTAGATCCCACCATGGACAAACCTAATCATCACCTCCAGGCTATTCAAGCTATATGCTGCCAAAAGCCTGGGCTCAGACGACATAGCTTCAGACTTAGCAGCTAATACGTACCATTACACACAACACCTCTGATTATGATGAGGCAAAGGTAATCCTTCTAGTAAAGTATAGATCAGTTAGACAAGTAGCAGGGTAGAAGTTCAGAATAGGGGGCCCTTCCTGATAAGACCGTCGTAACTCGATGTCTATATATCGATCCACGCTTTCGATATATAAATCGATGATAATGAAAAGCAATCCGACATGGCAGCGGTATCGGTATTATGATCCTATAAAATCATCGATCCTAGTACACATCGATATACTTTTCTTATCAGAAGGGGCCCCCTATTCTGAACTTCAGCCGGCGAATCAAATGTCCACACTGATCTGCCATAGACCGTTCACGTTCATTGAGAACTAATGTATATTCGTACTCGTGGGAGCCTAGGTAGGCACTACGTGGGTACAATACCTAAATTTTGTACCTACTGAGTACTTAAGTATTGTACCAACTACCTACATCGCATATAAGGGACTTCAACAATCATTACCCCCAATAAAACCAAAATTAGTACCAGGAACTTAACAGATAGCCCACGCGTAGGTATAAAGAAACCCATGCAACACACTTGGTTAAGATTGCATCACCCACACGTTCTCCGCAATTTTCACGTTTTAGTACTCAAGCAAACTTCTCGAAAAATCCAGCTCTCAATAGTGAAAACTCAAAGCAATCAAAGACACGGTGATTTTTCGTTCGGAAGAAAACGTGACTATTCATTCTAGAGGTATCAATCGATCATTGATACCTACATCCTCAAATTCTCAACAAACTACGTAAATAATTAAAATTGTGTACTTACCATTTTGTTATGTGAAGACTAGGAACTCGGAACGAACACAAAATGAAACTTGAAACTGAATTATAACGATATTTCAAGACGGGGCACCGGCACTGGTCGAACGGGGATTCTCGAGTAGAAATAAAAAATGGCCGACAACTGGGGGATGGGTGGCTTCTGGAACATTCGCGATTTCGTCACATGGCAAAAACACATGTTTCCAGAAAATACGATGCTAGAGGAGACTAGCTCATATAACAAAATATATCGGGCCAATATATAGCTTTAGTAATCCAATCGTGACGGATTTAACGGCGAAAATCGCGGTTTTGCGAGTATCGAAACATCGTCCGGCGCGCGTTCAAGTGGCAGTGGGAAACGCTCGAAAATTCAAAATTTCTCCCAGGATTTTAGGTAAGTTTGCGACGATCAATCATCAAAATTAGTTTCATGACCGTGTAACACGAAAAATCTACATAGAAAATTGTTGCATTATAACAAAACCGAATGGAATGTCGTATTTATATCATAAAAACTCGAGTTGTGTTACGTGTTTTGAAAATGCCGCGCATTCTACTGTCGCTGCCATTTTGTTCGTTGATCAAGCTTGCGTTTGCCGCTTTATTTCAAAATCCAGAAGCTTTTTCTAAATGTGTACATTTCCAACCAAATATCCCAAATTTTACGGTGTTTTTGAAGCAAAAATTATCATTTAGTTTATAGTAGCTTCTAAAAGTACAACTGAGTCTTTGAAAACCTCATTTTTAGCATTTATAGCTCATCCTCATGCCTACACCGTGTATCGTTCTAGAACTTTCCAGACTTCAATCAGGTGTCAATTTATGTCATAAAACTTAAATTAATTTATGTAGCTGATTTGAAATTTGATTACTGTCAATTTTGAAGCTATTTTAGATATTTGTGCGAATCTTCTCCGTGTGGTACAACGAGAAATACATTCAGCTGATTATAAAGGCAGAGTAGAACGGAATAGAACTTCGGCCATCTTTCGTGGCCATTTCTTTTTGAACTCGATCCCGTGCTGTGTCCCCCACGTTGGTCCGCACCCTTTCGGTCCATTTTTCGGCGTGAATTTTCTCAAAAAACTTTCATTTATTACTACAGTTGTCTTCGTAATCAACTAAGCTTCGAGGTATGACATTTTTACGCTAATTAAATTCTAGTTATAATCCATTTTCCTGTAACGAAAAAGTGCCTTGCCGGCCACTCCAACCCTCCCATGACACATGTGTGACTAGGCGAATTTATTACTACTTTCCCCTTTTATTACTACTATTGAAGTAATCAATTTAATATTACTTGCGAGCATTATTCAAAGTATGTATTACTCATTATTGCATAGTACTTCTATTTTTTAATATATCTCCCATCGTACCGGTCGAATTGCCGGTCCTATTTTTGGCTTACGCAACTCACCTCTTGGTTGCACATAGGAGGTTGGATGGTAGATCTACCTAGATAGGTAGATCGAAGCTGTAGGTAGTTTATAAAACACTATCCAATCATACGATAGATGTTCATTATACAGAGAAGATCTTCAATCAATAAGAGTTTCTGATTAGTGACCTAGTTATTTCGATGTGGTAGTTACATTTGGTAGGTTGCTGCCCAAACCAAATGTAATTCGGAGATATTTCCTACCTTGGTACATTCTATTTCATAGAAACTAATCTTGCGGTTCATTCTGCTAGGAAATGAATGAAACATGAAATTTAGTTACCTATTCGAGATGAGTGATGAAGTATTTCATCATACAAACCAGTTTCTTGGCTCTGCTTGCCTTTATGTTTGACGACAGTCTTGAATATCGATCTCGCTATGCGATTCTTTATCTGTATGGAAAATGAATCTGCAGCTGCAAATCAACGGAGCTTAATGAACATTCATCCCCTAAGTTTCTGTCCCCTGGTAATAGTAGATATGATCAATTCCAAAAATTCTAGTTCTCTTTTTCTCATTTGGTGAACTGATTTCAAGCCCGAACGTGGTTGAGTTCTGCATCAGCAAGTCCTCTCGTAATCTGAACTAATCGTTACTCGATTGATATGCTGTCTACATCAAAACCATGCTCCACCTGTGACCAGGTTCATTGCCCGTATGAGGTGCAGGGTTCAATATGATATCTCTTGTCATTTGTATAGAAAAGTCATCCACGACGACGACGTGTGCAATTTCTGAACAGCAATGATGCAGCAGGCGTTGAGGCATCAAGCAGCACTATTCCCTCGTCAGTAGATTCATAGCACTGTGGTAGACAGCATATTGAACGAAGGGAGTGTCGGTGGTTAGCACATCGATCGAATACCAACTAATCAATAGTTTCATTATCTGCGAACATGTAATGTTGCGGAGTTGATTGCCGGAATAGGTACATAAGTAACAATCGACCTTTATTTCGATTATTTGTCCTATACTCATCAGGGGGTTTGTTGATAAAATGTGCATGAATCTTAAATTAAGGCACTTTTGCCGTTTAAATTTTATCCAAAATGAATCGATGGATAGATTTTGATGAAATTCTCAAGGTTGAGGGTAACCAGAATGAAACAACTCTTTCAAAACGTGACAACAATAAGATAGATTTATTATCACCTGAGATATTTAACATGTACCAATCTTTGTTGACAAGAGAATGATAGATGTAGTCTTTAACTGTCGGTATTCCTTCAATATATTCATACTAATAACAGGCCTGCCAAACCAATGCGATTATTTATCAATATTCCTATCACCAGCTTCAGTGTATCAATCGCCTTACCTACCCCAGGTGCCTGAATTCAGTTATTGCTAAAGAATGATGCCGAGAATGCCCGCGCCATCTCACGGCTGTAGCAGCAAAGCTCACCCTATCCCCTGGTCAGTCATGTCTCCTATTAAGAGTTGGAGCCTGGCGGCTGCTGTGCAGAGTACTATTCAGGCTATCACATAGATCCCTGCATCATCCAGTATACCTTGATGTAGATGTAGATGATAACTGAAACTCTCAGGGTGGGGGTTTGGGAGCCCCCAGCACGGAATCCTGTTGGCTTATTGTATTTTCCTGGGAAAGATACCTGGATGGCAGTATACCTTGAGATGAGAAAGGTTAAATTGATTGTAACGTTTTTCAATTAAATATTATTTTTACGAATGCTGGGTAGCGAATTTTGAGACCATTACGATGTTTGGCTTACATTTTCTCAAAAATGCGTTTAAAGTTAGGAAAGGCGAATGAGGGAGGCCTCCCACGACGTGTTATTCTCTGAATGTTAGCCACTGCAAGCCCATGATTTACCGTTATACTGTTAATCTCGGGTTTCCCAATGTGTTTTTTCATTAACGGAATGGGTTACATCGAGTTGGTGACTTTACCAGTTGAGAATCCGAACTGATGGATGGTATGCGGTAACGAGTTCGTGTACGCACGTAGTTACATAACCCGTAGCCGCTATCAAAGGTTCCATTTGGTTGGGCTCTGATAGCGTATTTCATTGCAATCTTATCTGATGTCTGCCTTTCATTCAACTGACGAGCCTTCTCTCTAAAGAAGTTCATCGAATGTAAATGGCTCGAGTTTGCGGGATGATAATATCATCTTTCACTTTTAATGTTTTGTGGTTTTGGCAGAGGGGCGACAACATATTATGTTGCCAAAACCACAAAATATTAAAAGTTCGAAAACTTACGTCATCCGGGCTGTCCATGATGATCTGAAAGGGTTAAACCTAAGCGCACTTGTTCAGTAAATTGTAAGGTAAGGAAAACCGTGCAAGAATCAAAGGATTGTCATTCATGACGTTGAAGATGCGTTTGAAAATATTCTGGGTCTTCCAATTCCATGAGGGATTTCTATGGATCCTGTTGATTCCAAAGCATGAACCCAGTGTCTTATTGTTTTTCCATCAGGAACCGAAACGTTCCGCAAAATGTTGAAACGCAAGCGAATAGCTCTGTGGGAATGACAGAACGTTCATATTGCAAAAAAGTAGTGGCATACCATAATTAGTACTGAAAACAGTAGAGCATAACAGTCACAATGAACTCACCTCCCTGCTCACCTGCCACAACTAGCCGCACAACGCTGTTTGAAACCCCATACCCTTTGCCCCGCCCTGTAGTTGGCACTATGAGTGATTCTAAGTGGTTTGTGTCTTGGGAAAGTTGATAGAGGGAGTGAAGATGTATCAGAATGGAAGAATTTACTATTGAGCCTTTATAAAGCAAGTCTACAAAGGGACAGCAACAAAGCCTACTTGTGTTGACATCTTTCTTCATTGGTGCAAACTGTTGCAAAATGTACAGACACAGTGATTCAATTCAGAAGGATGCTAGGGAAGCAGCATCTACTTCTACAATTGAATTTCATTCACCCAGGGTGAGACGGTCTTTGGCTTCTGCTGCTAACTTCAAGAAAATATGTTTTTCAAACGCTCGTTTAGCAATCTTTCACAATCTGTCTCTACTTGTACCTGGTTAATAATGTCCACTCTTATGTAAGACACCCAATAAAACTGTTGAGCTCAGAGGTCTATCGTGTGAATGAGTAATGACGAGGCCACCTCTCTCTAGTTGCAGATTGGCTTCAAACAGTCAAGTTTACAGAAGCGTTTCTCTGCTTGTACTCTTCCACCCTTTTTAAATTCTTTATTTGTATAATCTTCCGACGTTACAATGGATTACACTTCCACCCTTATGTGTGGCACCAACACTACATCCCTCTCCCCAACATACCTATTGCAAGTCACTGCACTGTGTGATGGATGTGAATGGTTCCCGATTCTTGAACCACCGCCTCCAGGGATAACCTGGCGCGTTTTTAGTTATCCTCGGGGTGTAGCGGGTGTTAATCTTGTCACAGCTGTTGCGAGTGCATAGTCTTAGATGTGCATCAGCACAAACTGTTTTGATGAAGGTCCTGCAATGGGAGGAAACGTGCCTTCATGATTTGAACTGAATTGGATCCGAACTCCCGAGGAGATTGAAGGATGCCAGGTTCCCTCATATCCTCCACTACTCGTACCCTTGAAAGTAAACAAGACCAACACAATGCCTTAAAATTAATTAAACTAGAAACATTGAAGTTAACTATTGTATACTTCCTCAAGTTCAGATTCAAGAGTTAAGTCACCATCAGAGAGTTTGGTGGAAGCTTGTTTCATCAGTAACAAGAAAACTAATGGGAACTTCATCATGTGTTCCAGATGTACCGCCTAACCAATATTGCCAGAAGTTCAGGAGTTGTGAGGAGCCTGACCCGGGGTTACGCCAAAGACATCAGATTCGGCCCGGAGGTCAGAGCTCTGATGCTTCAAGGCGTGGATGTTCTGGCTGACGCTGTCGCAGTCACCATGGGCCCTAAGGTACGTTTGTTACTAAATTAATTTCTGTGCTACATTTCTCATTTCATTCTTAGATCATATTGATAACTCTTCATTCCGTTTGATTACAGTGACTTATAAGAGCGCCATTATGTGTGGATTTCATAGGTATTTAGGTTAAGAGTAATAGTGTTTAACAACATGAATACAAGTTTATGGAAAAGTGGTCGAATTCATGGTTCTTTTCAGTCTTACAACGGGTCTCTTTGACAACGATATTGGATAACTATCGGTTCTTATGACCAGTCGTATACCTCCTTCGTATTTTTCCTATCTAGATAACATTCAATTGAAGACAAGATTTATGAGTCTATTATCCGTCCCATTGTCACATACGGCTCGGTGTGCTGGGTGTTGACGAATAAGAATGTGAGAACCATTGAGATCTGGGAGCGTAAAATCCTGAGGAGGATTTTTGGACCCGTGCATGACCAGGGAATGTGGAGGAGCTATTGGACCTGTATCAGAACCCTGGAATAGTAGGAATAGTCAAAAGTGCAAGGCTGCGTTGGTTAGGCCACGTTATGAGAGCAGGCCCAAAAGGCTCCTTACTAAGTGGTTTAGATGGGAAACCTGGAGGGCGCCGAGTAAGAGGAAGACCTCGTCAAAAATGGTTAGGAGTTGTAGAAGGTGACCTTAGCAATATTGGAGTGAGATAATGGAGGAGAGCGGCTCAGGACTGATCAGTCTGGAAGGATATTGTAGAGCAGGCCAAGGCTCTCAAAGGGCCGTAGTGTCAAATAGAAGAAATAACAATCAACTAGCACTTTTTCTGCTCACAGCAACCCACCCGTATCTCGAAAGAAATCCTTCAGTTCTAACATGGTAGCACTCATTAGCACCATGAAAGTTTCAGTTTGGTTGAAATATTGAGCTTTATTCGCAGATCAAATAGATTAAATAAGGTAGAGAACACTGGTAAAGCTGTTGGTATTAGATGGTATGAG
The DNA here is from genome assembly GCA_031894815.1 of Creontiades dilutus. Lineage (NCBI taxonomy): Eukaryota > Metazoa > Arthropoda > Insecta > Hemiptera > Miridae > Creontiades > Creontiades dilutus. The sequence continues at coordinate 338,636 of JAVIWC010004717.1, forward strand.
TTTAAGAAACTGTATGAACTAACGTCTTACAACTAACAAAAGTCAGAATATAGCATCTGCTGTTGCTTGCCCTGAATTACTAGGTAGGGATTTTCCAACCTACCTGCTCCCAGCAGGTTTGGGGTAAGGCAGTGTAGGGCAGTTGCTGTGCTTAAAACCACTCCAGTGTACACATAAAACTACACTGGGTTGGAAAATGAAATGGAAGTTCCAGAGCAATGTTACGGGAGGATTACCCTTGAACGTGAAACTTGCTCACCTAGGATGGCTTTATTTTTCACATATTCCTTAATTTTCAAATGATCCTGATTCACGGGAGTATTACTAAATACCGTTTAAACCTTTAAAATCGTTGGCGTCGGACTGCTAAACAGTTCTTTCGAAATATTCCCCATTTCTAAGGACTTCACGATCAATAATTAGCTCCTCGGCTAAAATATCTAGGATCTCCGTGTCTGACAAAGAATTTTCTCTCGAGCATTTCACCAATGAATTCCAAGAACTCCATCGCACTGGAAACTAAGAAGGAACCAACCGCACGAAACAACGAAAATGAAATGTGGGAGGTTAGACGTTAGAGGAGGTTACCCCTAGGTTTCCTGGTCAGTGCAAGTAGCTTTGGCCTCAGGCTTGAGTAGCCTGGGGGCAGTCCCGAGCAAGTTCTCTGGTCGGTTGGAATTCAGTACAAGATGCTCCGAAGTTGCACTGGTGGCGGTTGGAAAACGCATCATCCTGCTTCTTGCGCCTGCGCCCTTCCACTGGTGTAGCTTGGAGTAAGCTGATGGAAAGTCCCTGGTATGTCCCAAAAGACGTAACTTTATGTCAGGATGGAATTGGAAATCTCTAAATGACGCCCTCATTATTCGTTTGCTGTTACATAACGTAATGTGGGATTTTTACTCTAGAAATCATATACTCATTGAAAAAAATCATAATTGCAGTAATCTGATGGGGATTTGATTGCCGAATACTATTGACAGTGGTCCAAATGGATTAAGTTGGCCTTAGCATGTCAGGTAAATTGTCCTTTGGAAAATTCCCTTGGATACAAACTGATGTGCAACATTAATTCACCCTGGCTATCAGAGGCGTTCCCTTTATCCGACCATCGTTTAAATGGGGGCATGTCCAGGGTACATATCCTTCAGCTATGCCATGTATGGGGTTGTTATGCTGCAGACACTAGTGTGGTATTATGAAGTTGAACTTGCTATGGATGTTGATAGTTCTCGCTTTGGGTTGTCAGTATACAGATAGGCACTTATTTATTACAATTCACTATGCGTTCAATGATGATCCAGTTAAACCATTCTCGTAGGACGGCCCACAAGTCGGAGCCCCTGGTTGATGGCGTAGGGTTTTCCTGCACCTGATACGAACCTCTGCACTTGGCCTTCCTAGGATGAAAAGTTGGCTCTGAGAATTCTGTTTTAATTGATATACCATAATTGAGTTGACCAGTTGAACCTAGCCCCAAAGAAATGTAGAGGTGTAACATTTGCTATGTCAATCAAGAAGTTCTCCTAGCCCAGAACCGTCTACAATTGGCTCTTTGGATTCCGACCATCGTTTAATGGGGGCATGTGGGGCTATGCCATGTATGGGGTTGTTATGCCCACTAGTATGGTATTATGAACTATGTCGCTTGAACTCATTTCGTAACTAATGGTAAACGTAATTGCTTCTGCTACTCAGGCATCTGTACTGTAAATTGTAACATTCTGTAGCGATATGTGGCCATATGGATATGTAAATTACTCAGATATGGGTCATTTCAAAATTTCGGTCACTGTATGTATTGTCGTCAAATCTTAACTAAATACAGTTTCGTATGTGCTTTAAAATTTTCTCCTATGTGGATGTACATGTTCGATGGAAAAGTATGTAAAAGTTGTGCTTACAGACCCAGGTGAAAATACCAAAATCCGTATTTCTCACTCCCTACAGCTGTCACTAACTGGAGGTATACAACTTCCATCGTCACTGCTCAGTGAAATATTTATTGGGGCTGTTATATCCACTTGCACTATGAAAGAACATACCATCTACAATAGGTATCCGACTCAGGAAAATATTGGATCAAATCAAGTAGCCTTATCAGCCCATTATTTCAGTGTCACACGGTTTTTCCTCACTCCCTACGATGTTTCGAAACGCTTGGATTTTGCCTAGACCTTCCCAGTCAGTTCTACCGGGAAAACCACCCCTGGAGGCAGCAGTGTGGGGTTTTCAACTCTCACTCCCTCCTCCAATAACATTCCTGACTGTGGCAAGTGAAACTTGATTGCACTTGTTGACAATTAGTGTAGTTGTTGGAAGTTCGTTGACAACATTTTGGTTCAACCAGTTTCAATTGATTTGTGGGCCGGTAAGGGTGGTGAAAGGCTGTAACCCCACTCCCTACAATATCCAGCCAATAGCCCCTTAAATTGTATGGAGTGAGATCTGCTTGTAGCAAGTGAGATTTTGGCAAGGAAACCTTATTATTTACTGTAGCTAAAATTAAGCTAATTTGTGCTGTTCCACTCACCTAATTTGAAAGACTTGAGCGGCGATTCCCATGGAGGTTGGAGGCTCAAGAGGGGGAAAAATATACCTCACTCACTACAAACGTTTTTGTTTTTTTCAAAATGACGTATCAGCAGTACGGTTCAAGATTATGTGTGCTCACTTGGGTACTATGCCGAGAGAACCGCAGTGATTGATTAGAAACAAGAAAATTGATCAAGTTTCAATTGTTTTTCTTTCTTTTTTTTTTAGAAAAGTTGATACCCAAGTGTCATCGAATTTTTGAAATGACCCATATACCAGTGGAGTTGTCATGGTTTTTGAGATGACGGCTCTCTTGTACGCAGCTGTGATGCCTTTCTGAATTCCAATAAGAATGTAGCTCCTCATTACCCCCGAATTATTGTCAAGTTTATTCCAAAAGGTTTTCATCGTTGGTTCGACTGATTCTAGCGATTAAGCGCCACCTACGCACGTCTTACCACCCCATTTGTCTCACATACAAATGGGGATTATTAACTGTGCGCATATCATCGTCTGACGAATTTGACCTCAAAATGTGTTGACGATTGAAACGCATTTCTCAAATTCTTCTTACATTATAATTAAGCATGATATTGTCAAATTGAAAACACAATTTTAACTTGCCCGTACACTCGTCAACTGTGTGAACGTTGTGTTACACCAGCTTCTGTCATTTAAAATTTCATTAAATCAACAGAAAATTTGAAATTTTGTGTGTTCTGAATTCATTATTGAGATACTGAAGTCTTAGTAGATGATCTATTAGATCCATTCTCGTAGTAGGGCCTGTTACAAGGGGTATCCAGAAAAAAAAATTCCCTGATTTTTTGCCCCGCCCCTAATGAACCGGCAAACTTGAAACTATCAGGGTTTTTCAGTTCTGGTGTTGTGGTCACACTGGATTTTTTTCATAACCTGCTACTGCGCGAAAAGTTCGCGGAAGGGCGAAAAAGTGTGAGTGATTTGCCATGTAAGATGACCAACGAGCGAGGTGAAGTTGTTGATGCCATTGAAGAAATTCTGCTTAGTGGCGGAGGGTTCACAATCGATGAAATTTTCAATGAACTTTATACAAGCATCAGGGAGAAGACCAGCAGAAGTTCAGTTGGTGAGATCGTTTCAAAGGACTTGGGGTACTGTAAAGTTAACGCTCGTTGGGTTCCTTGCCTTTGTCGGACGAGCACAAACAAAACAGGGTTGCTGCCGCCAAAAATTGTTTGAAATGTATTCTGTTGAAGGGGGTTCCATTTTCAATAGCATTGTGACTGGTGATGAACGTGGGTGCACCACACAACTCCAGAAACGAAAATGCAGAGCAAATTGTGGAAGAAGTTGGAGAACCTGCCCCATAAGAAGCAAAAGTCACCTTTTCAGCCTGCAAGATCATGGCGAGAGTTTTTTGGGATTCTCAGGGGGTGCTTTTGATTGATTACCTCGAACGAGGGACAACAATCAATTCTGCAAGATACTGCGAAGTTTTGGAGCGCTTGAGGGCAGCAATAAAGCGCATAAGGCCGCATAAGCTCGCAAATCCCGTGCTGCTTATGCATGACAACGCTCGTCCCCACTCAGCCCGTCAGACCCAAGAATTGCTGAAATAATTAAAATGAGAAATTTTCTCCTATTCTCCGGACATTGCCCCTTCCGATTACCACCTCTTCCCAAAACTGAAAGGGTTTTTGGGGGACCCAAAACTTCCAAAATGATGATCAATTGAAGGCTGCACTCCGTGCTTACCTGCGAGATGTGGGCGCTCAGCTTTACGTGGAGGGATTAAAGAAACTTTTACCTCGTTTCCAAAAGTGTGTAGACCTTCAAGGAGATTACGCTGAAAAATAGTAAATTTGTCAAGGAATGCGGATAAATTTTTCAAAAAAGACAAATTTTATATTTTTTCCAGCCTAGGGAACCTTTTTTCTGGATACCCCTCGTATGTTCAAGGAAGAGGTTAAATCGGCCTCATACCTCAAGCCCTCCGTGTTGTGAGTTCAACTAAAGTGAAATTTCCCCTTAGTTGTGAGAACGTGAGTTAGAACTCAGTCGGATGTAGCAATATTTTTTTACAGTCAAATTTTGCGCAGTTGTTAGGTTCCCAAACTAATACGATATAACAGTTATTGAATTATTGAAATCCCTCTCGATACAAAATACCGTAACCACCACATTCCAAGACATAGTATCTTTCATTTCCTCATCCTTTTGCCTTCTAATTATTCTTTTAAGGGGCGTTTAAGCGTCTTAACTTACATCCAAACTTATTTTGGCTGATCATGATGATAAACCAGAAATATTACCAATGTCCTGGACTCTGATTGGCCAGTGATGGATTCCAAGTTTATCTGAGTCAGTCAAGTGTCTCATGTAACATATATACATTTTTTTAAAATAATTGTTATTGTTAAAACTGTATCCACATCTAGTAACTTCATTTGATCACTTATATTAGCGTTTTGTGGCAAATAGATCACTACCTACAACCACTCTTCACATCACGTGTTTGTGGAGACGGTTATCATGGTCCGTTGCTCGACTTTTAACAACATTGCCTACCATCTTGAATTTGAGGTCTCGATGTAGGTCGTTCGTTCGAACATACCAGGAGGCGTTGACAATGCTCCCGAGTATTTTGTTTTGCGTTGTTTGGATGATTTTGAGGTTAGTTTTCTTAGTGCAGCCCCATAAGCCTTAGGCCCAAATGGGCTTTATCACTTGCTCGTAGAGAAGCACTTTGTTGTGTATATGTTGTACTCAACCGCCGAAAACGGCCAGTGGCCGAAAAGTTTGCTCAAACCTAGGGCTGGGCATTTCGTTCTGCTCACTCCGCGGAGAGAGCACTCGGAAGATGGCCAATCCTAGGAATGGTCGTTTCGAAAGTGCACAACCGAGCTCGGTCAACATTTCCAGAGAGATGTTTGGCAACTCGTCGCTTATCAGCCAATCTGATTGAGGTCGTTTTCCTGTTGTTCCAAGTTGATCGTGTTTATTTTCGGGTTATTTGCGTTTGTACCTTCTTCAAAATACTCATGGGTAATGGAATGCATTTTTTTTAAAAAATTTCACAATGTTGACCAAATATTGTCGTAACAGTGAAAAAACGGCGTACTCTTCACTGCGCTTCAGTATAGTTATTTCCTTGAACTATTTACATCACCTTAAAACCACTAAAACAGAGTTTTAGACGCTAATTTGCATGGCTCAGGGTGAGCGTTTTTTTCGCCCACTGAGCGACTTGTTCGGCCATTGGGCGTTTCAGATGCTCAATACCCGAATCAGGCATACCAACTGGATTATTTTCTAGCTCTTATCTTTGACGACTTCGGCCATTGAGCAAAGACAAATGCCCAGCCCTAGGTTAGATCACATTTTTCGCCCAGTGGCCGTTTTTGCCGATTGAGTCCAACATATAGACAACTGCGATTTTATCCCAATGAGCCAACACATCTTTCTGAATTGTAGGTTTTCTTGATGTGTTTCCAGCGGAGTTTGGCATCCAAGGTCATGCCAAGATACTTAGCTGTGTTTGCGTATGGGACAATTTGGGATTTTATTATTAGAGGTATTGTGTCAATCTCCCTATTGGTGAAGTTAATGTGTGTCGACTTAGGCTCGTTTTTTGGTCCACGATTCCTGCAGCTTTCTCGTGGCTTCTTCTACTGTAGCACCACTGCCCAAGATTGTTGTGTCATCAGCAAATTTTGCAGCTTCTGTAGGTTTCGGGATGTCCCTTGTGTATAGTAGGTAGAGTACAGGCCCCAGCACGCTTCCCTGGGGAACGCCTGCTTTTATTTCTCGTAGGTTAGAGTATTCATCTTCATGTTTTACTCTAAAATACCTATTCGATTTTAGAGTTCTGTAATATTGGGTGGGGAGATCCTTTCTCAACTTTGATAGGAGCCCCTAACATATATATGGTGCTAAGGAATTGTTGACCGATACTTCATGCATTTGAAATACCATTAGTTTACCAAAACGATTAAAAATTATAGTTGGTTGAATTAACTAGACATATTCACTAATTATTAACTAATGTTAACCTACGACGCACGTCTTACCACCTCATTTGTCTTATCACATACGACTGGGGATCATTAACTGTGCGCACATAATTCAGGTGGCTTTGATATTTGATGTGCGATGCATTGAAATATCGCATGTTACTCAAATTCCTCTTACATTACAAATTAATCGAAATGTTGTCAACTTGAAAGCTGACTCAACATTAATGTTGCTCTTAAAAAACAACTTTTTTTCTTGTTTATCAATCATTTAGATGAATCTGGGATTGATTTTTCAAACTAAATCAGCTTTTAGCATTGGCAAACTTGCGACTTTGTAACCGAAGTTTATTTTGGGATGTCCAGTAGTTTCTGATGGTGGGACGGAACTGGTACAGAAAATGATATTGCCCTGGTTGAACTATTGCCAAATACCAGCTCCTGGTGTTCATATTTGGTGATCATCCAGAAGAACACTATTGACAATAGACCATATGATTGAAGTCTGCTTTAGCATGTCAGGTAACTAGTCCTTTGGAAAATTCCCTTGGATGCAAACTGATATGCAAAATTGATTCACCCTGGCTATCAGAGGCGTTCCCTTTATCCGACCATCGTTTAAATGGGGGCATGTCCAGGGTACATATCCTTCAGCTATTCCATGTATGGGGTTGTTATGCTGCAGTATGGTGTATGAAGTTGAACTTGCTATGGATGTTGATAGTTCTCGCTTTGGGTTGTCAGTATACAGATAGACACTTATTTATTACACTTCACTGTGCGTTCAATGATGATCCAGTTAAACCATTCTCGTAGGACGGCTCACAAGTCGGAGCCCCTGGTTGATGGCGTAGGGTTTTCCTGCACCTGATACGAACCTCTGCACTTGGCCTTCCTAGGATGAAAAGTTGGCTCTGAGAATACTCATATCATAAACCACAATTATAGGAATGCGTTATTGGTTTCATGCATTGCTGTTATGAACAACAGACATGTTGCTGCTCTATTGCACAATGATGATTTAGACAATTGTGGTATCAATCAGCATTTCAGCCATTCGTACATCAGCCTTTTAGCTCTCTATTACTTGAAGTTGCTGCAACCCTTACAATTTGTGCCATTGATTACTGGACTCCACTCTGACTACAACTTGGCACGTCAGGTTACTTGTCCTCTAGAAAATTCTATTGGATGCTAACTGATGTGCAAAACTGATTCACCCTGGCTATCAGAGGCGTTCCCTTTATCCGACCATCGTTTAAATGGGGGCATGTCCAGGGTACATATCCTTCAGGAATGCCATGTATGGGGTTGTTATGCTGCAGACACTAGTATGGTGTTATGAAGTTGAACTTGCTATGGATGTTGATAGTTCTCGCTTTGGGTTGTCAGTATACAGATAGGCACTTATTTATTACACTTCACTATGCGTTCAATGATGATCCAGTTAAACCATTCTCGTAGGACGGCTCACAAGTCAGAGCCCCTGGTTGATGGCGTAGGGTTTTCCTGCACCTGATACAAACCTCTGCACTTTGCCTTCCTAGTATGAAAAGTTGGATCTGAGAATACTCATATCATAAACCATAATTATAGGAATGCGTTATTGGTTTCATGCATTGCTGTTATGAACAACAGACATGTTGCTGCTCTATTGCACAATGATGATTCAGACAGTTGTGGTATCAATCAGCGTTTTGCTTTCAGCCATTCGTATATCAGCCTTTTGCGTTCTATTACAGTTGCTGTCCACAATTTGTGCCATCGAATATTCTTCAATATCCTTCAGCTAAGCTATGTATGGGGTTGTTATGCTGCAGACACTAGTATGGTGTTATGATGTTGAACTTACTATGGATGTTGATAGTTCTCGCTTTGGGTTGTCAGTATACAGATAGGTATTTATTACAATTCACTGTGCGTTCAATGATGATCCAGTTAAACCATTCTCGTAGGACGGCTCACAAGTCAGAGCCCCTGGTTGATGGCGTAGGGTTTTCCTGCACCTGATACGAACCTCTGCACTTTGCCTTCCTAGGATGAAAAGTTGGCTCTGAGAATACTCATATCACAAACCACAATTATAGGAATGCGTTATTGGTTTCATGCATTGCTGTTATGAACAACAGACATGTTGCTGCTCTATTGCACAATGATGATTTCAGACAGTTGTGGTATCAATCAGCATTTTGCTTTCAGCCATTCTTATATCAGCCTTTTATGGTTCTATTACTTGAAGTTGCTGCAACCCTCACAATTTGTGCCATTGATTACTGGACTCCACTCTGACTACAACTTGGCACGTCAGGTTACTTGTCCTCTAGAAAATTCTATTGGATACCAACTGATGTGCAAAATTGATTCACCCTGGCTATCAGAGGCGTTCCCTTTATCCGACCATCGTTTAAATGGGGGCATGTCCAGGGTACATATCCTTCAGCTATGCCATGTATGGGGTTGTTATGCTGCAGACACTAGTATGGTGTTATGAAGTTGAACTTGCTATGGATGTTGATAGTTCTCGCTTTGGGTTGTCAGTATACAGATAGGCACTTATTTATTACACTTCACTATGCGTTCAATGATGATCCAGTTAAACCATTCTCGTAGGACGGCTCACAAGTCGGAGCCCCTGGTTGATGGCGTAGGGTTTTCCTGCACCTGATACGAACCTCTGCACTTTGCCTTCCTAGGATGAAAAGTTGGCTCTGAGAATACTCATGTCATAAACCATAACTATAGGAATGCGTTATTGGTTTCATGCATTGCTGTTATGAACAACAGACATGTTGCTGCTCTATTGCACAATGATGTTTCAGACAGTTGTGGTACCAATCAGCATTTCAGCCATTCGTACATCAGCCTTATAGCTGATTTACTTGAAGTTGCTGCAACCCTTACAATTTGTGCCATTGATTACTGGACTTCACTCTGACTACAACTTGGCACGTCAGGTTACTTGTCCTCTAGAAAATTCTATTGGATACCAACTGATGTGCAAAATTGATTCACCCTGGCTATCAGAGGCGTTCCCTTTATCCGATCATCGTTTAAATGGGGGCATGTCCAGGGTACATATCCTTCAGCAATGCTTTGTATGGGGTTGTTGTGCTGCAGACACTGGTATTATGAAGTTGAACTTGCTATGGATGTTGATAGTTCTCGCTTTGGGTTGTCAGTACACAGATAGGCACTTATTATAGATATATAGATAGGGAGTATACAGGAACTCTCGTGATTGGTTTCATACATTGCTGTTTTATGAACATACAGACATGTTGCTGCTCTATTGCACAATGATGATTCAGACAGTTGTGGTATCAATCAGCATTTTGCTTTCAGCCATTCGTATATCAGCCTTTAGCGTTCTATTACTTGAAGTTGCTGCAACCCTTACAATTTGTGCCATTGATTACTGGACTTCACTCTGACTACAACTTGGCACGTCAGGTTACTTGTCCTCTAGAAAATTCTATTGGATACCAACTGATGTGCAAAATTGATTCACCCTGGCTATCAGAGGCGTTCCCTTTATCCGATCATCGTTTAAATGGGGGCATGTCCAGGGTACATTCATTTCATCGATTACATTATGAAGTTGTCATCGTGTGATCACTTAACGGCGATCACGGGTTTAACAGGCGTTGTTAGCTAATCATGATGATAAAACAATAATTTTACCAATGTCCTGGACTCTGACTGCCCAGTGATGGATTCCAAGTTTATCTGAATTAGCAACAACTATTACACGAATAGAACGCTTGTTAAATTTTTGAAATAACTGAATTTAATTTTGAAACCATACGTACATAAGTACATTTGACAGTTTCTAAGTTATGTTCTTGTTCTCTCTGCACGGCTTACCACCTCATTCTAGAGCTAGTTCTACGGGCTTATCAGTTAAGCATGATGATAAAACAATAATCTACCAATGTCCTGGACTCTGATTGCCCAGTGATGGATTCCAAGTTTATCTGAATTAGCAGGATCAGTAGACTGCCCGTAGTCACATCAATCTTGATGATGGCAAAGCCGCGCTAGAATCTTTATGCTAGGACGTCACAAGTTGTTAACCTCCTTTGGGATGCATGACTTTACAGGCTCCATCCTGACTGCTTAGTGCTAGAATGAGCTAAAATTTATTTCGTCTGTCTGACTGCAACGAAATTTTGTAGTTAGCCTCTCTAGGACATCAAGGGGCGAATTAAAGTGTTCCAAATACTTTTCCCCTACTAATACTTTACCTTTCTCTTTGAAAAGTCGGTTCTGCTTATGCAAACTACTTAAGTGTTTCCTTTGCACGTCTTACCACCTCATTTGTTGTGTAAAATACGATTGAGGACCATTAACTGTGCATACAGCAATAGAAGAGTTTGATTGTTAGCTCACCAACTTTGTGTTGCTTTCGGAAAGCTCCTCTAACAAGGTAAATAGATATTCAATCATCAATGATTTATACTTGCTTGCATATACTCGCGTTAGACCTAGTTCCATGGACGTATTGAGCTAAGCATGATGATAAAACAATAATCCTACCAATGTCCTGGACTCTGATTGACCAGTGATGGATTCCAAGTTTATCTGAATTAGCGAAAACTCCGGACAGAACTCTACCCCTTCCTCTTCATTCATGTTCTTTAATTTCTACCGGATTAGTTAAGATTCCTACTTTCTATTATGAATAGGTACTGCACATGCGTGAGCTTTATTAACTTGGCAAACGTAATGAGCTACTTATATGGAAATGGATCCTCTTTCTTTCAAAATTTGATATTCGACGTCATTTGATTGTTCCTGCAACGCTTGTTATGACAATTTGGAAGAACTCCATAAACCAAATTCCTTAGGTGAACCAAGGTGGTGGTAACTTTCCCTGATCGTCTTGCCATTACCCTAAAATGTAATAACCTTATAAAATACCTTGATACTCTTATTGGCTAAGCATGATGATAAAACAATAATCCTACCAATGTCCTGGACTCTGATTGCCCAGTGATGGATTTCAAGTTTATCTGATTTAGCAAAAAGGGTTTTTGGCCATTCCTTTTGTTATCATTTCAATATTGACAATAGCAATTTCCCATTCGTGATCAACAATTAAAATTCAACTTGTCGATATGATTCACACCTGTGAATGATGCAACAGGACCTCTAACTTGAATGTCTCGATGCTTTTCATAAGAATTAGTCTTGCCAATCTGACCAGGTAGTTCCTTGTTCAGAAACTGTTGGTGTCTTCTCCATGCCCTTTGTGACTCTTTTAGGAGTCTGATTCACATTAGCAAGATAACGCACTTATCATCTGTAGAGATCTTGATGTTGATTTATCTTTCCCTACCAGGGATTACATTCCAACGACAAGTAGTCCACAAACCTGCGTTCCTCATTCTTATCCCCAGTAACCTATTTGTTCCTCTAGTTGGTAATTGTCTCATTTCGTTGTTGCAGGGAAGGAACGTGATTCTGGAACAGTCGTGGGGCTCTCCCAAGATCACCAAAGACGGCGTCACTGTCGCCAAGGGTGTCGAACTGAAGGACAAGTTCCAGAACATCGGCGCCAAGTTGGTGCAGGATGTCGCTAACAACACCAACGAGGAAGCTGGCGATGGCACCACCACCGCCACTGTAAGTGTTCCTATCAAAATCAAAGAACAGTAACAACTTAGATCAAGTCTAGCGAGTTATTTAATCCAAACTTGGTGTACACAGGGTATCCCACTTGAAGGCCCGTTTACAACGCCGGATTTCAGGGTCTAACGAGATTGGACCCGACGCCAGGTCGAAATCCGGTCGTGTAAACGGGCCTTTAGGGTGGACATCTGGCTAGGGATTGATTCTACTACTAATTTGTGATAAAAAGTGCCTCATTTATTTTCATTAATTTACTTTTTTTAGGTTTAACGGATAAAAAATGCTGCAAATTCCTTCACTGGGGTTTATTATTCAATGATTCATGATTTGAATTTCTACTAAGCTTTGGAGTGTGCGCATTTCACATGGGGTAGAGCAATTATTGAATTTCAGGAGATTTGCATAGAGCACTTAAATCGGTTCTCAACCAAAATACCTATTTGGATTGATCAGTTGATCATATTTGTGTGCCTCCTGAAATTCAATAATCGCTCTATCACCTGTGAAACACGCACACCCCAAAGCTTAGTAGAAATTCAAATCATGAACGCAATCCAATTGAATAATAAACCCCAGTGAAAGAATTTACAGCGTTTTTTTTTTCAAGAGCCAATACAATGGGAAAATATTCTATTTTAAAATTTTAAATTTCGTAAGACGGAGCATGCATATCAGAATGCTTCAACCCGTGTATTGGCTATAAACTCTTTCAGGAGTTCACTCCAGTATCCACATTCACTACATCACTTGGTTACTGCGATTAAAAAAAAACGCTGTTTTTGTTTTGATTGCAGTAACCTAGTGAGGTAGTGAATGTGGATGCAAATGTTGGCACCATAAATCGGGAATGGTTTGAGCTACAGACCTGTGGAGGGGCTCATTCGATTCCTCATGGAAAGTTCTTTAAAAAAGTCCAAATTTAAGGTTTTGCCATTAGGAAGATAGGTTATTTAATGCTGTTTCCAAAGGTATTTTCAGATTTGAGATTCGTTGGAGAACGAGAAAGTTCTGGCTGTTTTTGTGACGGAAAGTAAAAAACACGAAAATGAATCTTTAACAGTGAATAACTCGGAAACGAAGTCTCTGCAGAAATATTCCTAAGTGGCACTTTTTGTCACAAATTAGTTATTGAATCCGTCCCCAGCCCGATTTCCATCTTTCAGAGGAACACCCTCTATACTTGATAATGAAAAAATATATATTGACTAATCATGCAACTCGTATTTTAATTGATGTGATGATCCAGTTAAACCATTCTCGTAGAACGACCCCAGAGTCTGAGCCCCTGGTTGATGGCGTAGGGTTTTCCTGCTCCTGATACGAACCTCAGTCTCGGCCGTTCGAAGATGAAACGTTGGCTCTGATTTTAACCTCTTATCATTCGAATTATAAACTGCCACATTAATTCTGGTTTAATTCAAATTGCCGTTCCACGTTTCAGGTCCTTGCTCGTGCGATCGCGAAGGAAGGTTTTGAAAATATCAGCAAAGGCGCCAACCCAATTGAAGTCAGGCGAGGTATGTATTTTTTTACTGAACGTATCGTTGGTACATGGGCATCAGGCTCGAGGCCTTGGAATACTTTCAAAAATGGGTTATTTGGGAAATAACGATTTACGGCATTTGGGTGTTTGCTACTAGACCATCTAAGTGGTGTGGGGACACTGGCTGATTGGAGGAATGGCTCTCAATTATGAGGAGACTCGCAATAATCAGGGCATGAGTTATCATTATTACTCAAGGGGACATTTTTAAGCATTAGGGTATGGGGGCGTTAGGACAGTATACAAAATAAAAGACCAATGGTCATAACCATGCTCATACTAACAGGTTGGGGACAGGTTGTCCGAGCGACCCAAGGCGTCAGTCCTTTGGCTGTTAACTTTCAGTGGGAGTACTGATTTGCCCTGTTCGAATCTGGCAGGCACCAATGATTAGGGTCGAAATCCTATCAAGTGTTGTATACCTGACCTGTCGTTAGACAGTTCACCTCTGATCTCGATCACGTGAATCCGAATCTCTCCCAACCCAGGGGCGTGAGGCGATGGGAAGCCACGAGCGAAATCGTCAGACCTAGTTCCGATCCTCTCTAGAGGACGGCTGGCGACGTCCGCGACACCTCTGGGTATTCGGACGAAAATCCAAGGTGAAATTCCTTGTTAACTAAGTGGTAAAGCTGTTTTAATGATGTTATGAAGATTCACTAAAGTTGTACTAGTTCACTAAAGAATAGCCCCTAAATAAAAAACGTCTGCCAAGTGGGTGTGGCACATAGCTTCCTCGTATCCATAACATGACTGTATAGATCATTGAAAATTATTATTGACTAAAGAACTTCGTTCAATTAGGCGAAGTAAATATTGAATTAGGGTAAATTTATTGTTATGCAGGAGCATAACTTGAGAAAAATCCCTGCAAATTTCATCGAAATCAGTCATGAACTCCCGGAGTTATGCGTGTAGCAAGGATTTCACGTTTGCGGATGCGCAGAGGCTACTATTGATCCGGGGGTCATGAAACTCATAGGGGACCATCTACACATCAAACCAAATCCGAACAATCCCTGTAATTGGTCAAGAAAAATGTGCGTAACAAGGATTTGTTTTCATCGACTAATGATGGTCAACTTATAGGGGACCATCTACACTCCCGAACAATCCCTGAAAATGTCATATGGCAGAGTAACAAGGATTTCACGTTTGCGCATGCGCAGAGGCTACTATTGATCCGAGAGTCATGAAACCTAAAGGGGACCATCTACACCCCAACCCGCACAATCCCTGAAAATTTCATCAAAATCGGACTATAACTTCGTGTAGTTTTGCCCGTAACAAGGATTTGCTGACAGACAGACACGGAACCAAAATTGTTCAGAAAGGTCTAAAACGCAAAATGCGAGTGGAATTTTTGATTTTGGAGACAAAAAAATTTTCACATTCCGAAAGTGAAAACAATGCTTCCGCTACCTTGGTAGACTCGGAAGCAATAATTAGTAAGATCCTTCCACATAGGGTCTCCTGACACCTGTCATTGTGACGAGGAAAGTTGTGTTGTATTGTTACGTTTCCGTGACATGAACCGCCCTCTGTTCTCCTTTGAAACATCCTTGGAATGAACTTTTGATTCTACTACGGCCAATTCTGTGCGTTGTTGCGGGAGGCTGTTATGCGTTTCCAAAAAGCTCTGTTAAGCTATAACCTCTGGAGTCACCGATCTGAACTTGCTTTGAAATTTGTCGATCATATTTCGAATTATAAGGTGAAATTTATCTTCCAACCAGGAGCTGTTAAGTGCTGAAAGACGCCTGTTGCTCTTTGTTCCTTTAACAAACGGTATCTACTATGACCATGGAACCAAAGAAATTTGAGAAAAAACTGTAGATTCAGAAGTTTCAATCTTTTTAACACTGCCCATATCGTATAGATAGATAGATTCTTTATTGCCTATCGGATAAACATCCATAGCAAGAATAATACAAATGACAGATGCTCATATAAATTATTAAAGGAAAATATATCTACACAGATTAGCCAGAATAAAAGGATACAAAAATCATGACAAAATAAATGAACGTCTAATTAGGAGCTGAGAATTAAAAGTCTTATCTCACAGGCCTCTCTTAAATAGAAAGACTACATCACGCCACATCACGATCACTGGACGTCAGAATTCGCTTATATTGTTCCTCGTACGACAATGGTACTGCGAGCACTGGCAATAGAAACTTCAGTCGAGGGTTAGACAGCATGGGGCACTGAATGATAAAATGGATGGCTGAGTCACTCACAGCCCAGTTGCAGATGGGACACGCTGATGGATAAAAATCGATGCGAACCCCCGCAACTAGGATCCTTGGTGCATGCTTTCCCAAAACCCGCATCTGAGCCAATGATCGCGTGATGTAAACTGGCCAGTCCTGGGTAAGATAACTCTGAGGCTGGAGTGATGATTCCTGAAAGGCTACCGAACCGTAGTCTGGGCACGCATCTGAGGATATTGCCATTTGCAGATCAATATTGCGGGAGACGAAAGGCAGGGATGACACGAGGCTATGTATTGTCCTGGGAACTAGCATCAGTTCAATTTCATCAGTCACACTCAGTCCTAAAGACTCCAGGGAATTCTTCAACTGCTTGAACCAGTTATACCCCCATATTGTATAGGATCTAGGTGGATTGAACTTGTGGTCATAGAATCTCTCCAAGGAAAAAACGGAAAATACCCAAGTCCTGCACATAATCGTACTCATGCTAAGAATGCCATCTGGATAACATTTATTTCTTACTTGAAATGTAAAACTTATGCTCAACAATTTCTTGTGGCAGGACGACATTCGATGTTTAACTTTGAAAAATCTTGCTGCATTATTTTGTGAAACCCTTGTGTAGGGATAGGAGTGATCGTTCTTGCGCTTAAATAGTACAGCAAGCATGTTTTATCAAAATCGTCGATTATGGAGTTTTCCCTGCTTAGTTTGATTGTTTTTACTCTTTGATCGTGATTCTTCTTGAAAGGTGATTATAGAATCAGCGCAAACTTCTTACAGAACTTCTCTATCTGACTCGTAACGATGTATTTTCATTTAAGGTGTTCGAGGAATGCTTTTCAAGACTTATTAAGTATCTTGGGATAGTGATGTCTGGAGCACTACAGTCTTTCATCTAGAATTTGTTTTCTATTGATTCATGTGTTTATCTATCTTAGGTGTGATGCTTGCCGTTGATGCCATCAAGGACCACTTGAAATCGCTGTCCAAACCCGTAACAACACCCGAGGAAATCGCTCAAGTTGCCACCATCTCGGCCAACGGTGACAAGAGCATTGGCGACTTGATTTCCAAGGCTATGAAGAAGGTATGAAGAACTTTATGTCCTACTGTAATCCGTCAATTGAGTCAAGTTCCTAGGAAATGGTCTTTAATTGAATGCAACGATTCCCTACAAATTAGTTCATTCGATTTAGTGATACTACTGCAATTTGATGTTCACCAGGTTGGCAAAGAGGGAGTCATCACTGTCAAGGACGGCAAAACTCTTAGCGATGAGCTTGAAGTGATTGAGGGCATGAAGTTCGATAGAGGGTATATCTCACCCTACTTCATCAACACCTCTAAAGGTAACGACACAAATGAAAGTATTTTGAATGAATGTTTCTGTTCAAACTATAACTTAGTCTTCCACAAATTCTGAATGCATGATGCTGACAAGATGTGTGCTCATGATATCTGAATTGCAGGTGCTAAAGTCGAATTCCAAGACTGCCTTCTGCTCTTATCGGAAAAGAAAATTTCGTCTGTCCAATCCATCATCCCTGCTCTGGAACTTGCCAACAGCAAAAGGAAACCTCTGGTCATCATTGCTGAAGACATCGACGGCGAAGCTCTCTCCACTCTCGTTGTGAACAGGTTGGTAGGTTAATGAACGTCCGAAAATTGAAATAATAAACTATGAGATATGTTTGTCTTCATTAGATCTTGTTATCAATCCCCAAATGTCAGCTACATTCATGTTGGCTTAAGGCCACTTTCTCTTTGCCAATTCCCGTTGGAAATAACCCTGAATTTAAACCTTGGAACCAGAACGGTGTCTTTCACCAACCCATATCTATCCTTAATTCATAAACAATCTGTGAAATTTTGAATATTTACCTATTGGAGTTTGGCTCATAATGTCAAAGCTAAAAACTCATCAGAGTTGGATATTTTCAAACTCCTAGACAAAAAACTCTCCAAAACCAACCAGCCACCTCTCAATTGAATGTCTAACTTCGAACTTTTTTAGCATCTTTATTTCCTTTTCCGTTTCTGTGCCTATTATTTTATTGAAGTTCTCGTTATATTAACGAGATTTCAGAAGCTTTTGTAGTATAGAATTGGTTTTGAAACCGATCAATTAGTGAAACGACATTATTTGTGAAGAATAAACTAAGAAAAACGTTATTCAGAAATGAGTTGCCTTTGGGAAAAGTTTCAAACTCCTGACCAAATAGCTTCGAAGGTATTACGTACTTTTCAGTGATCCCCAACAAGAATATGGGAATTAACCTCAAAAAAACAGCTAAGAGGTTTGTAGATAAGTATTGCATTAGGTACCTAGAGTAATTCTACTTTTCATTTTATTATGACGTGCAATAATAATCTATTATTCGTTATTTCCTGGTCAATTCTGTTGTTATTTACTTACAAATTTATATTAGGTGATCTGAGGACTCATAAAATGATTGGATTTGGAAGTCATAATATCCACCGATCCTTCATGCACTAATTTCTGAGAACGTCATGCCCCAAATTCTCGTTTCCCCCTTTCTCTACAATTATAGGTTTATTATTCAATAATAAACCATTGTAATCGCTCTTGATAATCGCACGATTTCTCCCAAACGGCTGAAGCAAAAAAACGGAAATTTTCAGGAAAAATCCATGTTGGTCCGACGACGCCCAATTCTTGAGCCAGCTCTCTCACTTAATTTAAAGTGCCCTTTAAGGGTTGTCAAAGTTTTGTAAAATCCCTAAAAACCTCAAAAAAAGTCAAGGCGTCCTAAATTTAGACTCTGAAGAACTTTCCACGAGGAATCGAATGAGCCCCTCCCCAGGTCCGTATTCCATACATTCCCGATGTATGGCCCGATTTTTGGTGCCAACGTTTGCGTTATTTTGGTTCATTATTGTTTTTGTTTTGATTACAGTAACTTAGTGATGTAGTGAACGTGGATACTGGAGTGAACTCCTAAAAGGGTTTATAGTCGATACGCGGATTGAAGTATTCTGATAACCATAAAAAACGCTGCAAATTCTTTCACTGGGGTTTATTATTCAATTGGCTTGCGTTCATGATTTGAATTTCTACTAAGCTTTGGAGTGTGCGTGTTTCACAGGTGATAGAGCGATTATTGAATTTCAGGAGGCACACGAATATGATCAACTGATCAATCCAAATAGGTATTTTGGTTGAGAACAGATTTACGTGCTCTATGCATATCTCCTGAAATTCAATAATCGCTCTATCACGTGAAACACGCACACTCCAAAGCTTGGTAGAAATTCAAATCATGAACGCAAGCCAATTGAATAATAAACCCCAGTGAAAGCGATGAAATTTTTTATTTTTTTTTTTTTTTTTTTTTTTTTTTTTTTTTTTTTTTTTTTTTTTTTTCAATGAAAACAATAGCGAATGCCAACTAGTACGAATTCAGTTACAATATTCACGACTCATTGTGAAACCAAGGAAAGCTAAACGTGGCCATCTTGAAATCACAAATAATAGGAGATTAGCAGAGTTATTACAGGGATTTCGGCAATCCCCACAGCTTTTCCAATATCTTCTAGCTTAAATGGGTTTAAATGTTAGATGAAGGTGACTCTTGGAATTTCTTAGCATTTCTGTCAAGATCTTATCTGTTGACCCTTAGATTGCCCAGTTGAAAGCGATGAAATACTGTAATTTCTTGTTAGTCTTTGCATTTTCGTTGAAGGTTATTTAAATGTGGTTTGCTTTGTACTTCAGGTTGAAGATCGGCCTCCAGGTTGCTGCCGTCAAAGCCCCAGGTTTTGGTGACAACAGGAAATCCACCCTTCAGGATATGGCCATCGCTACTGGTAGGTAACCCGTGAATCTTGAATTTGCTCATTTAGATTGTCCACCTCTAATGATTTTGAATCAAGATGATATCAAGACATGTATATCGACAAATAATAGAGAACCTGGTGGATGTAGTGATGTGGATACTGGATGAACTCCTAAAAGGGTTTATAGCCGATAACGGGTTGAAGCATTCTGATATGCGTGCTCCGTCTTACGAAATTTATTATTTTCAAATAGAATATTTTTCCATTTAATCGCTGTTTTGAAAATTTACAAATTCTTTCACTGGGGTTTTTATTCAATGATTCATGATTTGAATTTTTAAAGCTTTGGAGTGTGCGTTTTCAAGGTGATAGAGCGATTATTGAATTTCAGGAGGCACATAAATATGGTCAACTGATCAATCCAAATAGGTATTTTGGTTGAGAACCGATTTAATGTTTAGTATGCATGTCTCAAAGGTGATAGGGCGATTATTGAATTTCAGGAGATATGCATAGAGCACTTAAATCGGTTCTCACCAAAATATTATTTGGATTGTAAATGACCATATATGTGCCTTTGGTTCAATTATCCTGTTATCACCTGTAAAATTTGACAC
Source organism: Creontiades dilutus (assembly GCA_031894815.1). Lineage (NCBI taxonomy): Eukaryota > Metazoa > Arthropoda > Insecta > Hemiptera > Miridae > Creontiades > Creontiades dilutus. Next base: position 358,974 of record JAVIWC010004717.1, read on the forward strand.
GCACACTCCAAAGTTGTAGAAATTCAAATCATGAATCATTGAATAATCCACCAGTGAATCTTGCAGCGTTTGGTTTACTTTCTGTGAATGTACTGGACTAAATTTGGAAGTTATATACAAAAAAAATGGGCATGTTTTTCGGCAAGGAATCTTGAATAAAACTGGTGAAATCATCTCCTTCCCAACTTGCATCAGATAGTTTATAAAAGTGGAGTTTTAGAGTATTAATCAAGTTAATTATCTATTTGAATAGTATATACTCGTATTCGTGCATGGCATATCTCAGATGAACCCCAAATACGGATTTATTAGACACATACAATTACACATTCAAATTCCAGGTGGGCTCGTGTTCGGAGATGAAGGTACCAACTTGAAAATCGAGGACATTCAGGCTTCCGATTTCGGTCAGGTCGGTGAAGTTGTCATCACCAAAGACGATACGCTCCTTCTCAAGGGTAAAGGCAAGAAGGAAGATATCGACCGCCGAGCTGACCAACTCAGGTAAATTTGAAATGGTTTGGTTGTCAAAAGCACCTTGGTGGTCCAAAAACACCTTAAATGTTTAGTGTACATTCAATACTTATTAGATGAATTTTCATGTATTGGTTTGAACACTAAACCGTCAGAGTTTCATCAATGTTTTTGCTTCTTAAATGATTGGACAGGGTTATGTTATTGTGTTATCATTGTTAAGTTGTCAACGCTTTGTTTTCGTGTAGGAGTCAAATCTCTGATACCACAAGTGAATACGAGAAGGAAAAACTTCAGGAGAGGTTAGCCAGGCTTGCGTCCGGCGTTGCTGTCCTGAAAGTTGGAGGTTCAAGCGAGGTAAGTTCTTGAGTGCATGTTTCCATGTTCAATGGGATATTAAAATTCTGGTGATCCAGTATGATTCTGAATTCTGTGACTAGAAACTGCAGTATTGGGCACCATCTTTTACATTCAGACCATACAGTCTGCCATACTAAATGTGGCACGATCAGATGCCAAAACCTAGTGCTCATAATAAAGATGAGCTTTCATGAACTAGCGCTCTGGCTTGCTTAATTCTAGTACCAATTTCAACTTCTGGATTGCACTTGTCTGTTCGAGTTTCAGTAGTGAACGAAACAGTGAAATCATGACCCAATCAAAAGGTACGATTTGGTCCTGTTTGTGTTCACTATGAGTTACTATTATGGGAGAACATTTCGTTTTAAGTAGTTGTTACCACCCCTACTCTCCTACTATTGGTGATTGACAGTATTATTCTCAGTTCTTTAGCTAGAAACGCAGTATTGGACACGGAGCATAATAAACCATCTTTTGCATTCAGACCATACAGTCTGTCATACTAAGTATGGCACGATCAGATGCCAAAACCTAGTGTTCATCATAAGAGAGAGCTTTCATGAACTAGCGCCCTAGTAGCCCTGGCTTGCTTAATTCTAGTACCAATTTCAACTTCTGGATCGTACTTGTCTATTTGAGTTTCAGCACTGAACGAAACAGTGAAATCATGACCCAATCAAAAGGTACGACTTGGTCCTGTTTGTGTTCACTATGAGTTACTATTATGGGAGAACATTTCGTTTTCGTTGACAGTATTATTCTCAGTTCTTTAGCTAGAAACGCAGTATTGGACACGGAGCGTAATAAACCATCTTTTGCATTCAGACCATACAGTCTGCCATACTAAATATGGCACGATCAGATGCCTAAACCTAGTGCTCGTCATTAAGGAGAGCTTTCATAAACTAGCGCTCTGGCTTGCTTAATTCTAGTACCAATTTCAACTTCTGGATCCTACTTGTCTATTTGACTTTCAGCACTGAACGAAACAGTGAAATCATGACCCAATCCAAAGGTACGATTTGGTCCTGTTTGTGTTCACAATGAGTTACTATTATGGGAGAACATTTCGTTTTCGTTGACAGTATTATTCTCAGTTCTTTAGCTAGAAACGCAGTATTGGACACGGAGCATAATAAACCATCTTCTGCATTCAGACCATACAGAGTCTGCCATACTAAATATGGCACGATCAGATGCCAAAACCTAGTGCTCGTCATTAAGGAGAGCTTTCATAAACTAGCGCTCTGGCTTGCTTAATTCTAGTACCAATCTCAACTTCTAGATTGCCTGGTCTATTTGAATTTCAGCACTGAACGAAACAGTGAAATCATGACCCAATCAAAAGGTACTATTTGGTCCTGTTAGTGTTCACTATGAATTACTATTATGGGAGGAATTTCGTCTTTACTGTTGATACCACCCTTACTCTCTTTCCGCGTGAAATTTATTTCCTTTAGTTCAACAAGGTTTCGAGGATTGGTGACGTCACACTTGACAGGTGTTTCCTCAGCCTTTTTTTGAACTACCGGAACGACTTTGAAAAAAACCAGTCTTTATGGGGGTGCTGAGTGCACCTAAATATCCCAAAACAAAAAGATGGTTAAAAACCTGAAGAATATTACACTATTCTTCTGGAGACCCTATGATGACCTAGGAGCAATTCATAAGTTTTCTGTATCGTATTTACTGTTCATAGTTTCATTAAGGAAAAATTTCTGGTTTTATTGCAGGTTGAAGTCAATGAGAAGAAAGACCGTGTGAACGACGCGTTGAACGCCACCAGGGCAGCCGTTGAGGAAGGCATCGTTCCCGGAGGTGGTACCGCTCTTCTTCGTTGCATCGCTAAGCTGAAGAGTCTCAGCCCTGCCAATGATGACCAGAAAACAGGTACGTTTTATATATTTCGTTTTATTTATAAGGCAACTTATTACACTGGTTTGAGCTCCCTACTCAACTATGCAATGTTGTATTACATCCACATCCCAACAACTCCTCTCCATGCGCATGGGTAGTGCCCTCCTCCAATATTGATCAAGACGCTCCAAGCGCGCTTCTCACCCAAGTTCAAATGTGCCTTCCCTCAGTGGATATCTTTATAAAAAGAAAGCCCTTGATTCCTGGTGGACAATCTCCCATCAAGGACATGCTAATATACTGGAATTGACACAAGAACCATCTCAGATCATTACAAGAGAGGGTAGGGTAACAAATGCCAGCGACATGGGTCGAAAATGGAAGTAGGAACTGGTGCAGGGATAAATGGGACCAAAGCCAGAATGTCTTAATTTCTCCAGACCAGGGGTATCCAAACTATTTGCCCCAAGGGCCGTATCATAATGTAGAGGTGGTGGGGCAGGCCAACAAGGGGCCTGGGGAACTAGTTGAAAACAGTGTTTTTAAGTACTCCTAGACGAATTTGACAAATTCAAAATTAGGCCTAATATTGGTTGGACGGGTCCACCCTTCTTGCCTGGCGTCTGGCGGAGGGGGCTACGGGTAGCTTCCGCTGGGTCACATGGCTTACTGTACTTTCTATTCTGGCGGTAGCATAATGTTTTCCAATGGCGTCCGCAGGCGGCAGGGTGTGTCTGTCCCGTGGGCCGTAGTTTGGAGACCTGCTCTAGAGGGACACACCTCTGTTTTCCGTGCAGAAATTGTGTTAATTGAGGCAGCAGCTGTGGACAGTCCCAGGAGGGATGTCGTCTACATCCCCTCTGACTGACATGCACCGATGAAAGCACTAAAGATCCAATCATATCGCGAGTGGCATAATGCAGCATGCAAACCTGCAACAAAGCAATTAATCAAAGACCGCATACCCCTCACCCACTGCTCTTCTAGATTGAGCAAAAACTCAGGAAAGTAGAATAAGCCTGCAAACTTCCGTGCTTGGGGCTCAAAATACCCTCCTTGTGACTGATCCTCTCTCCATCTGTTCCCCTTTGACGATTCTCCAAAAAAACTGTCAAAATGTGGGTACCTTTAATATGGATGGCTCTAATTTTGTTACATCAGCCCTTTTCATAGTGGAACTGTCGTCCACAACCCTTTAGATCGCAGTTCAGTATCTGATCACAGCGTGACTGTAGATTTGAAACAGTTGGCCGTCAGCAGTTTATCAAAACACTTGGTAGCACAAAAGCCAACGAGAAATATTGAGGGTGTGCGATAGGTTTGAAAACGTTACGGTTTCCAACCTGCCCGCCAATCATTCTTTGCCAGAAACTGTCAAGAAACAGCATTACAACCCCTGCGCATATGCCGTTTGGTTTCTGTCCAAAGCTATCAACAGATGGACCCGAACCCTTCACCTGCTTTTTACGTTCAATGAGTTTGAGAAATTGAAAATTTTAAAAATCTTCCTTTCTACTCAATGCCACAAGGTAGTTGCATGTAAAGCTGCCACAAAAGTCATCTGCATGTAAAGCTGATACTTGAGCAGCCTCTCATAGAAGATTCAATAATCCATCTTGAAGAACAAGAATCTTTATCTTGAGGACATTTGATTTCTAACTATTTCTTAATTTTAATCATTTAAGGGAGTAGATGGATTTTTGCGTGATTGTGGACATTTACAAGATTGGACATTAGCATTGAATTTACAAAATTGGGATTCCAAGAATTTGTAGTTGGAGCAAGAATATGACATTTTATTGTCCCTGACTTATTTTCCAATTAATTTGTTTATCAGGAATTGAAATCGTTGCCCGAGCCCTCAGGATGCCTTGCATGACCATCGCACAAAACGCAGGAGTTGACGCTGCCGTCGTCGTTAATAAGGTCAGTGTTATTTTGCAAGTATCATAATATTGACAAGGACTTCAAGTTTATTTGGGAAGCATTCCTCAATTCTGTATACCTGTTCAATAATTTAGAATTGCCATATCAATCGTTGATGTGCAAACAGAAAACATATCTCACAAACATTGCTTACTTGCAGGTTCTGGATAGCAAGGGTGACATGGGATACGACGCTATGAACAACGAATACGTCAACATGATCGAGAGGGGTATCATCGATCCCACCAAGGTTAGTTGATTTGACCGATTTCATTCGGTACATTTTGCAAAAGTGTTGTCTGATTCATTCGTTTCTCTATTCATCCATCTTTGCAAGATATACTGAATGATAATTAGCAGAAACTTCGTCATTCATGAACCAAAATTTAGTAAAATTTCGTGATGTCAGTAAGTTTTCTGTAGAGGTTAATGGCTGGTCCACACAACGTTTTGCAACGTTTCAAGTCTGCACAGTTTTAAGACTGAATGAAAACGTTGCAAGTTTCAGCGTCCAGACGGTACAGTCTTGACGGTGCATTGAGAAAATGCAGCAAATCAAAACACCACAGAAATGGCGTGTACTATTCGTCTTCTCCAGCCCCAGATCGAATCGATCTGTTTATCTTTGCTAATTTGCGATAAACGCTTCTCAAAGAATTGACTTCCTTCACCACTGTTGCTCGGGTTGACATCTGTTTTTTTGAATTTTTCAACCAATCTCTCGTACGCTTCCCCTTTTTGCCCCGGTCACTGTACTCTTCGGATTCAACTCGCTAAGTGCAGGGAAAACTTTCATAGAGTCAACAACTCGCGAGAACATTGCCGAAGATCTGCCATGGTCGGTGATAAGGGATTGCCGATAGAACGCAAGGAAACAGTTATGTAATTTCAATATAGCTTATGCGCGATTATCATTTATCATCATCACATTTTAGTATTTTGATCATAATGTTACATTACAAAAGTTGCCACTCTTCGGAAAGAGCAAAAAATAACAGGGAAGTACATTTCCTAGTTGGCAGCAGCTAGCACATCGTGGCTGTGCTTGGTCGCCTCTCTACAACAAAGCCCGCATTTGTATTATTTTGAATGGCATATATCCACTTTTGGAAACATACGTTTTTTTGTGTTTTTCAATCTTTGGGATGAGACCTATTGACCTGTACATCCATTCCATCCCGAAACAGGTTTCTCTTCCCTTTAAATAATTAATGTTACCATAACTGAATACATCTAGAAGTTATTTTCGGGCCTTCTGTTTTAGGAAAAACTCCAGCAAATAGCCGTTGGACAAACGGAAAAAGGCATATATCCATTCATGATGTTGTGTTTACAGTTTTTAGAGCTGTCAGTGCAGGTTAGAGTCATTTCAGGTGATTAGGTGTTCAAAGGTGGCCCAAGTACCGCGACCCTATTGCACGGTCTTTAGCGGCTGTGCGTAATTGTTGCTGACTAAAGTCTATCCAGTTCATCGGTCAGTTCTGTCGTTTTGTCCTTTCTATTTGATTGTTTCCGCTGGTTTTGTTTGATTTTAAGTGTCCGATTTTAGCGATGGAGGGAACTGTTAGTTCGTTAAATTGTGGCTCGAAAAAGCGATCTACTACCTACAAAGAGCGGCGTAAAGCAGAGCGAGCCAAAAAATAATTCTGCGATGGGTGCGGAGGACAAAATAAAAATTCTCACATCCTCCACACACTTTCCTACTATATCCAGTCGATCCATGTCACATTCCCTATTAGGGGAAACAGTTTCCTCCCTGCTGACAGAAAATTTGGGCGAGCTGCAAAAATTCTAAAAACTATGCCAGAAATAAAGACGTGTTTGAGAAAACGTTACAGGGCAAGTTGGCAGCGTCAAAAAACTAGTGGACTGGCAAATGGTGGATGTCAAGTACTTTGAACAAACATCCTTGAGTACATTTGTGTTTTCTTACGACTTCAATGGTTCCCCATATCATATTGAACTGTTGGAGAACCGAAGAGCAGGGTTGATTGTTTTATTTGAGCAGTTTGATGTTCACATGTTTTCAGTTTAAAAAAGTGACTTGAAAAAAAAATGAAAATGAAAGTTGAAAAATGAAACTTGAAAAAAGAAAAAATTTAATTTTAACAATTTAAAAAAATAGTGGAATTAATATTTTCATTCAATATTTCAAATTTAGCTTGTCTATATAAATTTATCCAAAAAAATTTTCACTCATCCAAAATTGAAAAGGCCATAACTCTCTATAGAAAAAGAATCAAAACATCTGTTAATTTTCACCAATTATTTTTAAAAACGTTTTTTTCGATTTCCAAAATGGAAAAGTGGATATATGCCTTTTTGAAATAAACTCTCTAAATTAAACAGAGAACTATTTCAACATTTTTCTTAATAAATCTGTTCTTTTTTTTTGCAAGAGTTTTGATATACTGAAAATTCTATTTTAGCAAATCAGTATCAATAGGTGCTAGATTTCATAAATTTATGAAAAACTGAATGTCTCGAAAAAGGGGTTCCTTTTTTAAAAAAAATGTGGATAAAGTAATGTGGATGAGCCATTACTGTGCAGCATTAGGAAAACTTTGATGGTCGATATCTCGAAACACTGTTTTGGATTCTAACCCCTTCTTCCAGCCAAGTCCTGAATTATTTATAAAGAATCCTAAACTAAAGTCTCTCCTCTTATAAATATCTTGACTTTGAGAATCTCGATGCCTGACCTGTTCCAAACGTGAGGGGATGGACTGGCACTGGTTTCTAGGACAGGGCTAATCGTCTTAGGAGTTTTAGACATGCCAGGAAAACGGCGAATTGTTTCTTAGCGCAGTTATATCCGAACTGACTTTAGTGCAGTTCCTGGCTTCTCACGAAAACTCATGCAGTCTTCAATTTCCCGGGGGAAGGTCGCCTTGGGCCAGGTGGAGGGGACACTTGACGCCCGATTCCTCACAGCTCACAAGCTCAGTAATCGCTGCAACTGGGCAGTCCTCTCGACAGACTCGAAACCTGTTATCTGGTCCACACGCAACGTTTTGTCTGCAACGTCTTCAACTGCGGAGACAGAACGTTGTGCCGAATGTAGCGTGTGGACCAGCCTTAATGGAGAGTTTTTCCTTCTTGCAGTTGGCGACCGTACAGTGCAATTACCCTGTGTGATACTAGCAAACCTAGCGGTAGTCGAGTGACCTAGACCTCATGCAATGGTGAGGCACTAGGAACTCAGAGCTCAAAGCGGTGTGGAAGCGAAGCCAGGCCTGGGCCGTGTGGTCTTGAAGAAGGTTTCACTGATAACAGTTTTATAGAGTTAGCAACTCTTTTAGGAGATTGTTCGGTGATGACGGTTTCCAGCTCATTCTAGCAGTATTTCGTCCAACCATCAATCTTCTTTCCGCTCTCTTTGGAGCTTGAACTTGAATGGAGAAAGAGAAAATGACTTGAAGCACTGGGAGGAAATTGTAGAATGCCAATAGATGCCAACAGTGGCACCATAAGGAGACCATGTGACCTCTTGAAAAGTTAGCATCTGCCTTTCGTTTCCCTAGGTTTGCGTTCAACACAGTTTGCCACTGTGGGGAGGAAAAACTCTCCAATATTGTAGAGGATAAAGCAAGATGGTCAGCCTTTTCATTATCAGCTATACCTCTATGTCATGGCACCCACTCCAGGCGAACCTAGTTGTTTGGCTCGGTTGTTGATGGTATGTGCATTCCATACGTGTGTATTGACAATAAAATTACATCTATCTGTCTGCAGGTTGTCAGGACAGCACTCACGGACGCCGCAGGTGTTGCTTCCCTCCTCACGACGGCCGAAGCCGTCGTCACGGAAATCCCCCAGAAGGAAGGCGCCGGACCCGCCATGCCCGGCATGGGCGGTATGGGAGGCATGGGCGGAATGGGCGGCATGATGTAAACCAACCCATAACCTTCCAATCAACAACACTCCCCCCCATCGAGAAGTCATGTATCATCACTTCATCGGACAACGTCATTTTACTGGATCTTGGAATGAAAATCCGACAACCTGGATAACTCCATCCCGCACAATCGGTTTCGTTCTTTGTTCTTCAGTGTTGTGTTCGTGATGTTGATAAGAAAACCCCGTGGAATTTAGGAAATCGTGTAGGTAGAAGAGTGACGTGTTATGTAGGCCAGACAATGGAACATTTTTTATCCAAAATCCCGTGAAGTCATGCTTATCCCCCCTGGTGCCCTCTACCCTTTTCGCCCCAAAACCAAAATTGTAGTCATTTTAGTTGCTGAGTAGTTTGTATTACAAAGTCTGAATATTTTGAAATGTTCTTATTCGTAGCTTTAAATGTTTTTTTCTACGTACGAAATTTCGTTTATTTCACTATTAAGTAGTTTATTACAATCCAATTGTTAGTTGTTTTTTTATATGTGAGTTTATAGTTTCAATCTCGGAAGGAAAAACGCTCCCATTCCACATAAATTTAAGCCACTGCCGCCGAGCGTCTAATTCAAGCATTTAATGTTCAATTCTGCTCTCGTCATTTTGGTTCTATGCCTTGAATGAAATTTATTCTGTTCCTCGTAGGTATTAGGCCATATAATCCCCAGTTATCCGTGGAATCAATGTAATCCGAATATGTGCAGCACACGGTTACAATGTACATTTGACTATGTAAATATTAAGATAGAATTATAACTATGTTAACAATTTTTCCAATGTCGTTCTGTTTTGAATCAACCCTTCATCATTCTTATATCAGTGTGAAACTAAATGAACTAGTCATCGGATTGTGAGAACCACCAGATCCTAGTCTTGAGGTTAAATATATCAGAATTCAACTAGATATTTCTTCAAGATACGTAGAGTTGAAAGAAACTGGTCCGTGGTGTGTCAAGGACTTTTCTCTGAAAGTACCTGTCAGTCCAAAGTTCATGAAACTGAATTGTCAAAAATCACGCATTGTGGAGTTGTGAATCGTCATCATATTCGAACAAACCAGGTTTGGATTAATCAGAATATAGGTGACTTGATGGAGAGAATGACTGATCCTGTACCAGATGCCTGGTCACCAAGGCGTTCGTTGCCAACTAAACACAACAGTGTTTGAATTGAGGAGGTCAGCTGCAAAAATTGGTCGTTCCAATTTTTTTTAAAAATGAGATAGCATTTGATCCCAAAAATATTTTTCCCGCTCTTATCAAATATGATAGGTAGAGAAGTGTAAACCCAGGTCACCTGAGGGAGTAGACTCCCTGCAGGTCACTCAGTCCAAAGACAAGGTCAGTGGGAGAAGTTAGTCGGTTCACTCCGTGAATGAATGGGACCTGCAGTTTGCTCCGCAAATCAATTTGTGAATGATGTACACTTCGTGTACAGTCAGGGTTCGGTAGATGACAGACGTCTACTGTACTCCTTACATGAGTACCTGTGAGTAAAACAATGATAGGTACCCAAACGAGGTCATTTTCCGAGTCCTCATGAATAACTTTTATTTGAATCTAAAATTATCTTAGTCTGCTGTAAAGGAACGATTTCAAAAGGAACTCTTGAAAACGAAATTCCATATTCATATCAGCTAGTTTTACATCAATGCCAAAACAGGTTGTTTTCCGTACATGTCCGATGACAGACGTCACTTTGGTTACTGTACTCCTTACATGAGTACCTGTGAACTGAGGTCATTTTTGAGTCCTCATGAATAAACGTTTCCTATTTGAATAATTAGTCTGTTGTAAAGGTTTGCGACCTGCCCAGTTGCAGGTCTCGAACGGTTATCTTGAAGCAAAGTTATCTTGAGCTTGCCCAGGTTGTTAGGTGGGGAGAAGACTCCTCAGCAAGAGACGTTTGCGTCCTGCAGGTCTCGAACTTCACTTGCCACAAAAAGTTCGCGACCGTCTGAGTAGTTTGAATGTTGGCTGCGGGGAGCCATACCGTCGCAAATTACTTGCGATGAACTGCAGGTCTTCTTTCCGCAGGTCATTTGGGACAAGTTCACTTGAAAGAGAAGTTCTTTGAGACAAGGCCACTCACTCACTGCCCACCTCTAATGACAGGTTGGACTTGGTTGTTCTCGAGAAGAAATTGCCTCGAACGTGGGATTGTTGCAGGACTCACTCGCTCCACAGGTCAGCTGGTAAAAGGGGTGTATAGCTAGAAGCACTGCATGAGGGGAAAGCCAGCAATAGGCAAACGGGGTAGCTGTTCTGAAGTAATCCTTGCAGGTTCCAGAACATTCCTCCAAAAGAAGACTTGGAGTGGCGGTTTTAGTTGGTAGGCCTTTGGAGTCCTACACTACTGATGTGGGGCTGTACCTGCTCAGTGCTCATGAGAGTTTCCCTACTCCAAAAAAAGAAACAAAAAAAATAGGTCAGCTGGTTGCAAAACTGGTTTGATTTCGTTTATGGTGTGAAACTCGTTCGTTCTCATACTAACCTATCCAGGCAGTAACCATCTTGTTTACTGATGCCGACCAGAAGCTGCATTGCTCGAATGCCATAATTTTTTTACCACCTTAATCAATAATTTAATTCATCTAGAATATTCAGTTTTACTTGGTTTGTGTCTTCGTGAAGCTAAATATCGGCTCCAACTAGGAAGAAGCTTGTGAGGAAAGAAAAATGTGATTTTAAAGTGATATACTGTCATGATGATTGGCGATTATCCACTAACTTTCATTTTCAAGGACTTGAGGCAATTTAATGTCTTCAACAAACTTCATTAAGATGATGTTCCTAATATACTATGTTTTTTATCATTTAAACGATTAACAGCAGTACAATCCAGTTCTTAGCGATTGACCCAAAGTCCCCCCCTGCTCAACTAACCTTCGGGTGGGCTCCTTCCGCCCTTTGTTATCCCGGCATCACCACTTTTCCATCCGCCCGGGAGTGTCATTCGTGTACCTGCCACCTTGGTAAGCACTAGCCTCTCTGGTTGAATCTGCAGATTTTTCCAGGGAGTTGGTTAGGCTTAGTAAGTACCGTTTATGAACACAGAACGCGCTCACGTAAGTCCTTGTTAGCCCCCCCCCCCGGCCGTAGCTTTCATCTCTGTTTACTAGCTCCCCTTCTCCGAGCTAGAATCCCATATTTGTAGGTTGCATAAGCAATTTTTCATCTTCGGTACGTAAATGTGTAAAATTAATCATTTAAATGATCTGGTTGTAGAACCATAGAGGTCTGCTGTCCCGTTTTTTTTTAAACTAAAGTACAAGTCACAATGTTCTATGGCACGTCTCGGATCGTACATTTTCGTCCAGTAGTTAAGGAGTAAAGCTCTTTATGGTAGATAAACGGATTTTTTATTAGATTTTTGAAATCTACTCACCTTGAAGTAATAAACTAAAAGGAAATGTTTTTGTTATATGACATTCTTCAATGCTAACTTTGACAGGTTGAAAGGACCAAAGAATACCTCCATTAACAAGAAAATTAAATTATATTTCTGTTAACACATTTCGATATTCGTTAATCTATTCTAGGTTTGAATAATATTAATCTACGGACATTTTTTCAAGGTATTAAATTCCTGTTACAATCTAAAGGAACATTACCTATTACACTATCAACAACCTATAACTAGGGTTTAAATTATCTAAATTAGAAATAACTAATTTTATATCACATAGTTTCACTCTTTACAGGCATGGTTCCTCTAGTCATTATTCTACAAATTTACATTCAACAGCAATTATCAATCTTACATCGTAGTTTAAATACAAATTTTCACCTCATAATTTCATTTACCTATACTTGTAGTGCAGGAACAAAAAATTTAATACTTCACAACGCATATACAAGAATACAGAAATGATTTATACTTATTTTAATCAAGAAGGCACTGGTTTTATTACAAATCTCTTTTTGATGTTTCAAAATAAGGTTATTATACAATTTGAATCGAAGACCTTCAATTTCGGAAAGAAAATTCTAATTAACTTGTATATGTAAATTAAATGGTAAAAAAATAATAAAAACAACACAAAAAAATCGAATTTAATTACTAAAAATCCTTCAAAATCAAATCTGAATTGAAATGCAGGTGCTTAACCTAAAAAATTAAACATGGCGGAAAAATGATTGCAATTCAAATCTGTAAATTGGATTAAAGGAACTTATTTCTAAGGATTTCTTTATCAAAAGGGGTTTTTGGGGGAGAATGTGATATAATTCATGGGGGACTATCATATACATTCATGCTTAATCTCCGGGAATTAGATCGATGTCTAATATAGTTTAGGGTTAGTGATAGATTTTGCTTAAGCGCGAGTGGGTGACATTTGTAGGGGGCCCTAGATAAAATTGTACCTCCCTGTAACTGTTGTTTTATTTCGAGTTTCATCTACCAAAGCGTAATAAGGATTATCAGACATACGAGATCTTGGTAAATATAATTAAAATTGTTTGAAGTGTTCTAAAAGCTAAAATTTGATTGGCCATTTCGATATGGAAAACAAATATCATTTCACCGATTTGCAATTACAGTTTTTTTTTTTTTTTTTTTTTTTTTTTCAATTTTGGTTAATTATGAATGAACTGGGGATGTAGAACAGATTTTAAAAAAAAAAATTGTTATCAGTGGAAATCAATATTCATGGAGACCTTAGTAAAAACTTACAAAACTAGCTTAGAAAACCAAGTCGCCAAAAAATTGTGTACATACGAAAAAACGTCTGCCAAGTGGGTGTGGCACATAGCTTCCTCGTATCCATAACATGACTGTATAGATCATTAAAAATTATTATTGACTAAAGAACTTCGTTCAATTAGGCGAAGTAAATGTTGAATTAGGGTAAATTTATTGTTATGCAGGAGCATAACTTGAGAAAATAAAGGTAGGCATGTTCAAATATTGAATAAACTATAAAATATACCTAATTCCGAACAATCGCTGAAAATGTCATCGAAATCGGTCAAGAACTCCCGGAGTTATGCTTGTGGCAAGGATTTCACGTTTGCGCATGCGCAGAGGCTACTATTGATCCGGGGGTCATGAAACCTATAGGGGACCATCTACACCCCAACCCGCACAATCCCTGAAAATTTCATCAAAATCGGACTATAACTTCGTGTAGTTTTGCCCGTAACAAGGATTTGCTGACAGACAGACACGGAACCAAAATTGTTCAGAAAGGTCTAAAACGCAAAATGCGAGTGGAATTTTTGATTTTGGAGACAAAAAAATTTTCCCATTCCGAAAGTGAAAACAATGCTTCCGCTACCTTAGTAGACTCGGAAGCAAAATGGTTTATGCCTTGTGTGGCACTTGATTGTTTGGGACAAAAAAGGATTTTCGTCTTAAATTCTAAGATCAGATATGTACTGGCTGGCAATTTATAGGTAAAATATTCCTTTAAACATATTAAAATATATCAATCTGTATACATGTTATAGAACGAATGTCGATTATGAGATTTGTTTAAAATTTTAACCTATTGAAACTGCGCAAGAATTGTTGCTTGGTTGTCACATATTGAATGGCACGTGAGCTCTTACGAGCTATTTTTAAAATGGCGTAGGTGCGGCTATGTTGGTACCCATACTTCTCTGTTATTATAAATGTACACTTTGAACTTTCGGCCTGTGCTCTTTTGGATTGAAGTTTTCCGCGATCTCGTCGAAAGACCGACCTTCGGTTTCGGGCAGGTATTTGTAGAGGAAGACGAATCCCAGAGTGCTGAAGCAACCGAAGGCGAGGTACACGCCTTCCAGTTGCAGTAGATTTTGGACGTCGAGGTACCATTTCGTGCAGAGGAAACCAATCAAGTAGGACGCAGCCGCTGCCACGCCGGCAGCCAAGCATTTACCCCTGAGTCAACAAAAAGGTAATTGATAAGACACACATTAGCAGGACTTACAATCATCATTTTAACCATCTGTGGACCACGAAGCGCGAACAACCAGGAAGGTGAGTGATGATATTCCTTTGGGGAGTTCTATTTGTCAAATTTCTTATAGGAATAGTCGTCCAAATCCTTTCGCAAAAGAAATTCTCTATCTTCGCGGCAGTATGAACCTGCCTGTTGGAAGGGATCCCTGGTTTCATCAGGAGCTACAAAGAAATCATGAGGGTCTGTATCATTGTCACAATTTCGTCTTCCACAATATTTTCTATTTCTAATAACTCTTCTCATCTCTCTTGCCTCTCCAAGTCTGCTCTAATAACCTTCTCTCATATGAAGGTTCTGTGAGCCATCTTTCCGGCGAAATAAATCTTGAAATGAAACTTGAAAATTGTTACATAGACCACGTGAGGTTTACTCGGGTCCCAACGATGTTTGAAAACCCTTTCATAACAAGGATTACTGACATTTGAGGACGACGGCACTCTGACCACGAATCGAGCTTGACTGAGCGAAAGGTACTCACGTTGGGAGAATAGTGGGGGGGATTTTCAGGGGTTTGGGGCACACCTGGACCCCACGTGGTCCATAAAGGGTTAAAGATGTGTGTAGTTAAAAAGCGTAACAGGGCTGATGAAGAATTATTGTCATTCCAAACCCAAGGTTTGCTGACATTTCACAACGTCTGAAGGTTTAGCATAGTGGATTACTGGCGAAATTAAAACTTTGCTTTGTGCAGTATATTAAGTACTGATTAATGATGTTATCCCTGAACCACAGATCTTTTTGCGCATGCGTCAACCAAATGTCATTTCTGAAACCAATTTTTGTGCAGATCTCATAGAGCCTGATGGGTCCTATACTATTTATTTTCTATGCTTGTGATTGTGTAGTCACTGCGTAGTTTCTATGTGGTGGTTTTTGATTGATTCAACAACATTTACTTCCCAAACTTCTCAAATTACGGCGGCAGTAACCATTTATTTGGTATCTACCCCTTAAGAGCTCCATGGTATGTAAGAAACGAATAGCTTCTGCAATTATATGATTTCAACAGATGATAGCTGCACAATGTGTATTGTTGCTGGCATTCAATCAAATGTAAACGTCCTTGTCCAAATAATTCTAGAAAATCATCTGCCAACTCTCTTCCAATGATGGAAAAGACAGAAGCACCACTGTGATTCCTCCATTAACATTAATTCTACCCTAATCGAAGTATACTCTCAAATGGTCAAGGAAAAGTACCTATTTGTTGTTGAAACTTACTGGAATGGATAAAGCTCGCTTTGGAGCATCCAAGGAATCGGAGCAACCCCTACTGAAGAGAAAAAGGAGTAAACCAACATGACGCCGTAAAACCATCCCAGCAGATCATCATTGATGCTGATAGCCGCCAAGGCGAACGTGCACACCGCACATCCTCCAAGCGACACCAGGGATATGATTCGTTTACCTGTAAAAATCACGAAACAATATAAGCTTGTTATCATATTAGAATTATTATTATTATGGGAGAAAAACTTCTAAGTTGCCGTACCTAGTTTCTTGACTGCAACCATGCATGTAGCATAGCCCAGGATCCCAACAGCAGCAATGATTACCTGAAACATCAATCAGTATCAATTGTTGATACTTTTACTGGTTTTCGATGATCAACATTAGTTTTATCGATTCATAAACTGAATCAACTTACAATTGAATTTTCAGCGTCGTCTTTGGGAATTCCGTAGTCCTTTAAAATCGTGACCAAAAATGGGCGGGTCGTTTGGAATCCACTCGCGTAGAAAAAGAAGAAGTAGGATATGATGAGGAAGAGCGGTTTCATCATCTGCGGCCTCAGGAAATAACCGAATTTCTGTTTAAGGCTCATGTCACTTACGCCAACGAGTTCCTCTGAAAAAAACGTTGAAGGATCAGTAGGTAAAATTGACACCATATATTCCACGCTTGTCTATTCAGCGATAGTGATCTATTTGAGATAATAAAACCATCCAGGTTATGTGAATGAATAACAAATTCTTGGAAATAACCTCAAAATTATCAATGAATCCAAAAGTTTTAGGACAAACATTTTTGGATACATCTCAAAAGAGAGCACAAGGCTGCCTTTGGCAAAACTTTGTCAAAATTATTCGATTTTGAACACTAAAATTCTGACTTCTGGTTTAGCAAACAGGAGATAGGATGTACCCAGATTTCACTGTCCACAAATAGAATTGAGGAGTTTTTCTTTTTTTTTTTTTTTTTGAGAGAGAGAGAGAAAAAAACATTTATTGATCATTATATTGGGTGGAATGTTGGAATAGTTGGGGTTGTGAAAAGTATAAATTGAGTAGCCAAAAGTTTAAATTGAGATGCCAAAAATATTAAAATTTATTTGTGCCAAAGGTTCGAATTAGTTTGCCAAAATTTCCAATTTGATAATATGCCAAAAATTCAAATTGATTTTGCCAAACTAATATGATTTTATTTTTTTCCTAAATGTGTGTGTGTGTTTGTTTGTGTATGTGTGTGTGGTGGTGATTTCATTCTTCTGGTAGCCAAATTGCTGCTCCGTCCTCCAGTCCAAGTCCTCGCACGTGTTTCCTCGGGCCCCTTAGCCTCATGGAAACTGCTCGATGAACCGAGAATTGAGTTTTCACTCGTGCCCACATCATCACCTGGGAGTAGGATTTCGACCACTTGTTGGCGAGGCGTAAGGAAACGTTCTTGAGGAAGGCTTCGTATTCTTTATGCAACGCGCCATCGCATGAAACGACGAGTGGCGTGAAAGACCCTCTCAGGTCTTCAGCGACTCTGTCGTATTTTGCGTGTTTGGCTTGGGCAGCATGCCGGGAGATGGTAGGCCAGTCCATGGAGGAGTAAGAGACTGGGTCAGCGTTTATAACGCGGGTATCGAAAAACGCAGGTCTCTCACGGTCCCACACGCCATGGACCTTCATGTCCGCTACCAAGCCGGGGCTGCCGTCGGCACTGTCACGTAAAACTGGTTCTGTGACCACGCCGTTCCATGCAAGGCTCGCTATCTTTGCACATTCATCTCGGACGAGGTCATGTCCCTGTTTGATCAGGCCTCCCTTCATACAGTTAAGGGCGTGATTCATGTCCATGGGACTCCACACAAGTAACCCTTTCGGTTCCCAGCCGTACCGAATGGACAGTGCATCGCGGAATTGGGATTGAGACAAGTCGAAGTTGTCTGCCGCCAATGGGAGGACGCTGAACCATTGGGACGCCTCTCTTGTCCTTCGAATGGTTCTTTCTTGATTTTTCATTGGTATCGTTTTATTTGCTTGAAGGATTTCATATCTAAAGAGGATTGTCAATCCATACTTTTTTATTCCGCCAAACTTCTCATGCACAGCATCTAGGAAATGAGTTAATCAACCTTAGTAGGTACATTTCAAATAATTCTTGTACAAGGCATTCCCTATTCCTTACAAGGGACCGCTGTTACGTTGAATCACTGATTGCTTTTAGAACCAGCGCGCCAATATTCCCTCAACAAAGAGTAGAAGCACACACAACCGTGCTCGTTCATCCTATCATCTGTAGCTGACAGACGAAACCAGCCAGAAAGTAGCCAAATGAAGTTTGAAATGAAGAAGGAACAAGTCCAAGGAATGGATAAAGAGATAGCAGAACTCCTGCCACTCCAACATAGTGCATCCTTCACAGGAGGATCTACGTCAACATTATTTCCTACTAGTTTCAGGAGCTAAAAAGGCCAGGTAATGACCCAAAAGGAAGAACAGAAGTCGAAATGTCAGGGCATGAAACAAAACCCAGAAGAATCAGCGTGTTGGTGCTTTGCACGAGTACCTATCTATTACAAAGATCCCACTCATAGATAACTTTATTTGTCTGCAGGCCATAAATTTGTGCAAAACCTTAGGTTTTATAACGTACAGTTCACAATACACAGCCACAACTACGTTAAAAATATGGCAAAATAACTCATAATCACCGGTCAGGTCCATAATCAGTTTAATGGATTGGGTGGTTATTTTAAATGGGAATCCTTTTGGTTTATTATTCAATAATAAACCATTGTAATCGCTCTTGACAAAAAAATGTTAACCCCCCCTGAAAATTTCATGGTTTACGTTTCAAAGGGTGTAGAATCCAAACCTGCAATAAAAAATTTTCCGTCCGTCCGCGGTACGCCGTACGCACGATTTCTCCCAAACGGCTGGAGCAAAAAATCTGAAATTTTCAGGAAAAATCAATATTGGTCCGACAACGCCCCAATTCTTTAGCCGTCATTCTCACTTAATTTAAAGTGCCGTTTAAGGGTTGTCAAAGTTTTGTAAAATCAATAAAAACCTCAACAAAAGTCAAGGCGTCCTAAATTTGGACTTTTTTGAAGAATCCATGAGGAATCGAATCAGCCCCTCCCCAGGTCCGTAGGTCAAACCATTCACGATGTATGGCTCGATTTATGGTACCAACATTTGCGTTTTTTTGGTTCATTATTGTTTTTGTTTTGATCGCAGTAACTTAGTGATGTAGTGAATGTGGATACTGGTGTGAACTCCTAAAAGGGTTTATAGCCGATACACGGGTTGAAGCATTCTGATATGCATGCTCTTGAAAAAAAAAAAAAAAAAAAAAACGCTGCAAATTCTTTCACTGGGGTTTATTATTCAATGATTCATGATTTGAATTTCTACTAAGCTTTGGAGTGTGCGTGTTTCACTGGTGATAGAGCGATTATAGAATTTCAGGAGGCACACAAATATGATCAACTGATCAATCCAAATAGGTATTTTGGTTGAGAACCGATTTAAGTGCTCTATGCATATCTCCTGAAATTCAATAATGCATATCATCTGTGAAACACGCACACTCCAAAGCTTACTAGAAATTCAAATCATGAATCATTGAATAATAAATCCCAGTGAAAGAATTTGCAGCATTTTTCTAAATAAAATTGAATAACCTGGTAGTTTTAACTCGCATAATGAATTTTTTTCCATGATCAAATATTGATTTTAGGACCCTTGTTGAGGACCCTCGTTTTTCGGGGTTTTTAGGACTTTTGGATTTTGGACTTTTTTGGATTTTTAGGACTTTTTTTGGTCATAGTACCTGAATGATTCTCTTTATTGCGGAATATTATGATTGTGAGGAATACATCTCCCCTAACTATTATATTCAAGACATAACTAACTTTCCAAAGCGTGTAAATGCATGAAAGTTGTGAGTATGCTCACCTTGAGATTCGGTCGAACTGGGTTTCTTGATGGATAATCCGGTTGTCATCTGTTTGTGGTACTTGATAAGACTCTGCAGTTCACCGCTGACGTCTTCTGGCTGCACCCAACCTCGGAGCCAGCACAGAGCAGCTTCCGCGTCGGTCAGCCTACCTCTGGATATCAACCACAAAGGAGTTTCTGGCACCTGCATGTGAAGAAGGGGAACAGTTAGGAACTGGTTTTACGAAGATTACTCCTCTCATTGCAGTCAGTAGAATATGTCAGTGCCAATGTTTGGTGATGCCACTGAATGCATTTTGAACATGGCTCAAGTTGGAGAACACAACCCAAGGGCTGGTAAGACTTCCAGGTGATTCAGACCAATTCACTGATAATACACTTCCTACCTGTTGGAGAATCTACACTAGGTTCCATGAATACATCCTAGACACAGAGCAATGGCCGAGACAAATTTGTATCTGGCCGAATGAAGAACAGAAACATTTAACCTAGGTTGACTTGAACTTCTGAATGGCCCACGATCATGTTAACAGAATAGTATCACTGACCTCAAGAACACTTCTGCTTTCTCCATAGAATAGATTTTAGTTTAAACTAGACCAGAGATCTTAATGTTCTAAATGAAAGCTGTAAGAATTTGTGAAAGACATCTCACCATTGATATCGCCAGTAGAGTCACAATGGGAACGCACGCGCAGAAGATCGCTGTGGTCCTCCAAGAAGTCAGGTAGTTGAGAAGATACACTATGAAGTAGGCTATGGACCCGCACAGCTGTGCATACGACGCTAGTGTCCCTCTATACTTCGGCTCTGTGATTTCACCAACGTACGTGAGAATTGGCGCTTCAGTGCAGCCGACACCTGTTGGGTAAATCCCACCAAGATTTCATAACAATAGGAAAAACGCTTCATATAACTTTACAAAGGCATTCCAAATTCCAGACTATTTGTTCAACTAATTTATACATTACTAGGAGGATTGATTAAGGATTTCTTTTAATTGTTGATATGCAAGAGCAGCTAGCATCTCGACTGCCAAACTAAACAGAACCTCTCTATAAACCGTGCCCTCAAACTAATACCCTATTACTCTTTATGGCTATCTAATCCTAAAATCATAGTTGGCAGGGCTGCCACTACAGTATGTGGAAATCTTGGGTGTGACCAGACCACCGAGGACTTATGGACCAGCCCAAAAACGAATGTATGAAAAGGTAGCTGACCATTAAGATTTGCACATTTTGGATTACCTATGATTTGAACCACCATATTTGACGATATGGTATGTATTAAGAATGCCAGACAATAGATATCCGCGTATGGCTTGGGAAGCACGTTTTCCAAGCAGAAGAGCAATAGGTAGACCACGTCGCAGATGGGAAGAAAACGTCCAGGCCAGTCTGCAAGCAAGGGGAGTTCAATGGGGCCGTGCTAGGACCCTAGCAGCGGACAGGAAAGGATGGTCTGCTCTTTGCAAAAACCTCAACACGGCAAAGCAGAAGAGGACAAACGGAGTTAGTAAGTATATTAGATATTGACGATTGGGCCACATCTGGGATTGCCACGCGCTACAGTGGCAACCCTACAAGCTATCAGTTTTGCGTTAGATGTAGGGTTTTAGTTGGAGGCTACTTTTTATACAGAGGTCAGTGTTCTGTTGATTTTAGTAGACTGGATATTGCATCTCGAAAATCCTAAATCAATCCTCCTAGCAAGGTATAGATTAGTTGGACAAGTACACTGGAATCTGTGAAAATAGCAAGAGTCTCTGTGCTTTGATGTTAATACCTGCGTTATGATGTTGAAACTTGCAGGGTGAGAACCCACTATATATCCTACTCAAGTGCTCTAACCTCATGGCTATAAAGAGTTATTAGTCGTAGGTTAAAATTTCAAGGGAGATGCTGTAAGATGTAGATGATGTGGTTAGTTCCTCCTTTCCGTTCCTCGTAACTGCTACGCCTGAGCATTCACCTGAAGCTTTTAGTTTTAAGGTTAATCCTCTGGGCATTGCAGGATAACAGACTCAGCACTTGGAAGGAGTATTTGCTCAATTCCATCACTCCCTTTCCATAACTCGCCTGGCTGAACGTCAAAGGCTGGGAATGTCTGGTTGACGAAGCTTGAATGCTTGAATGGAAGAAAAGTGCTTTCACACAAAGCTTGCCTTATCAACATGGGGAAGCTAAGGCACAAGGCTCTATCCATTCTTAACAGAGTCGAGGAAACTGGACGTCTAGGTATCTGTTTACCTTTTGCAGCCGTCGGGTCCCTCATCAACTGGAGTCTCCCTACCGGCTATTCTGGGCGAATTTCATCTCGTAGGTCACTCAGCCAGGATATACCTTATTGCTGGTGCACGTGCACTAATGTCCTCCATCAAATTCATAATGCATCAATGCAGCCAAGTCCCTAGACACGATGTACAGCAAATTGAATATGTCTGTAATACGTCCCTGCATCACAGTAGACACTGTTAATCCAACACCAATTGAATTGAAACCTGTTAATAAATTACCGGGTTCCATGATTTTAACGAAAACATTACACAGAACTTTCCTAAGGAAAGCCCCTTCGAAAAGGAACCAAATGCATCATGATCTTTCAATCGAGGGACACGATTTTGATCAAACTTCCATTCAGTTGCAGTGGGAATTGCCATATTTCATAACCATTCTTGGGCAATCCCCAGCGAAATTAAATATAGGGGTATCGAGTATATCTACGACTATTTCTCATATTCGCGTCATTTCTTGCTTTGCTAAGCCATCATTTCAGGATCGGTGATACTAAGATTCATCATTGCCGTGAATAACGTATCTCGTTTGAGATGGAGGGCAACTACGTTTGGAGCTTTTAAGCCTCCGGATATCCCCCTGGAAGCTGCAACTAGTCCATTCCATCACTTCCTCATCCTGGATGATGCCGTATGGTGGATTTACATGACTTTAAGAAGATTTGTACTCACTGAACCCCATGATCGCAGCTGCCATGTAGAGCATTTCGATATTCTCAGCGAAGTAAACCAAAGCCCAACCGGTGAAGAACGGGACGTTGAGGAGCAACATGGACTTTTTCCTTCCCAGAGGGCCCATGGCCAGGCCGCTGAATAAGCTTCCAAGAGGCTGACAAAGCAGCGAGATACTCGCTGAAACCAGCAATACATTAATAAAATTAGTGACTTCTAAAATGCAGCTTACAATTATTATATCAAGTATACACGAATAATATATCACAATAAAAAATATATATGGTAGGCGTATCTCAGGTGATTTGTAATTAAATTGAAATAATTTTAAGCACACAAAATCAACTTTGATTCCCCCTTTGACCTATACCTTGGGAGTGGAAATCGTTTACTGTAAAATTTGTGGGAAAAAATTGTAAGCAATGTTCTCCAATAAAAAAACAATTTCCAGCAATTATTGGATTTTCAACTACCCACTTTCTTTCAGTTGTTGCTTCCGAGTCTACTAAAGTACGGAAGCATTGTTTCCAACGGAATGTGAAAATTTTTTTGTCTCCAAAATGAAAATTCTTCGATTTCGCGTTTTAACTTTCGAACATTTTGCGTTTTAGTGTCTGTTGTCTTTGAACAATCCTTGGTTACGGGCAAAACTACACGCTATGAAATTTATCTGTGCGAATTGTCTGTCATTAAATAAAGTTTTCCTTGTTACTGGGCAAAACTAATCCGAAGTTATAGCTAACTCCGATTTTTGACAAATGAAATTTTCAGGTTACATAAATTTGCGAGTTTGAAATGTGTAGATGAAATACCCCCTATGGGTTTCATGACCCCCGGTTCAATAGTAGCCTCTGCGCATGCAAAAACGTGAAATCCTTGTTACGCGCATAACTCGAGAGTTTTGACCAATTTTCGATTGTCAAATGATTTGGTGTTAAAACTCCGATGAAATCCTTGTTTTCAGTTGTTTATATTTTTTTGAAGATGGTCCCCTATGAGTTTACATGACCCCCGGTTCACTTATATATATATCTGCGCATGCGCAAACGTGAACATTCTTGGCAGGCGTATCTCAGATGATTTGATAAATTTATAATTGTTCGGACTTAAAATCAATTTTATAGTTTGTTCAATTTGACATACATTTTATTTTCTCAAAGTTATGCTCGTGGAAATTGTTTACTGTAAAATTTGTAAAAAATTGTAAGCAATGTTCTGTCAATAAAAAAAACAATTCCAACAATTCTTGGATTTTCAACTACCCACTTTCTTTCAGTTTTTTTGATTTTTAGCTTAATTTTTAAAATTCAGGTGGATTTTCCAGCGCCATTCCGTACAACTATTTCTGAATGCTCTAACTCACAGTTGGTCATAATTCCAAGTATTATTCTGCTAAAAATTGTCCAAATCTAACAATTTTTAGGTGTTTTACCATTTTCAAGTGACTTTTTAGTGCCTACATGTTTTTAAAAAACGGAATACATTGATTGAAATTTGAGTGCTGTTCTATATTTCCATCTTTTCTTTTGGAATGCTTGAATGTCTTGAGGTTACAGTGTTTAAATTTACATTTACGAAGAGATATAATCTGAAATGACACATTCAAGTTTAAGAAAAAGTGTTGAAATCCTGGAATTGCGTGAAAATGGCTTGAAAAATGGATTCACATGAAGATAGTTTTGGAAAGTTTTTGAAGTTACTGCGTTCTTTATACAGTAGGTGGGTACGTAGATATTACGTTACTGTTTATGGGTCGAATTACAATTGATTTGACTTACAAAACCATTGAGCTCGGTTGTTGTCGAAAGAGATTCCATCGGTGTCGCTATTCAGGAGAGCGGCGACGACGATTGTGGGAAACGACAGGACCAAACCGTTGTCGAATAGGATCAAGTTGTTAGCCGAGCATGCCAGTAGCTGTAAAAGAGGAGGAAATTCAAAATTTTTGTCGTTTGCTGAAACTCGACATAAATTGGGGTTAAACAAAAAACGCTGCAAATTCTTTCACTGGGGTTTATTATTCAATTGGCTTGCGTTCATGATTTGAATTTCTACTAAGCTTTGGAGAGTGCGTGTTTCACAGGAGATTGAGCGATTATTGAATTTCAGGAGATATGCATAGAGCACGTAAATCTATTCTCAACTAAAATACCTATTTGGATTGTTCAGTTGATCATATTTGTGTGCCTCCTGAAATTCAACAATCACTCTATCACCTGTGAAACACGCACACTCCAAAGCTTAGTAGAAATTCAAATCATGAACGCAAGCCAATTGAATAATAAACCCCAGTGAAAGAATTTGCAGCGTTTTTTTTTATTGAAACACGCACACTCCGAAGCTTAGTACAGATTCAAATTATGAACGCAAGCCAATTGAATAATAAACCCGAGTGAAAGACTACTTATTTACCCCAGTAATAATATTGAATAATAATCCGCAGTAATAATATTTACCTGTATATTATCAGCGTTTCATACATATCATGATGCTTCAACCCGTGTATCGGCTATAAACTACAAGTATCCACATCGGGTATCACTCCAGTAACCACATTCACTACAACTCGACGCTATCGGCATCACTAGGTTACAAACAAACAATAATAAACCAAAAAACGCAAATGTTGTCACCATAAATGGGGCCATACATCGAGAATGGTTTGACCTACGGACGTGGGGAAGGGCTCATTCGATTCCTCATGGTATGTTCTTCAAATAGGTAAATATTTAGGCCGATTCGACTTGTTTTGAGGTTTTTAGGGATTTTACAAAACTTTTACAGCCCTTAAAGGGCACTTTAAATTGAGTGAGAGAGCTTGCTCAAGAATTGGGGCGTCGTCGGACCAAGATGGATTTTTCCTGAAAATTTCAGATTTTTTGAACCAGCCGTTTCGGAGATATCGTGCGTACGACGGACGGAAAATTTTTTATTGCAGATTCGGATTCTACACCCTTTGAAACGTAAACCATGAAATTTTCAGGGGGGTTAGAATTTTTTTTTCCAGAGCGATTACAATGGTTTATTATTGAATAATAAACCAAAAGGACAAAAGTCGATAATATAATAATAATTTAACATTATTACCCCCTCCATTCAACCCATTCCATAATGAAAATTGAATGATTTGTAGTGTTTTTTAATACTGAAAATAAAAATCCTAGTTGAACAACAAAATAATTACATGAATCAATCGAGAATTCTCGCTTGAGTAACGATTAGAAGGATTGGCCTTCCATCAACCATAGCACAATTTCCGAGGTTTGTTGTACAACTAGACTAACATTAGGGTAGAACTAACCACGAAAATCTGTTAAGAAATGCAACAAAATTTGTGAGGCACGCACAAAGACAGATAAGCACCTATCGTTTTTTCACGGGTTGGTCTAATAATGGCTGGTACATGCGTCAAGTTGGGGGGACAGGTATGCCCCTGTACTCGCATTGAGGAAGTGTGAGAGTATAAATAAAAACGGAGTATGATAGAACGTTGTCTATATTTCCACGAAAATAAAGAGTTACACTGTTAAATCGATTTCGACGGTTAGGTCATCATCAGTAACTAACATGAACCGAAGGTACATCACAGAAAGTTCATCTTATATAGGATCAAGTGAAAGGACATTGAATCCTATTGGCTCAAGGAAGTGAAAGGGGCGGGGAGGACCAACCAATGCCACTCAAGGCTTACAGGCAATATAGGCAAACAGTCGCGAGTGACTTAGTCCGTGTCAGAGTTTGAGTATTTAGGCATTATATTTGACAACAACCTGTAAGGTGTCCAAGAACTTGTAACGCAACCGTTTAACATCCTGGACCTTTCTTGAGCTCCAAAGTTCTTCCATGCCAGCTTGTGCTAGATAGTCCCTCAACTGCAGGGACCAATTGAATCTTGGGTGAGGAAAATCTCTTGAAATTGTCACGAGCCCCTCAAAGCAAACTCTTGGCAATCTTTCTCTCGGCGGAATTTTACTATAAGGCAGCTTTTTGAGAAGACACTGGTTTCGTTCTGTTATAAAACACCAGGACATATTGGCTCAACGTTAAGCACATTCCTACCCTACGAGATTCCAGGTGATGGATAATTTTGTGAATCCGCATCCGAAAAGAACGATATCCCCAAAAAGTCATCGTTGTATTATTCACCTAAAATTCCCATGTTGTATGAAGTACGATCAACATGTGAGTAGAGATAAATATTAAAAACGCTGCCAATTCTTTCACTGGGGTTTATTATTCAATTGGCTTGCGTTCATGATTTGAATTTCAACTAAGCTTTGGAGTGTGCGTGTTTCACAGGTGATAGAGTGATTATTGAATTTCAGGAGGCACACAAATATGGTCAACTGATCAATCCAAATAGGTATTTTGGTTGAGAACCGATTAACGTGCTCTATGCATATCTCCTGAAATTATTTTAAAAGCAAAGAATTTGCAGCGTTTCATGCATATCAGAATGCTTCAACCCGTGAATCGGCTATAAACCCTTTATGGAGTTCACTCCACTATCCACATGCACTACATCACTAGGTTACTGCGATCAAAACAAAAACAATAATAAACCAAAAAAACGCAAATGTTGGCAGCATAAATCTAACTGGCTGACAAGCATGAACTAATGAACGCAATGGCCAAAGATACGTGCAACTGTGACCTCAAACACGGTAAAATGTAATGGATTTAATTAATAATGTAATCATTATAATATATTTTGAATAAATACGTAACAAACCTGAGATAGTCGTCCAACCATCGCTACTAAACTTCAAATATTGATAGGCAAATCAATGACGATTCATCCGAACATTTTTGATATTAGTATTACGAAAACTATGAAATTTTGATCACGTGGCGCACTTAAGGAATAATATGTATAGAATTGGTTTAATTTTAAGTTTATAACAAACATGGAAGACGAATGTTTTATTGATATACAAATGAGTTAACTTCTTAGGTGATTATTGGTGGGAATATTGAAAAAAATGATCTTAGTTTGGTAGTTAATTGCTGTTACGTATGTTTGGGAGTTGGAGGTATGTTTTATGTGACTCGAGGTTACGAAAGTGTTAGGACATTTGAGATATTACTGACAGATACGGAAAATTTCTAACGTTTTCATTTAGGCTTGGACGATAAAGTATCTAAGGACGGGATGTAGTCGAAGAAATCCGTAGCGAATACGGTGAAGATGATTTGGTCTGTAGGTACCGACAACAAATTGAACGACTGCCCTCTTACGTGACAGCTCCGTACGAACTCCCGGAGAACGCGATATTATAGTTATCTCCGGACCTGACCAGGGGAAATGGTTTATCTCTCGTGCCGTCTCTAATATTTAGTTATTTTCCGTGGAAGGTGCCTTATCCTATAGCAAATGATTCACAATGAGAGATAATTGGGACTCTGTAGGGTTGACGGGGCAGGCCGCCCTTCTTCCACATTGCAAATGATTCGGTGAACGTGAAGCCGCCCATTTCCACGCTATAAGGACCGTTCTCATGACATTTTGGCGGCGTAGAATCCACGGGCGTAACGTACACCCCCGCAAACCCCGCGATACGGGGGGCCCGGGAACGAACGTGCCTGCTCTAGCAAAATTCATTTTTTTTTTAAATTTTAAAGAATAAAACGGAACTAACAATACACAGAAAAATGCCATTATGTAACATCAAGTTAATGAACATCAACGGTAATGTAGGTTCATTGATCAATCACCTTTTGGTTTTATTTATAACCAGGTGAGGAAGGGTGTAAAGTAGCTAAGGTGTCAGAGTTGCGAAGCGTATTATCAAAATATCAATGTTTTGCTTCTATATTACGATGTTTTGCCATCGATGCCACACGTTCGATAATATCAATATATCGATGTGTTGGCTCCGATAACATCGGTTTGGATTACTCTTTGGTTTGGTTTTCTCTAATAATAATCATACAAAATATCAAATGACACCTAGCAACTCCATCTTGAGGTTCTGTTGAAAATTTTTAATTTTTTCAAATTTCGAAATTTTGACAATGTCAACAATTTTGGTTTATTATTCAATAATAAACCATTGTAATCGCACTTGAAAAAAAATTCTAACCCCCCTCCTGAAAATTTTATAGTTTACGTTTCAAAGGGTGTAGAATCCGAATCTGCAATAAAAAATTTTTCCGCCGTACGCACGATTTCTCTCAAACGGCTGAAGCAAAAAAGCAGAAATTTTCAGGAAAAATCCATGTTGGTCCGACGACGCCCCAATTCTTGAGCCAGCTCTCTCACTTAATTTAAAGTGCCCTTTAAGGGTTGTCAAAGTTTTGTAAAATCCCTAAAAACCTCAAAAAAAGTCAAGGCGTCCTAAATTTGGACTCTTTTTGAAGAACACTCCACGAGGAGTCGAATGAGCCCCTCCCCAGGTCCATAGGTCAAACCATTCCCGATGTATGGTCCGATTTATGGTGCCAACATTTGCGTTTTTTTGGTTTATTATTGT
The DNA here is from genome assembly GCA_031894815.1 of Creontiades dilutus. Lineage (NCBI taxonomy): Eukaryota > Metazoa > Arthropoda > Insecta > Hemiptera > Miridae > Creontiades > Creontiades dilutus. Next base: position 388,050 of record JAVIWC010004717.1, read on the forward strand.
TTTTGTTTGGATCGCAGTAACCTAGTGATGTAGTGAATGTGGATACTGGAGTGAACTCCTAAAAGGGTTTATAGCCGATACACGGGTTGAAGCATTCTGATATGCATGCTCTTACGAAATTTAAAATTTTCAAATAGAATATTTTTCAGTGTAATCGCTCTTGAAAAAAAAACGCTGCAAATTCTTTCACTGGGGTTTATTATTCAATGATTCATGATTAGAATTTCTACTAAGCTTTGGAGTGTGCGTGTTTCACAGGTGAGAGCGATTATTGAATTTCAGGAGATATACATAAAACACTTAAATCGGTTCTCAACCAAAATACCTATTTGGATTGATCAGTTGATCATATTTGTGTGCCTACTGAAATTCAATAATCGCTCTATCACCTGTGAAACAAGCACACTCCAAAGCTTAGTAGAAATTCAAATCATGAATCATTGAATAATAAACCCCAGTGAAAGAATTTGCAGCGTTTTTTCGACTAATTCTATGAGCTTAATAATTTTTCCCGTTTTTCCAATTTTCGAAATTTAAACTCTTAAATAATTAATTATGAAACGACCAATTAATGATTTATGAAAAGAGAGTTTCATAGAACAGGTGACCACCGAGGTACCTACCCACCCAATTAAGTCGCTATATCTGGATTGTTATCGTCGCACCACAATGAACATTTCATCAGCCTGCAAACCTTGAATTGGATCATCTTGATTTAATCAAGGAAGAGTTTGAATCAGGTTCTTCATCTGTTCATGTCGAGCCTCGTCATAGCTGTATTATATGGATCGAAGTGGGTGAAGTAGCCAATTATAATCCTTTATCCTTTATAATTTGATTATTGACGAAGAATGAAATATTGATGTAGGTATCACATTGCACTTCACACCTAATTTCCGATTAAGGCGATACACGTCTTTAATGAGTTGCCTTAATTCACGAGTGCAAATTGTGATTACAAGAGGTAGGTAATAAAAAGGCATACAAAAGTGAACGTTCTGTTTGAGATGTGTCCCAATCTTGGTGATGGTTTGTAGGAATCAACATTGAGATCATCTTGAAAGGCTGTTTCTTGCAGTAACGCAATGCAATATTCGAATCACAATACGACAATTCGGATAACCATAGAAATATCGATTATACATCTGTAGATGTATGTACCTCCTTGTGGATACCTGGCCTGGGGAGCCGCCACGGTGGGTGGGGCCTGGGTCGAACTGGAGGTTCCTTGATTGGAGAATGCTCCATTCCCACATCCTTCACAACCAATATTTACTGAATGTTATAACGTCCAAGTTATTGTAAAAAGTGTGATAGACTTTTTAATGCAATGTGGGTCCTTTCGCAATTACATTGATTGTCTTCACTCCAATTCTGAAGAGATAAATTTACTAAATAGATGTGTATATACAATATATAGATGTATATAAGTCATTGTGGATGCCTGGCCCAGGGAGCCGCCATGGTGGGTGGGGCCTGGGCCCAACGATTGACTCCTTGAATGAGGAGTGTAGCCCAATTCCACATCCTTCACACCTAATATTTACTCAATACATACTAATTTACAGAAAGTGTAGTAGTAGACTTTTGAAATGCCTCATTTTGGCTTCTACAAATACAATTTTATTGATTGATCCTTTCACAACGATATTGGCGATGGCAACTGGCCATTCGATTTTTATTGCTCCTATAAGATTACCTTCACTCCTACACATACTCATGTCCCTAAGTGACATAATTAAATTCATCCTCAAATGACTAATTTACCATGTAGAAAAAGTAGAGTAAAGTAAACAAGGGATTTCACCTGGGATTTTCGTCCGACTACCCGGAGGTGTCGCGGACGTCGCCAGCCGTCCTCTAGAGAGGATCGGAACTAGGTCTGACGATTTCGCTCGTGGCTTCCCATTGCCTCACGCCCCTGGGTTGGGAGCGATTTGGATTCACGTGATAACGAGATCAGAGGTGAACTGTCTAACGACAGGACAAATACACAAAACTTGATAGGATTTTGGCCCTAATCATTGGTGCCTGCCGGATTCGAACCGGGCAAATCAGTACTCCCACTGAAAGTAAACAGCCAAAGTACTGATGCCTAGCTCGCTCGGGCAACCTGTCCCCATGTAGATATTCAGATACAATATATACTTGTAAATACGTTCATGTGAATGCCTGACCCAGGGAACCGCCATGGTAGGTGGGGCCTGGGCCGCCGAATGACTCTAATTCTTGAACTCCCTACTACTCATTTCCAACAAAAAATCCCTCCATTTTTCAAACTATCATTCTTAGGTCTTCAAAATGCCCCTCCATTCAATCTCTCTTTCAAACTCTCTCAAACTACTCTATAAAATCAATTATGAGTACACCGTTGACAGGAGCGACAAATTTCCTAAACCCTGGGAGCGCAATAAAATAATTTTAACAAAACTTATTAAATATAACACCAAAGATGACTTACCTGCGGTAAAAATCTTCTGAACTGCGAAACCTTGGAGGGCATCTTCTTTTCTTCCTGGATGGGTACGCTCCCTGCGCCACTTTGAAATCTGCAAAGAAAATTCCACCATGAATTGTCATAATGACGAAAAGCAGGGTAAACATGTAGGCAAGCCAGTGCCTCGCAACATTCAACTACTGACAAATTTCAAATCTTCTAGGAGTCCAAGCGCCCAATGTGTGACAATCCAAATCTGATTTCACCAATGAGCAGTGATTTTAAAAAACGCAGCAAATTGTTACACAGAGGTTGCCTCTCTAAGTAAATCATGTATCTGTGTGTATTACTATTAAGCTGTTACCAATAATGAGATCCTTCTCGGACCTCCTCGCCCAACAAGTAAAAGATTCGCATGCTCTATCCATTATTCGATTTTTGAAAGCTTGTTTATTGGAACGTGAACTCACAATATATGGTGTTGAACTTCTTTTTCTTGGCCGATCACAAAAGTTCATTATTGAAAATGGTGCAATAAAAGTTTGAGAGGTACTTTATGTTGGACAGGACTGCTAGAATAGAGTTTTTAGACCATTAGGTTTGTTACAGTCAATAGATAAGCTTCCACCTGAGGTCTTATCGCTGCTTTGAGGAACTCGCGATTTCGCGATTCAGGTGGTTAGTTCACGGGGTTATTACCTTCGTTTAACTGTGAGAAAAACGGTTTGACGTGAAGACGGTATCGCGGTAGTTTTGAAAAAAAAACCAACAGTCCGACCTTGCGGGCGAGTGCCCGATGATGACAATGAAACCGGGAAATAGCCTTGCGACGCTCGGGAGCGTAAAAAGCGGGTTTTTAAAGCCCAACAGGAAAGCGGTGTCCGATCAAGTGAGGTAGTTTAGACGTGGAGCTTATCGGCGTTGGTGAAGCTGGAATATCGCATCCTTGCAATCATCTTTATATCTAAAGAGAACTATGAACATACTGGTCAATTACCAAGTTAGCTACTCAAAACGCTGAAAAATTACAACGCAATGGTTTACCGTTTCTGTATTGGATAACCCGACTATGCAGTCACTACTAGAGCTGGACTGTACAACCAGAGACAATGCTCTCTTGGTATAATCGGAAACCCACGTTGAAATCAAACGTAAATTCACCGACAGAGACGTCAATAAAATAAAAGTGGGGAGGACCACTTGGATTTGGCCCTTGTGATTTGGAAAATTGAGGAAGATGGAGGAGGGAGGGATGAATGGAGTGCCCTTATAGATTGACCACCAGCTTAGGAGCCCCGGATGGCGCGGATGGTGATAAAACGAAGTACTACTGACGAGATGCCCAGATCAAGTAACTTCGTGGCACTTTTCCCACACCATACTCCGAGCCATGACTCTGACATGCGCAGAGCCAATCTACCTTTTCGTAGTAATGAAGGTAGAAGTAACGAATCGTGGAGAGAATTCTGCTGCCAATTTGATGTTTCTTGCAGTCCTGTCAACACTGGCATTGGGCCCCCTGCATCGCGAATAATCACTCTTTGCTCTACTAACAATTTCGCAAACTCACGTTTTATAGTAATTACTGTATTCATCTCGTATTTACAGCAAATACAATTCAGTCACAATTGAGGCAATTCTGGAAAATGAAAATATTGTTAGGTTCATCAAGACGAACAGAATAAGATGGTTTGGGCACGTAGATAGAATGAGTGCGGATCAGGGGCCAAAATCAAAGCTGAGGGCGAGAATCGAGTCGTGGAGAAGAAGAGGAAGGCCGAGGAACCGCTGGCTTGATGAGGTGACGCGAGACCTGCAAACTGTGGGGATGGAGAGAACGCAAGTTATCGGCCAGGAAAGATGGAGATTGGGACCTCGGGAAGCCAGGGGCCACACTGGCTTGTAGAACTCGGCGGTAAGGTAAGGTAACAGTTCAGCCACAAGGGTTGGGGACAATCAGCTGACGATAGGATGAGAGTGTGTTCTGGTGATTCTAGCACACTCCAGCATCTTTAGCGGGTGAGCGGACAACTACGTGTGCTCTTGGACATTTTGGGCACTCTCATTGGTTCATCCTTTCTAGCTGGATCGAATCAAACAACGTGGAACGCTGTGGTTCACGTCCAAGACCCGCCCATCACGCAATAAGTTGGAGTGTTGCTCCTGAGACAGCGATTCCCTAACCCCCCTCACCAAACTCACGACTCCACCATCCTCTCCTCTTTTCATTTTTCGCATACTATTGTACTCACATGCATATTTTTTTGTGCTCTCTCTCTCTCTCTCTCTCTCTCTCTCTCTCTCTCTCTCTCTCTCTCTCTCTCTCTCTCTCTCTCTCTCTCTCTCTCTCTCTCTCTCTCTCTCTCTCTCTCTCTCTCGGGAAAAAAGCCTCCATGGTAGTATAGGTACCACACAATTGGTACCAATGTAAAAAAGAACTTTTTGGCAACATTCTTTGCTTATAAGCGTTAACTTTCATATAAGTTTTCAGCAAACGGTGCAATTTTCAATCAAGTTATTTTTTAGAATTTGCAATATGACAAATTTTATAGATGGGAGCTAAACTCGTTAGCTCAAAATAACGAAATAATGAACTACATAAAATCACATAATTTGTAGTGAAAATTCTAAGTTAGGCCTAGTTGGTAGGTAACTATTTATTTTTATTAAAGTACCGTTGTACGATTAAAAATAATTATTATTGGAAATAAACCAAAAATTAACTACCGTATAGATTTGACTCTTGCTCGAAGTACCTATGCTTTCACTGTAATTTGCAAATGGGGGTCATTTTCTTACATAACAAGGAATGAAGAATAGAAAGATTCAATTCAATTTTTGATTAATTGCGGCCTGCGAATTTGTTTCTCAAATGGATTATTCAAAATTGTACGTATTTTTACCTCAACAACCGCAACCGCAAACGTAACTGCCTGGCGCTTGGTATCAAATTTTTCATACACTTTAGTTCACTCTTGTCGACCGTAATAATTAAAATTATTCTAATTGGAAACCGTGCTCTTGATAGCGTTCCATTTATAGATAAAAGTTGAACTTATCAGTTTTTCTGCAAAACGTGACTTGAAGGCCTTCACGGCTTACGATAGAATAATTTTAAAACTACACTTAAATTGATATGTGACTAATATTGAGATCGTACCTTCTTTAACAACCGAGAAGTCAAGGTTGTGTCGCGAATAATTTAACGGCGGGGAATCCCTTACTGAATATAGATGAGGGAGATGCGAACCCGTTTTTTTTTACGTGAAAGAGGAAATTACTGACTTTATACGCGTACCTGCTGCAACTCGTTCAACGTAAAACGTGAGGATGATTCTTTATCACTTCCAAACAGATATGGGCAAGAATGAGCTAAAACTAGTTTTCATGAGATTTGGCCAAAGTGACAGCTAAACTTTTAGATGTTAGCTATTGAAGGACAGCCAATTTCTAAGCTAAATCAGGTACTAATTGAAAGGTGAAAGACATCACGGAAAATTATCTGACAGGAGTATCTAAAAGCTATCTTCAGCTGTTCTTTTCAACCAATAACTAGCAGCTAACTTTTAAAAAAGTGTGCCATATTGAGTGTGGCAACGGAAAGTACGAATTAAGCGTTTTAAACAATCTTGGAAGATGTTGAATATGTGCTAGGTAGTTGCTGTCACGGGACGAGAATGACAAGGGAAATTATTCCCCAAGCATCAACTCCTTCTAGAGGGAGGTCGGAGAGGGATTATGATCGATGAAACTCATAGGGTATCATCTACAGCATTACCGCACATTTCTCGAAAATTGTGTCGAAATCGAATAAAACGCTGTAAATTCTTTCACTGGGGTTTATTATTCAATTGGCTTGCGTCATGATTTGAATTTCTACTAAGCTTTGGAGTGTTTCACAGGTGATAGAGCGATTATTGAATTTCAGGCACACAAATATGATCAACTGATCAAAAAAAAAAATTCAATAATCGCTCTATCATGACTCAAAGCTTAGTAGAAATTTGCCAATTGAATAATAAACCCCAGTTTTTTTGCAAGGATCTCAAAAATTTGCGCCCCCCGCGCAACTGAGCAACCATGCGCAAATGACACTAATTTTCTTGTTTTAAATGGGAACCCCAACTTTTTATTACAAATTCGGACTCTACCCTAAATTTCATGAAAATTTGACTCCTCAGCCATTTTTTTTCATTTTGCGCAAACGGTTCAGAGACCACGCAAACTTGCGCAACCCTAAAATTGTCAAATAGTGGATAATGAAGAACTCTCAAGTGTGGAACAAGGATTTTCATTGTTTTTTAACGCAGATTCACGAGATGCTATCCGTTTCTTGATTTGACTAAATTTTTGCGAAATAATGACCGAAATTTGTTTATTTCGCATGAAAAGTCATCATATATGCCGACTTTTGACTCTCAGATTAACATGATTTTTCCCTTGATCACTGAAAACGGTTTGAATACCCTTTTTTCACATTTTCCAACCAGATCTCGAATATTAATCCCCGTAACAATCTCAAAACAGATGCTTAAAATAAAAAACGCTGCAAATTCTTTCACCGGGGTTTATTAATCAATTTCATTCATTTGGCTTGCATTCATGATTTGAATTTCCACTAAGCCTTGGAGTGTGCGTGTTTCACAGGTGATAGAGCGATTATTGAATTTCAGGAGGCACACAAAACCAACCAAACCAATATGATGAACTGATCAATCCAAATAGGTATTTTGGTTGAGAACAGATTTACGTGCTCTATGCATATCTCCTGGAATTCGATAATCGCTCTATCACCTGTGCAACACGCACACTCCAAAGCTTAGTATAAGTAAATTCAAATTATGAATGCAAGCAAAATGAAAGAATTTGGAGCGTTTCATGCATATCAGAATGTTTCAACCCGTGTATCGGCTATAAACCCTTTTAAGAGTTCACTCCAGTATCCACATTCTGCGATCAAAACAGAAAAAAAACGCTGTTGTTTTTGTTTTTATCGCAGTAACCTAGTGATGTAGTGAATGTGGATGCAAATGTTGGCAGCATAAGATCATGCCATACATCGGGAATGGTTCGAGCTACAGACCTGGGGAGGGGCTCATTCGATTCCTCATAGAAAGTTCTTCAAAAGTAGTCCACATTTAGGCCGCCTTGACTTTTTTTTGAGGTTTTTAGAGATTTTACAAAACTTTGACAACCCTGAAAGGGCACTTTAAATTAAGTGAGAGAGCTGGCTAACGAATTGGGGCGTTGTCGGACCAACATGGATTTTTCTGCTTTTATTGCTGATATACATATAAAAATTGTTTATTGCAGATTTGGATTCTACACCCTTTGAAACGTAAACCATGAAATTTTCAGGGGGGTGTTAGAATTTTTTTTTTTTTCAAGAGCTATTACAATGGTTTATTATTTAATAATAAACCAAAACGGACGCGAAATAAACAAATTTTGTTTATTAAGTTTGCAAAACTTGAGTCAAATCTCAGTCAAATCAAATGATTATTCACTTGGTCACTGAAGAAGGTTTTAATCTCCTGTTTTTACATTTTTTAAAAATTGTCTTTATGAAACTGGGTTGTAAAAATTTGTACCCTGGTACCAAAAATGCCTAGAAAAAGGGGGGATTACCCTCCATTTATATTCTAGCTCCTAATTTCCAAATCTCTTCTATCCAACACCTCTCTGTGACGGTTTATAGCGCCTATTTTGGACGCTGTCTGACTGGAGCAAATGCTCTTTCTCGACTAATACGCTGATATCCTTGGTTATCATTCTTTCATATACTGATATCCTTTGGTTGTCAGGAAATAATATGACGTTAATATTCCAAGACGGGATAGAAAATATTCGCCTGTGATGTGAGCCTCCCTCGTCAAAAAGCTCTTTTGTCTTCACGCGATCGAACGTCGGAACACGTGAGGTTATGTACCGAGTCAAGTCACCTCGTGTCCATTTAAAGTCGGACATTGAGATTTCGACTTTGACATCCGAGGGGAACTTGAACCGAGCGTACTGGGGTGAGACCTTGGAGGCTTCAACGGTTGAGGTCACCTCCGCGTGATAAGCACCGGCGAATTTGGATCGAGGCTCGAGCTGATCTCGCAGAACGCATAAATAAATACATAAAATCGCATGAAGCAAGACCGCATACAGCCTTACATCAGCGAATTTCCATACTTAGGGGAATGAGGGGTAATACCGTGCATCGGGTAATGCCGCCCATGGCTGTTTCGGATGTTGGAATCGACACCAGAAACGTGGGAATGTGCGCCGATCCTAGAGAAATGTCCCGCCAACTAGGTTCTAGCGTTACCCTACCTGCAAAGTTAGCCTTCTTGACGTGAGTGCAGTAAGTATTTTTCCGAATCGTTTGTTGTTATTTCTTGTGCATCAGAAATAAGCAATGTAAGTCCTATTTTCAACTCTTTTTAGATTAGTTTTCATGTATATACGCAGAATTTCATCATCTTTCTGAAACACTAACCAAATTTAAGTTTTGATTGTAAATGAAGTCAGCGTGAATGAATTACGAAAAACGTAAACATTGGGGTAATGCCTCCCATCGTATCGGGGGAATGCCGTGCATTTCTGAGAAGGCCAAAAAAATATGGGAAAGAACAACAAATAACCAACAAAGCGCCAAATTCAGCTGGATTTTGATCAACTCACTACTAGTAGCAGAGATGGGGTTCAGAAGAAGAAGAAGAAAGGTGGAAATCATGAAAAAAATTGAAAGACCTCAAAAAAAGAAAGAGAAGCGCAAGAGAACCAGAAGTGAGAGCAGTGACAGTGATGACTGGGGAGATATCTCTGAGGGAGACCTTGTTGGAGACACAGACGAAGATGTTGAAGAATTCTTGACCTCGTCTTTTGTGGACAGCTTGTGTACAATTTGCCAAGAAGCCGATAATAATTCGCCAAAGTGGAATTGCGAGCACTGCAATCACAGGAGCCACTACATGTGTTCCATGGGGCGACCTGATCACGGACTATGTGATGTATGCAGGGCTATTTTATAATTTTGTAAAGAATGAAAAGCTACATATTAATGTGGGTTCAAAAAAGTACTGTAGTTTACCTATGTCTAAGTCTTCGTTCATTTTAAATATGGTTTATTGACTGTTTTCATGATTTTTATTGTTATAAATATATTTAACCTTCTAACTTTGGAAAAAATGGGTTGAATGACGGTTGAGAGGGGAACATAATTCAGTTCTCGGGGTTGGACGTCATTACCCCACAGTGCAGGCAGCATTACCCCACAGTGTGGGAGATGCCGCCCAAAGCACTTAATTAACATTCAAGGCTGTTTTTCCTTTAAAAGTCCTTTTATGGAAAGGAAATGCTCAGATATCTAAAATAGAATAAATTCTAGAGCCAATCGTCCAAGAAAAACATTTTTATGACGTTTCTGTCCCTTAACTGTATGGTTCCAAAGTTAAGTGCACGGTATTACCCCTCGTTCCCCTACAATGAACTAGTCTGAAATGAATCTGAAATTCTAGCTTTCAATAAGCACAGCTATCTATCAATTTTATTACTGTTAGAATTTCTTTAAAAAATGAAGCTATTGCAACGTACATTTAAATAAAAACGATGCAAACTATTACACAGAGGTCTATTATTTCTGTATTATATAGCCCTTTTACATAAATCACTTACCTAGGTATTGGTTGATTGAACACCTTGGGTCACCATACCATGAGATTGCATTCAAAATGAAAATACTTGGACGCCCGCCAGCCACTCGATCTTGCTCAGACTGACGTGTGTGAGTGTGTTTGTGCGCGTGTGCGTAATTGTGGACGATGGGATTCAGATAAAAACTTCGTCCTTTCGCCAAAAAATCAAGAATTCCAAAAAGAAAGGGCAATTTCGTTGTACAACACTTTTTGAAAACAGTAATTGGTCAAATTTCGAAAAAATATACTAAAAATCACAAGATATCCAACGGCTAGATGTCGTTAAATGTATATTTTTTAATAGAGTACAACTCAAAAAAGTTTAACGCTTTATGCTGAAAATTGCACTTGAACTCCATTAAAATGAGCTAATAAATCGATAATCCTAAAAAAACTAAAAATTTAGAATCTTCTGAAGAACATCATTTAGAACAAGCTTTTTTTCGCAATGACATTGATAGCACACACAATGAAATTCAACATAATATAAAAATATGATAAGCTCAATCTATAACGTGAACTTTTAGTCATTTATTTAAAATAATGAACCCTTGTTATCAGCAAACAAGACATTTTTTTTTAATTATCGTCCCCACAAAATCGGTTCGTTTTAGAATTTTTTTCTTAGAGATTTCACTAATCAAATTTAAATGAAACTAGTCCGTCCGCCGATACGAATAGTTGTCCAGTATTTAAGACTTATTTAAAGACTAATTTACTTGATTTGAACCAATTTGAGTCGGTTTCCTCTTTTTCTTAGCACATTTTTATAAAAATTAGGTAAATTTTCGAATATAATGTTTATAATATAATATGTTTATTTATTTATTTTTTTCAAACGGGTGAGGGATTTTTAGCTTTTTCCTTGGTAGAAAGGGCGCTAGCAACTGTTGGGAATTTCAAATAATATTATAAAAGAAAAATGGTGGAAAGACTTGAAAATTCCCCATTCTATTCAGCGAATTGCGTATCTTTATGGGTAGGTACGTAAAATCCGATGCCAAAACTTTTTTCTGTACCAAGTCGATTTTAAGCTAAAAAAGTCTATTTCTTGGTATAAACTTACGTTTCGGGTCTGCAAAACCGCAGCGCATTTATTTTTCACTGGAAAATAATGTTTTAGACGACTCTAACAACGACCAAGAATTTGATGATGTTTAGTCGTATCAGGTTTTATATATTAAAAGGAGTCATAAGAAATGATATTCAAACATCATGGTCCCCGGAAACAAATAGTTTAGTACAGAAAAACAAACCAACAAACGAAATTCTATCGGCAGAAATAGGAGAATGTTTACTTCTTCGACGTTTGGAAAAGATTTGGCTATTACAATAGCTCCGAAACATTTTAAATAACTAGGTATTTTCCGAAATTTGATTTAGGGAAATCATTTTTTAAACATTCTCAAAAATGGCTTTAGAACATTTCATTTTTTGGCCCAATATCACTTCGAAATAGTTGATTTCATCTAGAGCTTAGAGGACCACCGCTTACTGACATCCTCCATATTGCACCGTTCAGGAAAGCTTCCTTCGAAACCTTTCATCTGATGAAATGAATTAAACTTTTATAATTTCTTTCAGAATATTGGATGAAGCAAATTATATCACTACAACCTCAAAACGCCGCAAATTCGTTCACTGGGGTTTATTATTCAATTTTATTCATTTGGCTTGCACCATGATTTGAATTTCTACTAAGCTTTGGAGTGTGCATGTTTCACAGGTGATAGAGCGATTATTGAATTTCAGGAGGCACACAAATAATATTTGGATTATCATATTATGGTCAACTGATCAATCCAAATAGGTATTTTGGTTGAGAACCGATCTAAGTGCTCTATGTATATTCACTCTTTTTTTGAGGTTTTTAGGGATTTTACAAAAATTTGACAACCCTTAAAGGGCACTTTAAATTAAGTGAGAGCGCTGGCTAAAGAATCGGGGCGTTGTCGGACCAATATTGATTTTTCCTGAAAATTTCAGATTTTTTTGCTTCAGCCGCTTGGGAGAAATCTTGCGTACGGCGGACGGACGGAAAATTTTTTATTGCAGATTTGGATTTTACACCCTTTGAAACGTAAACCATGAAATTTTCAAGGGGGGTTAAATTTTTTTTTTCAAGAGCGATTACAATGGTTTATTATTAAATAATAAACCAATAACCCAAAATCTAAGCGAGATAGTACTGCGCACCTTATCTGATACACCCTGTATGTATATTATTGTTATTACCAGTGACTCTAAAGATATTTAATGTTTCTATTTCCTTGTAATTGGGTTCGCCCGTTCATATAAATAAAAACGTCTGCCAAGTGGGTGTGGCACATAGCTTCCTCGTATCCATAACATGACTGTATAGATCATTGAAAATTATTACTGACTAAGGAACTTCGTTCAATTAGGCGAAGTAAATATTGAATTAGGGTAAATTCATTGTTATGCAGGAGCATAACTTGAGAAAATAAAGGTAGGCATGTTCAACTATTGAACAAACTATAAAATATACCAAATCCGAACAATCCCTGAAAATTTCATCGAAATCAGTCACGAACTCCCGGAGTTATGCATGTAACAAGGATTTCACGTTTGCGGATGCGCAGAGGCTACTATTGATCTGGGGGTCATGAAACTTATAGGGGACCATTTACACATCAAACCGAACAATCCCTGAAAATTTCATCAAAATTGGTCAAGAACTCCCGGAGTTATGCGCATAACAAGGATTTCACGTTTGCGCGTGCGCAGAGGCTACTATTGATCCGGGGGTCATGAAACCTATAGGGGACCATCTACACCCCAACCCGCGCAATCCCTGAAAATTTCATCAAAATCGGATTATAACTTCGTGTAGTTTTGCCCGTAGCAAGGATTTGCTGACAGACAGACACGGAACCAAAATTGTTCAGAAAGGTCTAAAACGGAAAATGCGAGTGGAATTTTTGATTTTGGAGACAAAAAATGTTTCACATTCCGAAAGTGAAAACAATGTTTCCGCTACCTTGGTAGACTCGGAAGCAAAATATACAGGTAGGCTCAAAAGAAATCATAATAATAATAATAATTGAAAGACCATGAATTAATGAAGAACGACGCATTTTCTCAAATACGCAGTTGCCTCTACTTGAAGTTCCTGTTTTTATATTGTGCGTAAGATCGGTTGGGATTGGGGTTGATTTTTTACTGTCCCTCGGGAGGTTGACCTACAGAAAAAATATTGGAAACCAAACCTGGGTGCAGGAAGGACGGACGGAAAAAACCCGAAGTTCTACGCACCTGTTGAGAGGAAAGGAAAAAAAAATCACAGAAAACTTTCCAGCCATCCCAGCTGGAAGATTAGAAGATTAAAAGAACCCTACTTGCTCAAGATTGTATAGTTAGCTGCTTTGAACCCGGTAACGGGAAGGCGCAATGAAGTAAGGGATGTTTTTTTTGGAATATGAGGCATTTCCCCGTTTCATTTTATTTGAACAACTAAAAGATCTCGGCAAGAGCTTTCCAAAAAGGCGCAATATGGAGAGTATTGGATGATCGAAAGTGCCCGAAACAAAGTGATAAAGAGTGCTATATTAGGTACAGCATAGTGGAAAGACATCAACATTGCCGTAGTATTTTTGAATAATTCAAAAACGCGAATAAACAATTATTAATAGCATGGAATCAAAATTATTAGTGATAGAGTTGTCTGCAGATCTGTAGATCTGTGCAGAAAATTTCAGATTTTTTGCTCCAGCCGTTTGGGAGAAATCGTGCGTACGGCGGACGGACGGAAAAATTTTTATTGCAGATTTGGATTCTACACCCTTTGAAACGTAAACCATAAAATTTTCAGGGAGGGTTGACATTTTCTTTTCAAGAGCCATTACAATGGTTTATTATTGAATAATAAACCAAAATGACGACGCAGGTAAATTTTGAGGGCATTTTCCCCTTGTAAGCGAATGTTGTTTACAAACAAACAGCTGGTCACGCGACTGGTTCATGTCACGTGAAACCGGTTATTGAAATTTTCGCCCGTAGCCGTCTGGTTTATCGCAAACGATCTGCCAATAGAAGACATTTACATATCTACCGAACTATGTCAAATTCGCAAAGCAGTTATATGAGAAATACTTTTTCTAAACCGACCATTACTCTCGGAGGAACGATAATCACTTATGGGAGGCGAACATTCAATCGTGCAGTCTCGGATGGAAGTCATAAATCTGTTTGTGTCCAGTACTGAGGCCTGAACAGTACTGAGTTTGTGTCCAAATCTGTTTGTGTCCAGTACTGAAGCCTGAACAAGCCGCTGCCCTAAACCTCCCTCAATCATCCCTTTTCATCATACTTTCCTAGTATCTAAAATAATCCAAAATGACATGACTCAATTAGATAAAGAAAATTATTTCCAAAATGCCATTGATTTGTTATCAATATCAGTACCGACATGCTCGCGAATAAGTGTTGATGGTTTGTCAGAGAAAATACCCATACAGAGTGTTAACCTGAGGTTCTTGCCACAGCCCAAGTATCGATTGTTCAACTAATCAGCTACAAAAATTACCCCTTAACAATTCTGTAATCTTCCTTAGTTTTTGAGTTATGTCTGCCCTAATATTTTTTTAGTGTTATTGACTTAAACACACTAAAATGATGATAACTCCAATAATTGAAGGTGTAACTTCAAATTTTATTATACCGTTGGAAAGACTGTTCTAATTTCCTATCTTCCTGATGGAAAATTAAAGGTTTTTAAATAAGATGAACGGATGAAAAATGAACTTGATGACGTGAAATTGTCAAATCTTGAAAATCTTTATTTTTTAATACTCCAAAATGCGCCAGAATCTCAACTTTCTAACGGTGTGATAAAATATATTTGAAATGGGTAGTAAAATCGGAGTTTAAATGCTAAAAAAATCGTTTTCACTCAAAATTGACTTGCCAATAAAACTTAGTTTGGCATTGGATTTTGTTATGTTCTTCTTTTTCTTTTGTTTAATAAACACGTTTTTCTTTTTATTCTTCCATCAAAAAGTGGAAATCTCAAAACTTTCGATGTATGAGGGAAGTTTTTTTGTGGATTAAATGAACCCCATTGTTCAGATGTATCTGAAATGGTTTTAGATCTTGAAGAATTTTTCAGTGTTTAGGTCATTACCTCTTGAAAACCACCTTGACTTGTATTCGAGGCCCATAGGTAACGGGACCGTACCGTGGCGTTAAGCATACGACTAGGCGCTATGATGGTTTCGTCATTGTCCGTTAATCCTGAAACCATATCTATTTCTGAAAATCCCGTTCCTATGTGAAAATGTTTGAAGCCTTTAATGGACTCCAAATTCCCCAAGCTGCTTTGCGCTGTTGGTTTTTCCCAAGCCACCATTCTTCTGGCAAACGGTCAGTCACCCGTAGTCTCCCCCCTAGCACCCTGGGATAGTTGTAACCCCGTCCCTGATTGGTTTCTACTATCCCCCTCTCTCTGCTCCCCGCAATTCCCCACTCTAAATTTTCTTCACTTCCCCTCCAAATAAAATTCACCCGTTTTTGGTTAACGGAATCTGGAGTCAGTTCTCTCCTTCGTTTTAGCCGACTCTTACACTCTTGTTAACTTGGCTCTCCTGGGACCTCCCTAATATAGGCTGGGACCCCTATGCAGGGTGGATGGGGATCAGTGTGAAAATTTTTTTTGGGTAAAACTACATCGAAAATAGAGTAGAATGCCACCAGAGTGGGGGTCCTATCTCAGTCCATTGGATAGTTATGATTTTTTTAGTGCTTTCACGGTCAACTCCGACCTCACGTCATGAAATCGAGTTTTCTGGAACACTGAAGCGTCCATTTTAATTTTATTACACATTTTCGGATTCAGCATTAAATTTCCTATAAGATAAACATAATTTCAGCCTTATAAAATTTCGATAACTCTGTTCATAATCGCAGTGAAAGGAAAAATTTGAAATTTTTCGATAAAATTCGAAACAGAGCCGACGTTCCAAAAATAGGCCAAGAAGTTGTCAAATCTCATAAAAACTTCCTCATTTCATGAGCTTTCCAACGGTATACTCAATTTCAGGATTACGACATTTTTTCTTTGAGAAATTAAGTTTCAAATACAAAAAACCAAGGTGGGGGCGTCAGTGCAAGGAGTTACTCACGTTTTCATTTCTTTCTGTTTCTTTATTCTTATTTTCTGTTAAAAAAACCTGCAAAGTACAACAAACAAAAATGAATTTAGGTTAACATTTGTTCGAACTGACGTCCCCTGTTACGAATGTAACCTAGATCGTTTTCGAATAGTTCTCACATTAACTAAGAGTGTTAACTTCTCCTGAAGTTTTTGAGCTGAAGCTACAATTTTTCCCCTCAACTCTTCTTCTGTGTTCACCTGCGTTTAGTAGACTTCTTGTTTCAGAAATACCCTAACGAACGTGAGTAACTCCTTGCACCCCCTTCCCTACCAAGATTGACGCCCCCACCTTGGTTTTATGTATTTGAAACTTAATTTCTTAAAGAAAAAATGTCGTAATCCTGAAATTGAGTATACCGTTTGAAAGCTCATGAAATGAGGAAGTTTTTTGAGATTTGACAACTTCTTGGCCTATTTTTGGAACGTCGGCTCTGTTTCGAATTTTATCGAAAAATTTCAAATTTTTCAAATTTTCCCTTTCACTGCGATTATGAACAGAGTTATCGAAATTTTATAAGGCTGAAATTATGTTTATCTTATAGGAAATTTAATGCTGAATCCGAAAATGTGTAATAAAATTAAAATGGACGCTTCAGTGTTCCAGAAAACTCGATTTCATGACGTGAGGTCGGAGTTGACCGTGAAAGCACTAAGAAAATCATAACTATCCAATGGACTGAGATAGGACCCCCACTCTGGTGGCATTCTACTCCATTTTTGATGTAGTTTTACCCAAAAAAAATTTTCACACTGATCCCCATCCACCCTGTATAGTTATCACTTACCAAACTTGACTGACTTCATATCATAGTTATCAAAGTGACTTAATTATCCTAACTAAGTAGTGGCAAAGCAGCATATTTTGGCAGAAGCGCCCTAAGGTTTTATTCAACAACGCCTTTATTTATTTGATTGGTTCACTGTATCGACGAATACGAATTGAATTATGTATTTCCATACTCGTTCATAGAGCATGTATTCATTTGAAATACAGCATCCATCAGTTAACTGATCAATCGTTTACATCTTCCATGGTTTCACCTTAACACCCATGATTGAATGAACCCACTCGGGTTACCACACGATCTACGACGGTATATTTCATCGCTCGTTATTTGAAAAACCTCTTCTTCGGTCGATGAAAATCGATCGTCACGGTCAGGTAGTCGGTCGAGCTGGAGAACCGGGAGGTCTGAGCTTTACCGCGTGGCTGGTAGCCGCTCAAGTATTTTCATCTTGAATACAATCACGAGGTATGGAGGCGCGAAGTGTCGAGTTTAGATAATGTACCACACTACGTGTGATGTCCATAGATAATGTGATTTACGTAGGAGTGCCACCTGATACTTAAGATTGGTCAGGGTGTTTAGCAATGTTTTTCCATAAGTCGATTACCTAGTTATTACTGGATGTAATAAACCAAAACTCGCATATTTAGGTCAATTCAGTATTTCCCGGTACAGGTAGACGTTTCCGAGACGAAATAAGCGTCAAAACAGGAAACATTAAGCCTGGGCGACTGGATTAGTGATGAAATCCCTTTGAATATACAAACACGATCGTAAACCCAACGAATCCTTTCAAACCAGCCCGGAGGTTCTTTGATAGGATTACGCCGAGGGAACGTCCTAATTTCTACCGGTAATTCACCTGGGTGTATTTGTTATGGTTTATCATTTCCCGGTAGGTAAGTAGGTAGGTACATTCTACAAACAAAGGCAAGCAATTAGTTTTATGGCAAGATTGGTTGGTAACTACCTAAATTCATTTTCAGCATTTCGATGTTGAAAAGTTTTATTCTTGAAAATATATAATTAGCGACTTTTCCTTCCCCCACTAGAATTGTACCGCCCAAAGCTGCCTTTTGGACGATTGCAAATTGATGGAATTTAAAGAGAAAGGAAGATGTGGGAAGTTTAAATGAATAGAATTCCATATTTGCGGGAATCGTGCTATTTCCCGATTTCAACGGAGACTAATTCAATTCCTTAAACTTTTCACTAAACATTGACCTGTGTTTAGAAATCAACTAGCTTTTCACGCAAAGCCACAATAACGTAAGATCTATAAAGGAATTAGATGCACTACATCTGAAGACACTCAAATAAAATATCTAAAAATATCTGCGAAATACGAACCTTCTTGTTCCTCCATTAGAGTGAAAAATTTGCTTGCTTATTTGCTAGAAAACACTTGGAATCAGCACGTCAAAATAATGAAAACATTACTCATACCGTACGAGTCACACGTTTGTGAATATTTTTAAACGTGAAAACATCTTTTACTGATCAAGGAAAAGCAATTATGTCTATTGTTCAATTGTATGCCTCGCTTATCAGTTATCAGCGAATATCTAAAAACATCAACAAGGTTTAAGGATGCAACGCTACTCTGTGGATTGGCAAAGAAGTTGGTGTACACCATGCGGTAGATATACATTGCTCCAACCAATTCGAATAATGAATGAGATTTCCTACTTGCAGTGATGCACATACAAATATTATCTACTTATTGCTCGTCAATTCTTTAAAATAGTGATACAGTTCCGAGATATCTAACTGCTCGACGTTCTCTGTGCTTTACTTAATTCGCTTTTTGTAGGGATGCAGTGATTCAAATAATTGGACAATTCTCCACAGTTCAATGATAATTCTTTTATATGTTCTTTTGCATTCATTAAAATTTAATGCATTAATTTGCATTTAATGCAATTAAAATCCCACAGAACTGTAGGACTGTCTAAACAACATCAACAAGGTTTAAGGATGCATCACTACTAGAGGTCGGTGTACACCACGCAGTAGACACACATTGGTCTGTCATAACCTATTCCAGCACCTAATTAGTGAGATTACATGCAGCGATGCACATGCGAATATTATCAACTTATCGCTCGTCGATTCTTTAAAACAGTGGTATAGTTCCGAGATACGTAAGTAAATTACAGTCAGTTCTTCGTGGTTTACTCAATGCGCCGTTTATAGGGAAATCTGTCACTGTTAATGCAGTGATACTTGGACATAATTCAATAATTGGACAATTCTTCACAACTCAATGATAATTCTGTTGTATGTTCTTTCGGATTCATTAAATGCGATGTAAATCCTACAGAACCATCAGGAGGATTAACAAAATCCTTGAAAATATCATTAAAACGCTGCAAATTATTTCACTGGGGTTTATTATTCAATGATTCATGATTTGAATTGCTACTAAGCTTCGGAGTGATGCTTGTTTCACAGGTGATACGATTATTGAATTTCAAGAGATATGCATAGAGCACGTAAATCGGTTCTCAACCAAAATACCTATTTTGATTGATCAGTTGATCATATTTGTGTGCCTCCTGAAATTCAATAATCGCTCTATCACCTGTGAAACACGCACACTCCAAAGCTTAGTAGAAAAAATTTTGAATTCATTGAATATTAAACCCCAGTGAAAGAATTTGCAGCGTTTTTTTCAAGAGCGATTACAATGAAAAAATATTCTATTTGAAAATTTTAAATTTCGTAAGAAATGCATATCAGAATGCTTCAACCCGTGTGAATAAACCCTTCTATAATAATAATATCCACATTCACTACATCACTAGGTTACTGCGATAAAAAAAAATAAATAAAACGCTGTTTTTGTTTTGATCGCAGTCACCTAGTGATGTAGTGGATGATGGATGCTAATGTTGGCACCATAAATCAGGCCATACATCGGGAATGGTTTGAGCTACGGACCTGGGGAAGGGCTCATTCGATTCCTCATGGAAAGTTCTTCAAAAAATGTCCAAATTTAGGCCGCCTTGACTTTTTTTGAGGTTTTTAGGGATTCTACAGAACTTCGACAACCCTTAAAGGGCACTTTAAATTAAGTTAGAGAGCTGGCTAAAGAATTGGGAGTTGTCGGACCAACATGGATTTTTCCTGAAAATTTCAGATTTTTTGCTCCAGCCGTTTGGGAGAAATCGTGCGTACGGCGGACGTTGGGAAAATTTTATTGCAGGTTTGGATTCTACACCCTTTGAAACGTAAACCATGAAATTTTCGGAGGGGGTTAGAATTTTTTTTCAAGAGCGATTA
The DNA here is from genome assembly GCA_031894815.1 of Creontiades dilutus. Classification (NCBI taxonomy): domain Eukaryota; kingdom Metazoa; phylum Arthropoda; class Insecta; order Hemiptera; family Miridae; genus Creontiades; species Creontiades dilutus. The sequence goes on from JAVIWC010004717.1 coordinate 408,414, forward strand.
CAATGGTTTTTATTATTCATAATAAACTAAAATCAAACATTGCAGTGAAACGTAAATCGTAGCGTTTTGATACTTGCGAATGCGGAATAGTTCAATCAGTGTATTTTATACAAAGGTATACAGACTGATTCAAGACCTTGAAATTTTTAACAAAATTTGGATGATTTATGTCAGGTTGTATGAATTTTGAGCATTTAGCAAGAGAACACAGTTATATTATAACGAAATGTGTCAATATGCTGTTTTGGATATTCAGAAACGGGTTTGCACCAAAAATCCTTCCATTAACATCTTAAAACTTATCTTATGCGTTTTACCTACGATCATAAGAATCACCGGTACTTTTCCGTTATCTATCGTCAACGATATAACATTTAGATTGAATGATATATCTACAAGATTCTGATGGCTTTTTTTAAAGGGCAATTAAATTCTTCGACCTCTTTGTTTCGATCGGCACTAAATTCAGTTTCACCTACGAATAGGATTTTTCGCACAATCATGAACCCCGTGTGACAGTATTAAGGTAGTACGTCCAACGAAATCGTGATTGAGATATGTCACAGTGGACATTTTTCTTTCGGTAATCAGAAATGAAGGGAATATTGTGTTGAATTGCGTGAAATATCGTCTGGAACTCGTTTGTGTGGCTTTGATCGAACTGTTGTTTGTTGACTTGTTCACGACGTGTATGATATAACTTGGCATCGTTCTCTAAAACAGCTGAATTGCGATGAGAAAACCCCAGAATTAGCAAATGAAGCAAAGGAATTTCGCAAGTAAATAATAATTGAGGCAATCCATTTATTTTTGAGATTTTACACAGGCAAAACATTGTGCACTGAAGCTACTGAAAACTTGAAACTGTCAAAGATGAGGACCAACTGAACTGTCTTCCGGTGAGTTTGAATTAAAAATACAAAGATTTATTTGTCATTTTGTGCAATTAAGTTCACACTTGAGAGTGGCATTAAAAAAAGCGTTTGGAACTGTTTTAGTGTGTCCGTTAACAAACACGTTAACAAAACCAGGCACGTTTACACGACAGGAGATTGTTGGATTTTCCACAATTGAGGGTTAGAGTATTGAGAAAAAACGAATTTATTGAAAATTGGAAACGAAACTGGAAATCTCACGGATGGTAGTAAAAGAAATGTTCTACAGACCCCTGGATTTAAACATGGGGCGACAAATTCAAAAGGATTTGAATTGAAAATTTGATGATTCGCTCGACTTTGTATGAAATTTACGGTATAGCAAAGAAAAACATTGGAAATAGAAAAGTTTGGAGTGTCCAGTTTTGTATAAACCCAGGCAGTTTTACGATCTTCAAAACAGTTGATAACCCAAGAATTTCCGCCCTGAGAAAATCCAAAAAACCCAAGATTGTGTCTGGAGTTTTGTGAAATAGAGAAAGAAATATATCTCCCTATATAGAAATTTGATGGAATTTCATGATTGGATATTGAGCAGAAGTAATTAAAACAGGAGTTTCAAGGAGGAAGACTGTGCCTTTTCTTAATTAAGCACTTGTAGAACTAACAAGGGAGAATTTCCTGTACGAACATGAATGTAACAAGTTCGAACGCTTCGATTGAATTTCGACCGATTCCTTCCGTGTGGATTTCGCCGTTTGACCTTCGTATCCTCGCGTCCAGACATCGCCTTCCTGAATTCGGCACCTTTTTGCAAGACCGTAGCAGCGACGTCAGGTTTGACCCGGTCACGTTGGAAATCTTCAGAAGGTCGCGAAACGTAGCTCTGATATTTCTGAGTGCCCTCGGACTGCACTTATTGAGAAAGGTGGTTCGTAGAGTTCATCCGTACGGCAAAGCCTTCGCGACCATTTGCTTTTTGGTTCTATCAATTCTCAACGGCGATGAAGTTGACGTGGCGCTGTTTTTCGTTCACAACGGTAAACCCTTTATACTACCCGTCATGGAAGCTCTGATCGAAGGTTTAGCTTTGATTTTGTTAACTATCCAGCCGCCGTACGTCGTCCTGATTCAGAAAGGAGTGACTAGAATACTATTTGTGCCGGTATTTCACAGAATCGTAATACTATTATTCGACTATTTCGAATGCATTTTACACAAATCTGAACCGAAATACTGTTTGAGGCAACGAATTCCTTTGATTCGATATATGAATTGGATGGCAAGAAACAATTCTACCCTACTGTGAAGTTTTCACTTCCACATCGAAGCATGTGTGCCAACCTAAGAATAACATGAAATACCAACCTAAAAATACAAAACTAGCAGAAATGAAATGACCCTGTTCAGCTTCATTCAAATTCAAAAATAAAAGTTGTTTTAATTGAAGATTTGATGTTGATGCAACACAACCGTCTTAATGCTAAGGAAAAACGCTGCAAATTCTTTCACTGGGGTTTATTATTCATTTGGCTTGCATTCATGATTTGAATTTCCACTAAGCTTTGTGTTTTACAGGTGGTAGAGCGATTATTGAATTCAGGAGGCACACAAATATGATCAACTGATCAATCCAAATAGGTATTTTGGTCGAGAACAGATTTACGTGCTCTATGCATATCTCCTGAAATTCAATAATCGCTCTATCACCTGTGAAACACGCACACTCCAAAGCTTAGTAGAAATTCAAATCATGAACGCAAGCCTATTGAAGAATAAACCCCAGTGGAGGAATTTGCAGCGTTTTTTCTGATTTTTTAAATAAATAAATAACAAACTAAAAAAAATACCAAGGTACCCATTGTTGTCATTTTCAAGGGTGAAATTGGATTTGAACATATTTTGAAATTATTGTGCCGAATTTAGTGGTTAGTCGGTTGAAAAGCGTTCAACTTTGAACGTAAAACTTATTCAACTGTAAGGATAAAACCGTATACCATACCATGACAAATCAAATAGGGCAAAAAAACAGATCAATTGAATTTTTAATTATTTTCTATTCTTAATTAGTTCAAAATTAAAAACGTATCCACGATTGAAAGTTGTTAATAGAAACGTGATAAACTTACGACATTTTTGGTGGGTCGTGGGATTGAGCACATAGGTGGACCACGGAACATTCAGCTACCAGAGGCGGAGTTCAAATGCAGACTTCTTAGCGAGAAGTCTGTTCCTCAGGCTAGCGCGGGAGTAGGGGTGGGAGTCGTTCTTAGCCGGTAGTTGCTCCTTTCGTACCTGCTCCGAAATCACACAACTTCCCAAATAGTAATTCAAAACTTGTACCAAGAATGAATTTAATACAAATTTGTGATTAAATCCTTCTCACACTTAAATTCGAGATTTTGAAGAGTTTTCGTACAAAATCAATCTATCGTCATAGCACCAGAATTTTGTTCATGAAATCCTTGATAAGAGTAGGAGTGGGAGTCGTTCCCAGTCGGTAGCTGCTTTTTTCGTACCTGTTCCGAAATCACACAACTTCCCAAATAGTAATTTAAAACTCGTATCGACAACGAATATAATACTAATTTGTGAGTAAATCCAATTTACAATGAAATTCGAGATTTTTGTACAAAATGAAGCTACTGCAATGGTTTTAGAATTTTGTTCACGAAATCAGTTTTTGAGGCATTCTGTAGCAATTCTTGAACTTCAACACAATATATCATAAATATCCTGGGAAGGTGTGTGTGTTCTTTATTACAGCCCTCCATTTTCAAAACTTGTGTAATCCATTTCAAATCAAAATCAAATATTCATTTATTGGGAACGATAATGAAATTACATTACAAAGATTATGAAGACAAAGTAATTTTACAATTTGGTACATAAGTTTAAAATGAACAGAAGTAAATAACGTTGGCACCCTCCCGTAGGAAAAGAACGAAAACTTGTGCTCTTCAGGGCCCCTGAATCAGGGAAGTTCAAATAATAATGAAAAAAGATTTTAAAAAATGAATACAGTGCCAAATTGTATGATTGAAAACTAAAATAATTATAAATTAAACCAAAAAATACTTAGTATACCTATGTATAAAATAATGGAAATAAATAAAGAATAGTTTTACTGGAGTCATATTGGTCGGAAATAAGTGTCTAATTCTTTTGTAAATAACAATAAATTGCGAAAAAGAAAAATATTTATGCCTTTTTCATAAAAGGATCGTAAAGCTTGAACATTAGCATTTCTTTTGGAAAATTCAGTCTTCACAGGTGGCAAAGTTATCCGTTATCCATTTCATACCATTCTTTCTTAATTTAAAATACATGATTTGTAACCCCTCTCTTTAGAGTTCGAAAAGTCAAAAACGCCACCGATTTTATGTTATTACATATTTGAATGAAGGTCCGTTGGGCTCACTTTTAAGTTAAGATATTTGCATTATTTGTTAGGGGTGGATTTCTACAAGTATGGAACATTTCCCAACCAATTTTGCGTCCAAAACTATAAAATGACAGCCCACATTTGGACCATAGCATCTGCAGGCTAGAAGTTCCCACTAGATTCCAAATGGAGTTCATGTACTAATGAAATAAGTTTCACATTTATTTTAAGAGAAAAGACTCCGAAAAACCGCCCGTACAAGCTGTATGAGCAGCCCTTGAATGGATTGTCTATTACTCCAATGGATAGAATGGAATATTACTCTCAATGTTCAACATTTTCACCATAAAAATGAGATTTACTAAGTCATATGAGCTCGGACGGGTCTGGGACCCATCCCAATCGGTTTATCGTCCAAAATTACCAAAAAATGTCAGTAACGCTTCAAATTCCATCAAAATCTGTTCATTACCCTCCAGAAAATCTACCCATTTCTAATTTTGCGCATGCGCGATGATTATTGTTCACCAAGCAGCAATGAAATTGATAGCGCACCATCAAGAACCTAATCACCGCAATCCCTGAAAATTTCGTCAAAATCGAACGAAACTTGATTTAGTTTTGCCCACGTGACAACTGGCGCAGACAGACAGACAACCTAAACAGGAACCTAAATTGATTCAAACTCGAAAACGCAAGAAAAAAGTGGACTTATTGATGTTGGAAACCAATTGGTTTAAATTGTTTACAAAAACACTGCATTTTTCATTGATCGGAAGATAAAAAGCAAAATACTGGTTGAAATACGGAAAGTTTAAAGTTTTCCTCAACGGTATCCTCAATTTTAAGGCTTTAAATAAAAAATTAAGAAGGCGGGTGAAGTCGTTTTTATGACATTGAGTTCAAAATACATAAACCAAAATCTGAAAAAAATTTAAAATATTTTCTCTAGGAAGGATTTATTGTAGAATTTCTAATTCGAAAATTATTCAAATTAAAGGGACTTTGGATTGGAATTTACTAATAGAATCGATCCCTGAAGATTTTGTACACAATTCCAACGATTCGTTACCTTAAATAGTAAAACAATCTCGAATGAGAGAGCCAATTTTTTTGCTACAAGAGTGCAAACATGCTAAAATTTAATAAATGATAATAAAATATAATAGATAATTTGATAATAATTGAAATAAAATGTTTATATAACTCACCTTGTTTGTACACGTGTTTCAGAAGTATCAATAAAAGCAAATTTTGATATGCACAGAGTCGAGCTGAGAAATATTTAAGGATAATTCGGTAGGTGGTTATTCAAATTTGTGTTGACCTTATAATTTATTGCAAATTGATTATAAATATTGATTAGAATTTCAATAAAAATCATTAAAATGACAAGGAGGTGATTGATTTTGGATAGAATTGATGTAAAATAAACGCCACCTGCCTGTAATTATATCCAAAAGTCAGGAAAACGTTTGTTCGATCTTTATAGGATTTTTACCGGGTTTTCACGGGAAAGCCGGGAGTGACAGCACCGCTCTCGTGGCTGGAAGTGAAACTAATGAAAACCCGTGTCGTCCCCACTCCTCCTCTCCATCGCCTGGATAAGAATTTAATTTGAAGTTTACCGAGATCAAATCTGTCAAATCAAAAACAAACAAACGGGCGGATCGTCATTTGTAAATATATTGTCAAGCAGGTGACACGCGCGGGTCGTATATTAGGTGGGTAACGCGAGTTACGATGCACCCGCGCAACGTGAGCGCATTGAAGGATGACTCGAGCGTTTTCTGATGGATTTGAAACTCGCTTTAACGTTTGGAAGAATGAAAGCTTCAAGAAATGATATCTGTCGGCAATTTCTAAAGACAATTGAGCTATTAGATAGAGCTTGATCGCTCCCAAAAAACGCTGCAAATTCTTTCACTGGGGTTTATTATTCAATGATTTGTGATTTGAATTTCTACTAAGCTTTGGAGTGTGCGCGTTTCACAGGTTATACAGCGATTACTGAATTTCAGGAGATATGCATAGAGCACGTAAATCTGTTCTCAACCAAAATACCTATTTCGGATTGACCAGTTGATCATATTAAATATGATGTTGTGCCTCCTGAAATTCAATAATCGCTCTATCACCTGTGAAACACGCACACTCCAAAGCTTAGTAGAAATTCAAATCATGAATCATTGAATATAAACCCCAGTGAAAGAATTTGCAGCGTTTTTTTCAAGAGCGATTACAATGGAAAAATATTCTATTTGAAAATTTTAAATTTCGTAAGACGGAGCATGCATATCAGAATGCTTCAACCGGCGTATCGGCTATGAACACTTTTAGGAGTTCACTCCAGTATCCACATTCACTACATCACTAGGTTACTGCGATCAAAACAAAAAAAACTGTTCTTTTTGTTTTGATCGCAGCAACCTAGTGATGTAGTGAAGTGGATGCAAATGTTGGCACCATCAGGAATACATCAGGAATAGTTTGATCTAGTGACCTGGGGAGGGGCTCATTCGATTCCTCATGGAAAGTTCTTCAAAAATTGGCTACAAAGCCTTTTAAGAGTTCACTCCAGTATCCACATTACAACATCACTACGTCACTAGGTTACTGATATCAACACAAAAACAATAATAAACCAAAATAACGCGAATGTTGGCACCATAAATCGGCCATACATCGGGAATGGTTTGACCTACGGACCTGGGGAGGGGCTCATTCAATTCCTCATGGAAAGTTCTTCAAAAAAGTCCAAATTTAGGCCGCCTTGACTTTTTTTGAGGTTTTTAGGGATTTTACAAAACTTTGACAACCCTTAAAGGGCACTTTAAATTAAGTGAGAGAGCTGGCTAAAGAATTGGGGCGTTATCGGACCAACATGGATTTTTCCTGAAAATTTCAGATTTTTTGCTCCAGCCGTTTGGAGAAATCGTGCGTACGGCGGACAGACGGAAAAATTTGTATTGCAGATTTGGATTCTACACCCTTTGAAACGTAAACCATGAAATTTTCCGGGGGAGTTAGAATTTTTTTTTTCTTTTCAAGAGCGATTACAATGGTTTATTATTGAATAATAAACCAAAAGATGGAAATGACAAATTTTTTTTCCGGCATCCGGGAAGCTAATAAATTAGTCGCATTTCACAAAATGTCAATCATCAATTTGTACATTTATTTGTAGAAAATCACTACTGACTGTTACAAGGAGTTCTTTGTATGTTAACATTAACAATGAATGCGTTTGATACTTCTAAAACGCAAGGTAAATCAAAATAATACAAGTGGGGTTAGCATATTGTAGATTAATTCATATAAGACAGGCTTTCAGATTAAATAGGAGAGTAGTCATCGTTACAGGCACCTCCCAGATCGACGTTTTGAAAAAATTTCGTAAACCTAGGTCCAGTAGTATCAGAGCCAAGCTTCGAACAGCATATACCAGACAGACGCATGGATTTTTTGATTGATCTAAAAATTTTCTCAATCGAAAAAAGATCTGAATTTTTGATTGACCTAAGTGGCCGAGATTATTCACACATTCTGGATCGACGTTGGATTGTTGAGGAAAAGTTCCTATACTTAGGTCCAGTAGTTTAGAAGAGAAGCTTAAAGCGGCATATACCAGACAGACAGATTTTTTGAATCATTGTATCTTGAAACGCAATAACGTTTGAGAGGAGGCTTTAAATTTTTCCTTGGTCGATTACACAGGTTCATTATTGAAAATAACAGACCAAAAATAAACAGAAACAATCTTTTTGCACTAATTAGCACTGTTTTGCTCCCGACAAATTCAAACTCGAGCCTGACTATCTCCTGCGATCTCACGGTTCCTCTAACTGCTAAATAATTACAGGAAGGGAAAAGCAGCACACGAATTGGCACCGGACCAATAACTCAAACCTCAACGAAGCCACAAATTAACATCCATCACTCAAATGCCTGCTCTCAAGTTCATTTTGAATGAATTATGTGTGCTCAAGTGGAGCTTTACATAACAAATTAGCCAAATCTTTGTGTATAAAGCAGGTGAATGTTGAAATATCTACTTTTCTTAAGAATGTTTGTTATGCCTCAATCCCAAATTTTGTACATTGCATACAGATGATAGAAGAACAGACGCGAGCAAGTGAAAATTTGCTAGTGAAGCAAATCCCACTAGTTGGACCCTGGATGTCCAAGTTGTCAGTGGCAGCGTGGACATGGAGCAGACCTGGAGGGCTAAGATAAGCAAATATGATAGGAACGACCTGCGGCAAGCGGTATCTGAGCTAAAAGGAGTGGCACCTAACAACATCAAGGTTATGGCTGCGACCGTGTCATGGCGCGGAGTGTGGTGCGGGAAAAGTGCCACGGAGTTACTTGAGCTGGGCATCTCGTCGGGAGTACTTCGTGGTATCACCACCCGCGTCATCCGGGGCTCGTACTAGAATTGGTGGTCATTTTATAGGGGCACTTCCTTTCATCCCTCCCTTCCTCCTCCTTCATCCACAACTTCCCATATCCCAAGGGCCGGCGTCGGGTAAACCTGGGCGTCCTCCCCACTTATATTTCATTTAGTTTTTTCGTTTTCATTTAATGGCGTGCCCCCTCCGTCTTCAAGGGGAGATTATTTTTAAAAAATGGTGACTTACTTGTGGTATAAATGGACCAGTACAGACGTCATGCCTGGCAAGCGGTTCTGTGCTTTATAGTTGTGTGCTATCTGTGAAGATGATTTGTGTACGGGACCATGCTCGAGGAACAGCAAGATTCACCTTGCTCAGAAGCGAAGGAGAGTCGGCCTCTCCAAGCATTATTCTACAGGAAAAAGAGATATCCGAGAGGCGTCTATGATCACCAAGGCCCAGCATCCCACAGCCACAACCAAGTGCATCATTCACTGAGTGGGGGAATATGAAGCTCACAGGCCACACATCTCAGAAACTGGCGGTGTACTCTTTCAATCTGATTGAAGTGGCAACTACAGTGGGGACTACAAACAACAGATGCACATTCTATTGCTGAAAGGAAAAGAGCTCTAAACAGGGCAACTATTGCTGGTTTATGCGTTAATACATGAGTGCTCCGCTTGATGAAGCCCAATACTCGCATAGCCCTAGATGTCACAGCCTTAATACGGTTAGAGAAGGTAAGGTGATTGTCGAGGATCACTCCCAAATCACGTTAAGTTGTGATGGATATGGTCAGTTGGCCCCTTCCCGATTTTAGAATCTGTCGTCTTGGGAGATGAATCGGACGCCTGCAAGCGTCTGGGTCATCCTCTGAGCGTGGCGGAGCATAATTAATGCATCCATCTGCTCGGAAGGGGCTACTATACCATTCCATCACCCTCACAAAGTAACAACCCGCCCAAGTGTTGCAGCAGCCGAGAAGGCCATTGGGAGAATATCCAAACGGATTTGCAGATACTGGAGTAGACATCAAGTGGCAACGTAGATATCACACAATAACAGGGAAACTCGAGTAGACAGCATAATACCAATGGAGCGGCTTCCTCCGAACTGTTCATGAGTAAATCCTGCTTCTAATTTGGTACAGCTTCACAATGATAAGTACAACTATCATATAGTATAATTATAATTAGGCTCTTTTGCTTCATACTGTCCTACACATAGTTTCGAAGGGACTCCCCACCCCACAACAGGTTTTCTAATTGTGCTCTGTATGAATGAAATAGTGAAAAAAGTCAACTGCAATGTCCCGGGGAACAAAGATACTAAAAGTATTTTTGGGTTAGGAAGATATTGTAGTTTTAGATACGAGTGGTAGAGAATGGGATGCACGTTTTGGTGTGCGGCCCAAGAAACGAGGTGCCTAACGTCATTTTGGTAGTTACTCCAATTTCCACCTCATTAGAAAGCGATTGGCTACCACATGATACCCCACATATTGCATGACGTGACTTATTTTCCTTCAGGTGCAACATGGATGCAGAAGAGGATGTGCGCCACTTCTCTGCAATCTGCCCTGTGCTGCGGAGTTCAGGATCCGCTCCCCAGGAGAAAGGGTGTTAGACACGTTAGGACTTGAAGCCCATTGTTGTATCACATTTTTAACCTAGAAAAGGTTTTTCCGATTTTTGGGATCGAAAAACGACAGGAAAAAGTGAGACAAAAGTAGCGCGTATTTTATAATGATTTGCACTTACAAACGATCGTTGCTAAGGAACTTTATTTGACACCAGACCACAACTCACGCTGCTATTTTCCCCCTCCTTACATCCCGGAGAACTATTGGTTACGAATTCGTTTGTTGACAAAACTTCTAATTGGAGTGAAGACTGTTTTTGGAGATTTTTTGTTCTGTACCGTCATTACAAGTTATGGCCAATATTGGTTTTTGATAGGTAAAATAAGTGATGTAATTTTTGGAGTCAATGTTATCCATGTCCCGAGCGAAGATCACATCGATGCACGACCCTCCTCCCCTAGGTGTATAAGCCATTAGATTCAATTCGAAAAAATCTTCAGTGGAACCCTTGGTTTGGGCAACCATGCTGAATATTCTCGGATTCCCCAAATCGTTTTGGGGTCTCTGGAAAGATTCAGGATAGATTGGAAAAGTTCCACGCCAGTTACCGGGGTCAGATCTTTGATAATACAATACAGTGAGAGTTACAAAAGGTATCTTATATAATAAAGTGACAGAGAGATGAGAGAGAGGGAGCAAAAACCTTTTCAAGGTACATCACATTATTATTTTTCTTCCCCTACGCCGTGGTCGAATGTGCTTCAGCCAATAGACCTCTGGCAAAATTTTCCTATTTTTGACCATTTGGTCTTTCATGATTAAAGTTTTGTCTAATGCCCTCGAGTCGATTGCAGTCAAAAAGATGGACGCCTGTCATGATAGATGTTGAGTGGCACAGAGAACAGGACGGGTCATCCCTCAGCCGGATGCGGTGGAGGCGGGCGCTCAGATAATCGTGGCTAGTAATGAATCTGAACGTAGGGACTGAATGATGACGGGGCAGGTAGGAGGGGACACGATCAGCCGCACTCAGTAGAGAGGACCAACATTTGCCTTCGGCCTTCTGCTCGTGGTCCTGGTGTGCCTTACTGCTAACGGCCTCTTTTATTAGCGTTCTGGCCGCAGCAAAACTAATGGGTGCATCAGGCATGGGCATTCGTGACCCCTCCTTGGCTAAGGCGTCAGCTCTCTCATTCCCCCAAATACCCACGTGTGAGGGAATCCACTGCAGAGACACAATAGCTCCGCCACCAACCAGCGTCTCAAGGAGCCTCCTTCCTTTCAGTGCATCATGGGAGTTTGTGTCAGTGTTGGTGCACAATGTAATGATTGCAGCCTGCAAGTCACATAAGATGACGGCCCATGAGAACTCCACAGATTGGAGCATCTCGAGCGCCAGCACTATTGCTCGGACTTCCCCATCAAAATTGCTGGCCAAGCCACCAACTGGTGCAGCAATCACATTATAGCCGTTACGGGGTGCAGGGGGCAAAGCCCCGGCCAAGGCGCGCAGTGCCGAGTTCTCTTCTATTTTTGATGTGTAACTTGGCGTTTGATTGAATAAACATGTTTTCTTCTTCTTCATACTGCATCTTCTAGAAAGCCACATCAATCAATCAGCTGGAAAGGTTAATATCGTCCACCCAAGATGGGTACCCTGAATAACATCCTCGCATGATACAGTTTGGACGAATCAAATGATCATTATATAAAAGGGGAATTATTAAGCTGTTGTGGGGATCAAAACTGCATATTCTCAAGCGACTTCTACGTGCATTTGCAAACGACATACTGGACGTTCCTTGGGCTTCGAGCAAACACTTCTGGAAAAACGTCGATTTCCGCAATTGTGCAACGAGGTCGCCCATAAATCTTTTTATGCATATACTATCCGAATCTCTTATGGTTTGATGCTATTTTTTTATGAAGCTACATTCCATATCAGAGGGAAAGAAGAAGAGCCACAACGACAGGATTTGGGCACTAGAACAACCGCATGCAACAATTGAACACCAGAGAGAGTCGTCCAAAATGAAAGTTTTTGCCTTGTTTGCGGCCCTACGCTTTTGCTGTATCTAGAAGATGTCTATCAGCACTCAAAAAACTTGATGATCCCGTCTTTCAAAGAGTAGCCGGTTCATTAACCTGCAATCATCCACTTACCAGCAAATTTCGACTGAATTATGATGAACCTTCATAGGACACCTTTGTATAAGCCTGATAAGTATTTTGCAACGTTCGTTAATGCCACAAGAAATAACAGCATATCAATTGATTTTGATTGATTCGCTTCCAATCAAAATATAAAAATATTACGACGATTTACTGTAATAAATTTTTATTATAAATAACAAAATAAAAGCATGGAACACAATGAAACTGCAATAATACTCACTTACCTACTCAAATATAGTAAAAGATTACATAAGTTTATGATATTGTATGATATTGCAAACCAAAACTATGTACATTACACTGGCGAACGATGATAGGAATCTTTGCCTTTTAACGTATAATACAGTATACCCCAAAAATATAAGTGGATTGAATTTGTTTATTGATAAATAAAGTTTGCACATAATTCCAAACGCGTAAAACTACCTTCCCTAATCTATGAGAAGATCTTCTTCGTTTAAATCCTGAAAAAAAAGAAGAAACAAAGGTCTAGAGGCTATTGAAAGATACTGGTAGTTTGATTTCTTGATACAGACAGGAGTAATAATCAATAATTGACAAATATTTATTGGCATCTACATCATTTTGTAATGAGCTATAGAGCTAACTTCACAGAATGTAATCAATGATGAAGGACTATACCAAAGTGCAGTTTATCATAATAAGGATCTACCAACTAAACAAAAAATCGAGTTATTGACGAGTTTTTTTTCGTGTTATCGACTTTACCACTAAAACAGCCATTCTTGTTTTCGGAGTAATCTCAAATGGAAACGTTGGAAAGAGCGTTAAATTTCCTATCCGTTTAGTGTCGCTACAATTTTCTGAAGTAAAAAAATAAGCCAAAGTCAAAGTTTCAATTTATATTGGTGAGCACTCAAAGGAAAAAACTAGCCCAAGACCTCAGCTTTCCAACGGTATCATCATTTTTCTCTTTACATTTGAATAAACGTCATTTTACGAGGTTTATTTATGTAGCGTTTAAATAGCGTTTCACACTAAACGGATAGGAAATTTAACGCTCTTTCCAACGGTTTCCTCAAATTTGAGATTACTCCAAAAACAAGGGAGTTGTGGCTGTTTTAGTGAAGTAAAGTCGATAACACGAAAAAAAAACTTAAATCGTTAATAACTCGGAAACGAAGCCTCTAAAAAAAAAGTCTAAGGGGCACTTCTTGTCGCAAATTAGTTTTAAAATCGATCCTTAAAGTTTGGTCCACCTGAAAGGTAGACACCCTGTATATCGAGAAAAAAATTTCTTAAAATATTTTCAAAGACGATAATTCTTTATTTCTATAGAGCTTACAAATACAAACTCCTAATTTAAGTCACGTTGACATTTTTGTTGATATTCATAATAGGGGAAATTTCAAGTGCATAGCGGGCTGCCGCTATTACGAGGTTTGGTGGTTTGGTTGGGACTGGGGTTGGATTTTTGAGTTTGTGTCAGTCGTCAAGTGTGGTAGCATTGTAGTATCTCGTGAGTTGACTGAGTTGTGTAGTGTGTGATGATGGTTGTTTGACTGCAAACAAACTTAAAAAATCCTTACAAACTTTTGCATAATCATGAAGAAGGTAAGTAGAACAGTTTTATTATGTATTTGTATAATTAAAAAATTAGGAGAAAGAGGCTTAAATGTACTAGCTGATAGTAATCGGAAACATCTAAACCATTTCTACGAAAGATGTCTAAATACGTGAGTTTTGCTTTTATATTTTAAGGTGACGTTCGTAACCAAGTTGAAATTTGAGCCAGTATCATTTCTAAATTACATAACATGAGCGAAAAATGTAGGTAAACTAAACGGGCTGGGGGTTGCAAATGGAAGTAAGCGGAAGTTTATCATAATAACATCTATCCATAACCTGTAATTGTGTCAACTCCTGAATGGAAGGAGGTGGTTAGTAGGCGGACTAAGGTCGCGGCTTCACTGGCCATAGCTGATCGCGCTACAAAGTGCAGTTGGTAAGTCAGAGAAATGAGAAGGCAGGAAACAAACGGAGGTGGCTTCACTAGCGACAGTCTGCAGCGTGAAACATTCGACGGCGCGCCACAGAATGTAGAGTCCTTCCTATTCTACCGCTAATTTTGCGCCACTTCCTTGCGCCATAGCTGTAGAATGCAGCGTTGGTCGCGTTTCAGTAACTTGTAGCATGATCGTTCATTGGTCACGTCTACCACACTGACTTCTACTGCTAGTGAAGCCATGGTGGCGTGACGGATTGCAGTTGGTTCTCTGTTGGCCGTGGAGCCACCCAACAGTTGCATGTAACGCGCGAAAATTACGGCGCGATCAACTACAGCCAGTGGGGCCGCGGCCTAAGCGAAAGAAGCCAACTTCCCGCCAGGAGAAGAACAACCTAAAAGAGGCAGCAAACAAACTCAGGCTCGATCAGGTGGTCCTGAACGTCAAAAAGCAGCTGGACACCCCTCAGATAGTCCTCGATGTGTAGGCTAACAAGGAGATTGCACCTCTCTCTGATCAGATGGGCAGAAATGGGACTCAACGGTCGTACCTTGAAGCTTTAATTACGAGCAAAGATACCACACACACAGATACCACATGTTCAAAAGTGGGTAGAGAGGAAGCATGGAGAGGTAAAATTTTTCTTAACACAGTTCCTCTCATGACACGAACTTTTAACAAAGAATGGGGAAAGTAGACGATCTAACTTGTCCAAATTGGGATGGAGGAGATGATGAAGTGTTTCACACATTCTTCGTGTGTAAGCAGTGGGAAACACAAAGAAGATATCTGCAGGATGACCTGGAAATGCCATCTGAGGACATGACACCAGAGAATATAGTTGCCAAAATGTTTGAAATAGAGGAGCATTGGACCTCTGTAGTTGTCTATGTCAAAGGCATCCTGCAGAGAAAGATTGCCCAAGAATGGGAGAGATAAAGGAGGCTACCAGTGGACTGAGAGAACTAAATACGTCCCAAGGACTTGGCTTGAAGTAGTCTGTTGTACAGTTCCAAGCCGAGTTCCAACGTGGGGAAGGGAGGTTTAGTGGGTTTGAACCCTACATAAACCGGAGAGCAGTCCCTTGTGGGTATCTTATGAGATCCGGTTTCCACCTTAGGATCTTGAAGATTCCCTCAACTGCCTAGCAGGGAAAAAAAGGAGTGTGATGGAATGGAATAGTTTCACCTCCCCTAAAGGGCTGGATGCGAGTCATGCCCACATCACTCAGAAGAAAACAAGGACGCTAGAAGGCGCCCAGCTATCCCCAGAGATGGAGGTTTCAATAACCACAAAAGGGCACTATCCATATAGGTATAGGTCTGTAGGGAAAGGAAGGAGGTTCACACATTTGGAGGAGTTGTGGGGAAAACAGAGCTACCAATGTGACCAGCCAAGGCCTGACTGCCCCAGACCCATCCACCATGGTGGCTCCCGTGGCCACTCTAATTGGGAGAGAACTCTAAGGGGAGGTCAGAGCTGCGCAAGGATAGCTTAAATCCCAAAGCCACACACAACAGCAAACTAAAGACTGTCGTATCATGCCAAGTTATTATCTATCACAGCCTAATATTCTTATCAGGTCTTATCTAAAAGGTAATTAACTTCCAAATCGTCATTTCCTCGCTGAATGATTTAGAAAAAAAGATGACGACAAATCTCTCAAAAATAATACTTAGCATTTAAATATTCTTTGTAGGGATTACTTGTTTTTCTTATAGACTACTATTGTCCACTGACCGAACAGACTTAACTCATATGCCTAAAGATCATTTTAAGCCCAATGTCCCAAATGCAGGAATATTTCGAAATTCAGTTTTGTACTACCCCGGTAAGCAAAACCACCACATTTATCACAGGTTGGGGCAATAGCCTGCAAGGGGCAAAGAAAAAAGGGCTTTTTGGAGTCGAATCCTCGTTGAAATTTGCACCTAGTGTTAGTTTTATGTGGTCAAACAATTTTCATTAAACTTTTCTGCATCTTAAGTTCAATGGGAATGTGCCTTTTAGGTGCAACAAGAATTCTCAATGTTCAGTAGAAAAAGTTTCGAAAACACCACTAATCCTTCATTTGAATTATCACACTATTAGATTATATTTACACTTTACACAGATCAACTTAACTTGAGGAATTGAAACTAGAAATATAAAACCGTTTGATTTAAGATGACCAGAGGAGAGCTAGGAAGTAACCTTAAAACTAAATGTTTCACAAATATCACTTCACTATTGGTCATGCCTCACATAAAGGGCAGTTCAGTAAAATGGGGAACCAAGCCTTCCTCAACCTGAGGCTGATCGGGGGCTCTACAAACATGGGCAATCCGGGGACGTTACGACGCCTGATAACTTATAGCCAACGCAGCAGAACCGTTTCTCTGGGGTCTCAACTTGATATGAAGGCGATCTACCAAGTGAGCATCCTGAACTCGTGAAGGGCCAAGAGACCTAGAGCGTCGTCCTCGCCGCACCTAGTGCACGTCGGACCACCGCTGGGGTCCTCTCCTTCCACCCCGTTCGAAAGACACAAGTTTTCCCTCATCCCAACGGGAGAGGAAAACACACTCGAAGAACCGCACTCCTCACCCGCTGTAGCCTTACACACCAGTAGGGCTGTTGGACGACAGTCGTGCTCATCCTGCCAGTAGTCATATGCTTGTCTCTAAGCTTAAGCCATGCAAGTATCAGTACAAACTGTATTAAAGTGAAACCGCAAAAGGCTCAGTAAACCAGTCATGATTCACTCGAGTATACATGACTGTCTTTGGAAACTCGTGATGCACAAGGGCGAGGTCTAGCTAATTTTCAGAGGAAAACCCGGAGTTCATCGGACTTTTGGTTCCCCAAGGAATGAACGAGAAAAGAGTGGCTTTGACTGAAAGAAAGGCATTTCCAAGTTGTACTGTTTGTGGGAGTATATGATAAGGAGTTGGTGTAAGTGGTAAAAGGATTAATAAAAAGTTGACCTGGTAATTGGGGAGAAAATTGAGGAACTGCCGGCTCCAGTTCTCAAGCTACTTAGTATTGGAAACCGAAAAATGAGGACTTTCAAATGGGGTCCCCTGGTTTGTACAATACCTTTTCTGTAATTGTGACTCAAAATTATTCTAAGCTCTATCGTTAGGAAAGTGAATTAAAAAGTGGGTACTCACGCTGGCGTCAATGTCATCCAGATTCATATTCTCGATTTCCAATTCGAGATCATCATCTTCAAAAGCCACAGGCCGTTTCTGCGATTTGGGAGCAATCGGAGCAGGCGCTATGAGCGGCCGAGCGTCGCTGGTGATTTTGGAAGGCGATGGAGCGTCCGAGTAGATCTCAGCCGGGCTGGGCTCAGATCTGTTAGAGGCTTCTGCAAAATCAACGATGAAACCGTTAAATTACTTACAATCAACATTTGGTAATTGTGATCTAATGGTGTGACCTATATGATAGATAGATAGATAAATAGTTCATTTGGCAAAATGTTCAGCATCAACAAGCAATAATCCTCCAATGAATAAACAATACGGCATGCTTTAAGTAACCGTCTGCCTAGTAATATTAATGTGAACAAAAAGGAAGAAAAAATTAAGTAATAATAACAATAGCTAGTAAATACACTGTAGCCCAGAAGCATAATGGTCACCAAAAGTCATACACAACAGTAACCCAAGTTTTTTTCCTGTTTCTAATGCCAGCTGAACTCTGCCCCCATAAATCTTCGGAATTTCCATGCTCCAACGCAGAATCTAACCAGAGGAGTCCAGTCGGGGCCATTCAAGATGGAGACACCCTCTCCACAAGTCAGGATCACACGACGGAAGGCATGTAGTCAGTACTCAGCAAGAACAGGAAATACACAAAGGAAGTGGAACTCATCTTCTCTCTCCCGCATATTGCACAGCGCACACTCCTCTGGCGTCGAGATCGGATATGGCTTTGCATTCAACGAGATCATCTCCGTCCCCATCCTGAAAATCCATTGGACAGCCTCAACCGAATAGTCAGAATTCCCTGAGAAATAAATGCAGTGAACAGCTCGATCCAGCTTGTGGTAGAGACGGAAAGTTTCGGTGGATTCAGCCCTTCTCCAGAAATACGCCCTCTTTTTCTCCTTAAAAGCCTCCACCATAGCATCAGCCTGTGATTTGAACTGTGAGGGGTCCATACTGTATAATATATTGGGCAAGTTCAAGTCCTCTGCCCCAGAACACCACTCCCGTGCCCAGGATGTCCCAGCTCGTGCCACCTCCTTTGCCACAATCCTTGGCAATCGGGAGTCTGGCATTCCAGCCACTCTGATGAGGTATTGGAAATGTAATTTCAGGGTATGAGAGGCAATGGTCTCCAAATTAGTCTCCAAGAGAAACAAGTAATCAGGGGCGAACTAGGGCAGATGCAGTACACGCCTAATAAAAAGTGACTTATATGATGGTCGAGCTTCTAATTGCTTCAACAGGAGACCTAAGATAAATTCCTACGGCCTTTTTTCTATTCGACACATTAATTCCAATACAAATACAGTCCATATCCAATTAATTTATACTTTATTTGGGAGCCCATAACCAGAACCGCCCAGAACATTACAAAACAAGATTGTTTTACAGAACTTGCAATTACATCGCCCAAACTCATTATAAATTGAAATTATTGTACACCAATCAATTAGGAAATGTATTATCACATTTTTTAGTGATTTGATCAATTAAAAAGCTCGTAAAAGTCCATAAAAATCAGGATTTTTTTAATTGAAAATTTCACGTTTTTTCCTACGTTTTCCCCATTTCTTTTTTTTACTAAGCTTACTATTTATTAATACCAAAATATTAATTTATGTACTGATATCAAGTGATAACACAAAACTGTTCAAGAATATTCGACTTTGCTGATTCATTACATGGATACTAAATCACAACTGGCACAAATATCGCCAACGAAATAAAATAAAAAACACTAGATACCCAGTAGAACCACAGAAAACAGGAAGAATGAAGTAAAGAAAAGTTATTTTTCAGGAGGCAATAAAAAAATCCGTAACAGAGGTTCTTTATGGAAAATGAACTTGAAAGTATGGACCATATCTTCAAACTAAAAATTGAAACGTTGATGTGACTCTTCTCTACTACGCTTAAAATTATGAACGCTTGATGTCAATAGTTGAATTAAGAATTAAACCTAAAGAAGAAGAATCATTTGCTTACCAGAAACATCAATAAGGTTGCTGACATTGGCAGGAAGAGTGGTGGGGGGTTCGTACGTAAACAAACCACTTGCTTCGGCTTCTTTCATTTCTTCGATCGCATTCCTTTCGTAATTAGGCTGTGGAACGAAGAAATAGTTACTAAATAATTAAGAAAAATCAAAACCAATCAATAATCAGTTGGAGTCATAATCAGACATTGTGAATAGGGATGGTGGTTTTTAAATTGCGGCGAACGATTTTTTTAGGTGGAAAACTGAAGGGATTATTGAGGTAGGTCAAGTTTACATAAAAATTATCAAAGTGGGCGATGGTAGGGGGTGGCAAAATTTTACCAGACATGGATTTTGCCCCTAAAAAGCAGAGGAAAGATAAACTGTAATTCATTGTTTGCAGCCAGATATCTTAGATGTTAGGTCATACTCTCGAGGTCAATAAATGGCAAGGTTAGTGCAAGAGTCCCGTGAAGGTTTGAACAATATTCTACAAGAATGTAGGATTCTCCCAAGTTATTGCCGTCATCCTGCTCTTATACTTGGGTTTGGGACTTGATGATGTGGTAGCCAATAATTGACACCTACCAATAATCACAAACAGCAGGTTTGTTCCAACAACCAGGGCAGCACAACAGCTGTTCACAACTGGTAACCTGAGCCATCCAACATCCACTTAACCTAAGAATAATTTAAGAGGTTTCAATTGCCTAAGGTTTCCTTTGTTAATAGCTAGGGATGGAGCCCCTCAGAGCCATCCGTTTTCATTTAACAGCAGTTCAATCCCTATCAACAGCTCATTCACGTTGAAACAGCTGTGGTCCAAGGCTATGGAATGGCTCAACTTGTTGGAACAGCAGTCACCATTATGTACCGTAATGGCACCACTTGTTGGAATAAATCTAATACTTTCACAGACGTGGATTTTGTACCTCAAAAAGCAGAATTCTCGAGGTCAGTATACAGCACGTTTAGTGCAAGAGTCAGTGAAGAACTTAACCTAACCACTTAACCTGAGAATAATTTAAGAGGTTTCAATTGCCTAAGGTTTCCTTTGTTAATAGCTAGGGATGGAGCCCCTCAGAGCCATCCGTTTCCATTTAACAGCAGTTCAATCCCTATCAACAGCTCATTCACGTTGAAACAGCTGTGGTCCAAGGCTATGGAATGGCTCAACTTGTTGGAACAGCAGTCACCATTATGTACCGTAATGGCACCACTTGTTGGAATGAATCTAATACTTTCACAGACATGGATTTTGTACCTCAAAAAGCAGAATTCTCGAGGTCAATATACAGCACGTTTAGTGCAAGAGTCAGTGAAGAACTTAACCTTAACCACTTAACCTGAGAATAATTTAAGAGGTTTCAATTGCCTAAGGTTTCCTCTGTTAATAGCTAGGGATGGAGCCCCTCAGAGCCATCCGTTTTCATTTAACAGCAGTTCAATCCCTATCAACAGCTCATTCATGTTGAAACAGCTGTGGTCCAAGGCTATGGAATGGCTCAACTTGTTGGAACAGCAGTCACCATTATGTACCGTAATGGCACCACTTGTTGGAATGAATCCAATACTTTCACAGACATGGATTTTGTACCTCAAAAAGCAGAATTCTCGAGGTCAATATACAGCACGTTTAGTGCAAGAGTCAGTGAAGAAGACTACATGGGGCAAAATTCCACTGGAAGGTTTCCCCAATATAGTTCTTCCAGTTTCATGTGATTTCCTAACCTTGATCAAGTTTGAATTAGTGTGTGGACTAAAAGAGCAATTGCCTTCTGTTACTAAAAGGAAAAACATGCTTAAAAACTGTTCTTAAGTCTATGTTTCGTCAACTTGCACTTGAAAATAGCGAATAATTACATCAAAAGTGTGAAAAACACACTCACCTCATTTTCCCTGGGAGAACCAGTGCGATCACGACCAGGTTTGTCATGGCGACTGATAAGATGTAGACACAGACACTGCCTACTTGATTCCCACCCAAACTCTTTCCGCTTTTTTAAAAATGCAAGTGGAACCTTTTGCCCAGCGGAACCTTTTGCCCCTACCTACCCTATAGGTTGGACCTTCTGTTAAAAAAACAAAAATAGTAGGTTTGTTCCAACAGCAGCTGTTACAACAGCGACCAGCCTTCTAGATTACTGTTCACAAGTTAACTTGAGCCTCACCTAACATCCACTTAAGATGTTTCAATCGCCTAAAGTTTCCTTTGTTAAAAGCAGAGAATGGATCCCCTCAGAGCATCAGTTTCATTCTAACAGCAGTTCAATCCCTTTCAACAGCTGTTGTCCAAGGCAGGGCGACTTAACTTGTTTTAACAGCAACCACCAGCATCGCGCACGAGGCAGTTGAAACTATTAACATTCTGATAACGGCACCTTTTGTTGGAATGAATCTAATACCGCTAAAACAATATTTCAGTGCTCCCAGACCTCTCAAAGTTTAGTGCTAAAGCAAATACTGAATCCAATCTAATCATATCCATCTAAACAGTTACCTCACAGGAATTTCACCAAAACTCGAGCTGAAAGTCACTTAAAATTAAGAGATGATGTTTGCACAAAGCAAACCGACAGCACATAGAAACTCAATCTTCGTTTTTTTCCATTACAGGAGGTAGAAACCATTTTCAGCTGTTTTCAATGAACACAATTATTATTTTCAAAGAAGGTTGTGGACTTTGACCAATCCAATAATGATGGGGAAATATATAGGTAACATTCCCTTGACACTTTCAGCTGATTGGAAAATAATAACAGCGTAAAAATAGAACTGTAGTAAGTAGTGCTTACTTTTATATCCTTGTAAGACGAAGCAGGAATCCTTTGAGTCAATTCCTTCTTTATGAACTGTTCTGCCTTCAAAGCTTCCGTATGTTTGGGGAACAGATTCAGGTACTGAGCCGGGTCAGCGAGTGATTGGCCAGTCTTGTCTTTAGAGAGGGTTTTCCACATGTCCACCACTCGGGAAACCTCGCTGGGCATGTAAGTCCTTAAAATCGACAACAATCCGAAAAATTAACGAAATTAGAAAACAAAAAATGTACGTTAAGTTGGGCTGTTGCACACAGCTTCCTCGTATCTGTAACTTGGATGTATGGACTTTCGTACAATCTCACAAGGTTAGACTATATAGGTTAGGTTAGGTAGATGGGAGAAAAGAACAAACACCAAAGTGTTGAACAATAATGAAGACATTCAAAATACAGAACATCACCCTACCTTGCGAAAAATGCTGCTTCAGGGATTCTTCCAGTGTCAATGAGAATTTGAAGGCACTTTTCCAAATTGCCCATCAAGAAGTAAGTAAGGAATGAAACGTTGTTTTTACCATCTGCCAAGGGAACTTTCTGCTAATTTTTCCATCATTTCCACATTTCCTGAGAAAATAAAATAGCATTTGTTCATCGACAAGGCATGGTTTCATTCAAAAGACACAATATCTGCTGAAAGTGAAGGAGTACAAGATTCAAAATTCAAGAGCACGCTTAGGTGGGGCACAAGAAAATGTTTATTTCAACTTGATTGCTTTCAGTTAGCCTAGGAAAAGGTTTTTGGACGTAGAAATGCTAATGCACTCCAATGTCATGTATCGACATACGTGCAATACTTTGAAATTCATTAATAATGACCCCGAAACTAGGTACATGATGAGGGAAATTTAGTGACCTAGATCTATGATTGAAAACTAAAAGAAGACGCATCCCTTCTAAATGTTGCATGGAACGTGATAACCAACTAAGAAGGTTGTAAAACGATATATCCATTCTTCAAAATTTACAAGAATTCGTGTTCCCTTGTTTCTCAAACCAAAATTAAATTTCCATTCATGCAGTTGAGTCTACACCAGCATATTTTAAGGATATGTTACAAAGAAAGAAAGCTCAAGGTGATACAAAATACTTGATTGTGGTACCTGCAGAAGTAGAAAGTAACAGAAGACCACCATAGTGTTGTGCTTGGTGCAAGCACATCTGAGCCAAACCGAGCTTGGCTTGCGACATGGCCAGCTCTGCAACTTGCACCCATTTGGCTTTGCTGTTGATCTCTCTAGCAAGGCCGACTGCAGCCTCCAAATCACTGAGTTGAAGGGCCAATTCAAATTTATGTTCTGGATCCGTTGACACTGCCAGCGCTTGCCTCTTGAAGCCCTGAGATGGATTCAAATTATAAGTACTTCCATTTTAAACCTTAAACAATCATTTTATTGGTGAAAATGTTAAAAGAGCAAACCTGCTTTTCCAAGAAGTGAGCAACTCTTGAACGATGTTGAACAGGAATGGTTGGAAGAACTCGGTCGGCAGTTTCAAAATCTCTCCTCATGACAGCTGTCTGATATTCCAGAACTGACAGAAGCAACCTGGTAGCAAACAATTGTATGATGCATTTAGTGACATTAACTGCATGGCCACATTGTATATTCAAAATAATCTGGCAGAAAGTATGAATAAAGAAGTAGATTAAGAACTCACGTGTAGCAAATAATGTTGTGATGCTTGTCACACAAGTACAGTAAGTTTTGACGCGCCACATATCCAAGAAGGTACATCGTGGTGTCGAGGTGAGCAACTGTAACGATTTCCCCACCGACGTAGTAGTTAATTCGACAGACGGCATTTGTGTAGATGAAACAGTCGCCAACCCACAATCCGGTCTTGACTGTATCGTTGACCTCACCAACAAGCTGTAAACAACAGATTTGGGTAATCAATGAATCGTAGCTCAATGAATGGTTCATTAGGTTAGGAGGAAAAATTTTGACAAGTTTTGAATTTAAAGTAAGAACAATGATTCTTATTTCAGACAGCCAAGCCATCTTAGGTTAATTAATTTGTTTATTAACGTTATAAGGGCTTTTAGCCCAATTACAAGAGAAGGCAATAAACCATCAATCAGCAAATACAACACAAGAAATAAATACAAAAACTATTCAGATATGAAACAAAGTGGAAACGAAAGAAAATTCAATATAATACAGTTAAGCAGGAACAAATGGCAAATGAAAACATGAATTCAAAACACAAATTTCTGTGAAATAATTGAGAAAGCTCCTCAAGAAGTAGCTCCTTAATGGTATTCTCAACTGACCTGAGTAATTAACAAATGAACCAATATCTTCGTGAGGTGCGACCAGATTTAAAGCTTTTAGCGCCCAAGGGAAGGGATGATTGAATAAATAATTGGTGGAGATTGACTGGACGTTAAAGAATTTGGAGGAATGAGATCGATACTGGGGTGCTAGTCTATCTAAGCTGCCATCGTGTAATCCCAGATATAAATGGTTCAAACAGCTTGGGGACGCTGTGGGAGCTTTTGGAGTGAGCCTACCCGCTGACATCAGTCTATTGCCTTCTGACCGTTGTGGACTTTTTGGTCTTCTGAACTCCCTGCCTTTCATCTCCAGAAACATCGATCTGCAGATGGCTGTGCTTTCACAGGCCTGCCCCGACTATGGATCCTCTGCCTACCAGGAATCTTGCCTTCAACCTCAGCACTACCTCACTCAGGACTGGCCAATGTTTATTATACGACCTTTGGCCCAGCTGCGAGTGCTCGGAAAATACAATTCGAGGATTCTGGTTTCTGGCCATAAGGTGCAATTCTTGTCGTCCTCTTGCCCCATCTGCAACTGGAATGTGGAAGACTCTGCGCTTCACTTTGTCCTTCAGTGTCCTATGCTGTCCACCCCCCGGCTGAAATTTCTACTCCCAGTGCTTGCGCTGCCCCTGACATTCAGTGAGCAGTTTAAACGAATATTGACGACAGATGAGCGTAGAGTTGCCAGCAGGCTGTTCCTCTATCTGAGAGAGGCGAGGCATTTAACGTGGGAATAAGAAAGAGAAAGAAGAAAGAAAACGAGAAATGAGAAAGGAAAACGAAGGAGAAGAAAAAATTGGGGAATGAAAGAAGAAAGAAATGTGTCAAAGAACATTTTATTTTACTATTTTTTCCAAATTTTTGTTTTTATTTTATGGCATACTGTGTAAGCCGCTTTATAGATTGCTATAGATGTTAATATCTGTGCAGCAATAAAGAATTATCCATCTATCTATCTATCTACTGGGGTGCTAGTTCGTCATTTTGCTGTAGCAGGGCAGGGCAATCAGTTACCAACCTGAGAAGGCTGATCACAAGGTGCAGCCTGCTATACGACGACACTGACCAAGAGGAGACAGTTCACAAAAAGCCAACGCGTAATTGGTGTAGATTAAACATAAACCCTGCCCAAAAGAGAAAAAATTGAAAAGCCTGCGCTGGTCCAGCAAGTCCTGCTCCACTCCATCAGTTACGCTAAAATGGCGACCAAACAATTTAAACGTATTCAAGGATCGAGCGGACCATTGCATTGAAAAGCACAAGCAGGACATTCACATCAGTGAATGCTCTCGTATTTGGTCTCAGAAAACTAGGATTCCTCCAAGTAGAAATGCTGCTCGTGAGCATCAAGTGTCAATTTGTAGCGATATGAAAGGCAAGAATCAACGATGATTCCAAGATCCAAAAGGAACTCACCCTACCAATCGCCTGACCATGGGCGGGTGTAGACTGGGCCCCAAGCCGGAGGGGCAGAGAGCAAGGAGATAAGCCAATGCGTATGCTGGGCCCACCCCTCCTCATTCCGTAATCTGTGAGCGGTCTCGCAATGTAGACTGGGCCCAAAGTTCACGACATGGCACAGGCCAACGTTATGTTTGGACATCACGGACACCAATTTCATTCACAACCAAGACCCATTGTCCAAAAGAGATCAGGGTAGAGAGTCGAGAATAGGTGACCCCTTCCTGATAAGACCATTGCCATATTGAAAAACCCGATGTCTCCTATCGATATAGGTTCACACTTTCGATGTGTGTTCTGTCTAGTTTGGTGGTCTGGATGCTTGCATCGCTCGCATCTCAAAAACAAAATTTAGTAAAGTATAGGTCAGTTGGTCAAATAGATCAGAATGTGTCTCAGCGTATTAAAAATACATGGCAGTGTTATTGATATATTATCCTATATACACATCGATCCTGGTACACATCGATACAGTCTGATAAGAGGAAGGGGTCACCTATTCTCTACTTCAGCCGAGATCGGCAGATATAGGTGTTGAGCGGTATAGCAAAACGGAAGGCTGAAGAACAAATTTGAGAGAGGGCGGCCAAGATATTGCGATCTTTGTTGACTATGCAGAATACTGAAACAGTTTCGAGGGTGGGCCCAGCATACATCTCCGAACTGAGGAAGGGATTAGGAGGTGAGATCGTGGGGCCCAGTCCACAATGGGGGGGGGGGGGGGGGTAGGATTTGGGCCCAGTATGCAATCGCCCCCGACCATTCAACAGCTTCAGTAACAAGCCACTGCAGATTAATTTAAAGTAAATCCTAACTCAGATGGAACATGAATCTTGATCTTTTGAACAGTTCAAAGCTGTGCACGAAAATACATAGTTATGTTTCGTACTGTGGAGAATAGTTACTATTCCCCCCAACCCACACCCTACTACGAGGGGTTACTATAACCCTCCAACGATTTGGGAGCATATTCCTTCAGTATTTCTACTACAATAACATTCAGACTACTAGAAGACTGGGCTCTGAATGGTGTCAGCGTTTGCTTACTCCCTCAATTGAAGCAGCCCAAGCGTTACAGCTTGTTCTTCCAGTCTCAATGATCCAACTACCTACATACCTCATCCTACCAGATCATCATCTAAGGATTCATTTTCAAACTCAACAACCATTTTTCTTAATTGTTGTGACTTTTCTAATGCAGGTTTTCTTTAATTATACTGCCACGCATCAGAAACATTTTGCACTATTGTCATTGTCAAATTTCCAACTGGTTTTGAAGGAGTGTAACCTTACGTTCAGTACAGAAATGTCTTACGTATTGCAGGCATATTTATAAGAACTCTGCTCACTTCAAAGGCGTCTTCATAACCATCCGTCCCAGGAGTTGAGCTCGAGATGACGCTCTGATCGAATTTCAGGAGGTAATAGCTGTCATCCGCCACGATTGCCAAAAGATGACCAGCTTCCGACCAGTAAAGGGCTTTAGCTTGGATGTCGATACTTCTGATTAGTTCCAGAGACTCCCAATCATAGAGAGAAAGCCCCGTGACAGTTCGGACTCCAAGAAGCTGCCCACCGAAAATCCCTGAAAAATTTTCATGTTTGCATCAACTGAATTACCTGCTTCAATTCACAATTGATAGGGTTACTGATTACAACCACTAAACCAACCTTCAGCTCCAAATTCAGGCTTGAAGTTCTTCCTTTCCTTGAATTGTCTGAACAGTCTGACAGTTGATGTTCCTTCACGGATAGCATAGTCTGACGAGTCTTGGGCCCAGACGAATTCTTGGGCAGATCCAAAGCTCTTGTTTCGCAAAGCCATAGCAGTGTAGATTATGTACTCCCCATCACCGCAAACCACGACGAATCTGCAATCATTTTAATGGAAGTCGCATTTTGTCTAAACAAGGTATTATAACAACAACCCTTAAGAATAACAATTTCCTCAAGTCAAATACCAAAAACACAAAAACCGATTTTTCAAACATCTAAAACCTTTTAATACTTCAAACTTTTATACTTCTATAAATATATTTATACTTCTATACTTTTAAATATATTTTGATCCAATCAATATTTCATTTTATCCGCATTTGGTTAGATTACAAGGGCAAACATGATAAATCGCCAGTTTTATGGGAGAAATCGCTAGAAATGTAACTAAAATGCTTGTTTTGAATAGCAATGAACTACCTTCCGTTGGGGTTGTGCGCAATGCTTTGTGGGAAAACCTCGCAAGGGCCCATATCTTTGGCAGCTACGGGAAGCTTCTCACCATCACGGATTTCAGACTCATCCGTCATCAAAGACTTCAAGTTAACCTGAAGAATAAATAACAATCAAGCAATGTCGATACATATAACAATAGTAATTAAAATATTTATGATTCAAATTGGCAGTAAACTCAGTTTTTGAGATGGAGTACCTGTTGGATTTCAGAATGGCGAGCCCACACGATTTTCTCTCCGTTCACGTCCATAGATATAGCAGGCTCTTCCCTCCCAACTTTAACCATAATTGAACCCTCATCGTATCTACCAGAGAAAAATACAAAATTTAGGCATCTCATCCAAACGCACGAACAGAAAAATTACCTCATAGGCATTGAACATTTCAATACTCACCCTAGAGCAATGTGGTTTGAGCCTTTCAAGCAGCGTATGGTCCACACTCTTTCAAAGCCGTAGTTCAAAGATGACTCCAGCCTGTAAGTAGCTGAATGCCACAGACGCACGGTACCATCTTCTGATCCAGTTATAGCAATTGGCAGTTCAGTGTGGAAACAAACTGGAAAATATCAAACACTTGAAAGCAAGCTACTTCGAAAACTAGGAGATAGTTGAATTGGTTGCTCAATCGATGCTGATAAAGATGACATTGATCATGGCGTGTATTTGCAGTGGGCTCACTGTACTTTATGGGAACATTCTTACGAACGACTCAGAGAAAAATGCCTGCAGTTTAATATACATTACCTGCAGTAATGTTTTGAGCATGGCCTTCCAAAGTCTGCACGCACGTTTTGTTCTGGTAATCCCATATCTTCACCATGTGATCGTCAGCCCCTGAGATGAGATACGGCTTGTCACCGCCGTGATAATAATCAACGCAGTTTACGCCCTTCTCGTGGCCGTCCAAAGTGAAGTTAGCAGCTGCAGAACCCAACTGCCAAACTTTGAGAGTGTGATCCAGGGATGCCGAGGCAAAAGTGTTGTTATCCTTAGGGTTGAGCACGATTTGCATGACGTAGTGAGTGTGGCTCTCAAACACTTGTTGGCATAACCAATTTTTGTCCCAGTTCCACAGCTTGATCAGCATGTCATCTACAAAACCAACAATCACCACAGAGTGTAATGAATGGACTTTATCAACTGCAACAGGCATTTTATAGTTATTTTGATCATCTTACCGCTGCACGTCAAGATGTAAGGCTGGGTAGGATGTACAATGATGCATCTGAGATAGTCGGAATGGGCTTCGAAGGAGTGAACACGTTCGAGCGTGTTATAGTTGAAAACACGAACGTGCATGTCATCCGAACCGGTGACCACCCAGTTCTTCCTTGGAACGAAAACTGCAGCTCTGATGGGGAGTTCACAAACCTTGAATGGAGAGCACATGAAATGAATCAATCAATGGAACTTCGCGAATCCTAGCCACAATGCCCTGCAGAGCCTTCTGGCTTTTGAAACACATTATGTACAGACAGTTTAAATTACACCATTTTAATCATTCTGCAAATCAACGCAATTAATGAAATGGGTTCAGAAACATCTGGGATCATCATGTCACGGTTTAGGTGGGTAATTAATGCAAATACAATGAAGAATTGCACATGACAGTATACTTAGAGGTAAATAGTTGATTGTTTTTGGCTCAACCAATAAAATTCTAGTTTCACAAGTGATCTGGAAAGAATAAACAACACTCATCCCCAATTATTCAATTATAGCTAAAAACTCGTGATTTCAAATCTACTTTTGGGAATAAGGCTGTTATGTTAGGGAATATAATTTTGGAAGAGTGAAGTAAGAAGCTCCCAGCTCAACGAGCACATATTAAAATTGCACTCTTGGTTGATAACAGTACTGATGGAGGAGGTTTTTCTACAGTTTCTATGGATATTAATAGCGTGGCTCAAAATAATGAATGTTTTTAAGTGGAAATCAATCGAATTCAGGATGATTCTTCAAAGAATAGACACAGAAACTTCTAGCAAAGAAGGAACTTGCTAAATACAATATTATTAGTGATGCAATTTGCAATCATTCCATTTAATTTTTCATCGTTTCATTCTAGTTTAATGTAAACACATTTAAATGCAAGTTACGTACTTCAAAGGATTTAAGAAGTTGCTGAGTTTCGTGATTCCAAATATGAACGTTTCCATTGTACAGGGAGGCCAGCATCCAAGGCTCGGTTGGATGCAAATCCACACATTTCACTCGGTCTGACCGGGCGGATAGCTTTCTTTTGATGTCCAATTTCAGAGGCTGCAAGAAATTTTGATAACGGATGGATAATTTTAGTGTAAATACAATTAAACAACAGAATATAACTTCCACTAAACATGAACTATGTTACAGCTTTCAAAGTCACACCAAACCCACAGATCAAAAATGTTAAAGGTACCTACAAGAGATTTTGAAGTAAAATAATCGGAATCAGTGCGGAATTCGGTAGTCTAGCTTTCTTCAAAAGAAGAATCTTATTATTTTCATTAACACCCATCTTATCTCAGAAACATTTAACCCAAAATACCTTAACTAGGCACAAAAAAGTTTGATTCTCTTGCAAAATCAGAATAGACAAATGAAACATACTGCACCTACCATAATTGAAGATAATAGTGAATTCCGTGTCAAACGAAAACAAGGAATCCACACTTTTGATGAAGAACTGGCTCAAAATCGAGGAGAAATTGGTATAATTTATACCTCCCTTCCCAGGTTATCTCTCAACTTCCTGTGTCGATATGAATCTTAGGTATGTAATTGTGAAAAATGTACCTAACACTTGTTTCCCAATGTTGATCAACATAACTTTAGGAATGATGAAACCACAAACAAATGTGAGATAGGGGAAAAAGATAAGGAGCAGTACCTGGGTTCAAAACACCAACTTATTAAGTACTAGTAGATACCAAAGTAGAACAGTATTGTTCATGTAAGTACCTAAATTACTGCAATTTTTTCTAATGGAATAGGTCCTGTACTATGCCGGTGGAATGCTGACTTTCTCAATAATTGAGTACTAAGATTATGAACTTCAAATATCAATCACAGTCGATTCATGCGACTTTTATAACTGACGATGGACATAATTGTCAATGTAACACTAATGAATGGCAAACTGCACTCTCCTACCCGATGACCCATGAGGGCTTCCTTCTTCAGTCACACATACGTTCTTTCCCATCAATATTTGACGATACCGAACCACGCTCATTTGGTGCAGTTCATAACAAATTTAGGAAGATATTAAACGCGAATAAGAAACAACAAGAAATTCAAAATGTAAAGAAATGCATGGGTACCCGACCGCCACAACTAAGTAGTGACACATACGGCAAAAGTCAAAATTGAAACAGAACATCACACACCACGAAAGTACATGAAATTTCAATATTGGAAATACTTGAACGATACAAATTGTACTCACCATGATGAAAAATATTCAATTACTCCTCAAAATTAATGACAAATTCGACGTCAAACAACTAAAACACCCAACGTTTTATCAGACAGACGTGGCCAAATTCGATAAGAGGCAGCATTGAGAAGTTATGTAAATTGTGGAACCAGGATTATTATTATGAATTTACCAGCATTTATATATTATTAAAAGATTAAAATCGTCTGTTTTATATTCTTAAAAACGAGTTTATGAAATTATAAAGGGGTAAATAACTAGTTTATGAAAGAATTAATTTGTATTGTGATAAGTCCATGCAAGTTCCATGAATAACTTCCGTGTGTCACAAGGTGAGATATAGGGAATTCCATTTCCAGTTATCCAAATCACTTTTGCTGTTCTCGAGTTCTCGTGATTGTGTGACAATGTTGAGTTCAATTTTAAAATTGTATTGATTTTTACTCGTTTTTTTTCCGTGACAATTACGTAGTTTCTCTTCTAAGTTGAAGCCTGAATTCGAATTTCGTTCGCGAATAGTTTTTCAAGTTCGTCTTTCTTAGATTTCTCGGGCCTTAAGAGTTTTTCGTTCTCTTGTTACGATGAAGTTGTACGCTTTGAACGTCCTCTACAAAGGTCTTCACAGCGCAGTATGGTTGAAAACGTCTTACGATTTACAGACTGTGGGATTTTTTCAAAGGGGCAGCGTTCAAGAATTCATGGGATTCGTCAGTAAAACTATCGTCGAGCGAACGCAAACGGCCACTAGGCAATCTGTCAAAGAAGGAGGTAACGTTGCTTGACATTGCACCAATTATTTACCATATGTAGTACTCTGAATTTCTAATTTTACTGGAACTCCGTTCTAGTTGTGAATCCTTCTAAATAGTAATAGAGATCAGCAGTTTTAAGTAACCGTTTTTACGCCTGCTGCTCAAGCTTTTCCTCTCGGGGAAAGTTTAGATGTCACCACTTGACCCGTTATCTTACTTCGTAAGATGTTTTCTCTGTTCTATGAGTAGATACGTAAGCTGTAATTGGTTTCAATTATATTAGGTTATTTATCTCGACAATGCCATTGGGTGAACCATACTACGTCTCTAAATATGTATGAAGATGCTCTGGTAGATACTGTTTGCTACTTTAGACTGCTATAAATCAACTGATCTGAGGTATTTTTACTCTTTTTGAATTGTTTTGAATGCTATTTTAGAACTGTTTTCTTCAAGCACTGAAGAATAAGCATAATGATGACTAGATACGAATAAAGATTGTATCCTGGATTGTGGACTGAATATCGATTGGTGTAATTCATACCACTACAATAGCTTTGTTCGACCTAATCTTTTCTACCTGGCCCATACAATAGACAGATTTAATCGTGTTCTATACAGGACTTCTACGAGCGATTTGTATCACAAACGGTCTAAAGCAGGGCAGAATGAAGAATAATGCTAGTTGTTCACCATGAGTTCGCTTTTTCGTATTTTGGCTTTGGTTAGGATATTTACATCAATTATCTAATAAAGGTGGAGGGAGGTTATCGCCCATCCATAAATGTGCATGCGTGGGAATCTATATGTGGACTAGCTCAAATAGTAGAGCTAACCTCTTGCCCAATCCACAATGCACAAAGACACGTTTTCCATGAGATATTGAACCATGCTTGAACAACATGGTTGTCATTCTTGTTACGATTTTTTGAAGCCATTGAAGCTGATTGAAACTTGTTAGCTTGTTGCAATGGAGCGTGAACAAATCGTGGGGTTCCGAGTAAAAGTGACCAAGTAACATTTGCAAAATTTTACAGGGGAGCGATCTGAAGTTTCACCTATTTTCTTCTTACGAACACTGGTTATGTGATGTCTCATCCGACTATGTTTCGGTTTTTCTTTATCCTATAGGTAGTTAGCTAGTGCCCGCCTATGATATCGTGCTTCAAAATTCACTTCAGATTAAATAAGAGCTGTTTTCCGGAAAACTCTATTTGATCATTTTTACCTGCCTGGAGTTTCAAGCTTTACTCATTTGGTCAATTCAATTCTTCGAAAATCTGTCGCATAGTTACATGAAATTGAGGGATTGAATAGTTTTTTCGTTAATTTATCGTGTTGCCAAGCATCTAATAACAATGATATACCTATTTCTGTTAGAAAAGGTTATCCATTACCTATCACTGTAATTGGTCATTTTCACCTGCCCACTATGCAATCTTACAAATCTTACACGGTAAAAGTGATCAAATGGCAATTGATAACATTTACATGCACCAGCGAGAGTACATTTATAATCCATCTCGTGTTTTGTGGTTGAGTTCAAATGCCATTTGGTCACATAAAACTCTTTGGGTCAGGCAGGTAAAATTTATTTTCAAGTATTTCTTGCACATCAGTTTGAAGATAACGTTCTTAGCAACAACACACTGTAGACAACGTTCCTTAGTACCGGAATGACAAAAAAAGCTCATTTTGAAAAAAATGTTACTTGGTCACTTTTACCCGGAACCCGACGAAATATTTATAATAGCCTGCTTAGACAGGTTCGTGCCATCTCTTAAAAGTCAGTCGGTACTAGTTACATACAAAGTGGGTGGCGCTTTAGTGGAAACGTCCAAAGAATTTCATAACAGCTGCTAATGTCATACATTTGATATGGGAGTTGGTACTAGATATGCTGTAATTATAGCATTAGGAGAGTGATATACTAATATTAGAATGAGAAGTTAGTGGAAGTCAGCTCCTCTGCATATTTGGTGTTTTTTGGGAGCCTCTGACAGTGTAGGTGTTGACTGCTACTTGGATTTAATGCAATTTCACCTACAAAAGTTATTAATCAGTCAGTTATCTGCTACATCTATCATCTTGAAGAATGTCACGAAATGTTGGTATCGAATTAATCATTAAGTAACTTTTGCATCATCTGATCAGATTTTTTTTCCACAATACTCACCTCTAGGTGAGTACATTAAATCAAATCCAATCAACCTTCTTAAGACAGTCCAGAAATGCTGAACTCAATACATAGTATTAAGCATTGCGTTGTATTGTTTTCATTTTCTTCGTGTTCACATATTAATAATTATTGGTGTTTCTTATAGAATACATGTGCCACGTCTACGTCCGAGGCGACAACTTAGCTGCAGTTTTAATTTCGAACCACGAGTACCCCCACCGAGTTGCGCACACTCTGTTGACCAAGGTTAGTGACCAAGACGTTAATCATGTTTAATTAACACCCATCAACATTGCATTGTTGTCTCCTTGATGGTGAAAACATATGGTCGATAATTACCACTAATGAAGAACCAAAGCAGCCTTCAAATGAACTGTCCAGATTCTTGTTTTGTTTTCAGCGTTGAAGAAAAGTGGAAGTTTTGCTTGATTTTTGATCATTTAACTCAGTATTATCATTCCTGTCGCAGGTTTTGGACGACTTCGCGGCGAAAATTCCTGCTAACGTTTGGCCGACGGCAACTGAGAACCAAATCGACTTCTACGCACTCCCCGAGTATCTCGCCAAATACCAGAACCCGAGGGAGGCTGACCCCATGACCAAGATTCAGGAGGAATTGGACGAAACGAAAATCATTTTGGTAGGTGTACGGATTGGAGATCGTGGTTCAAACCTAAAAATTGAATTCATCTACCTATTGTTGGAATCTAAGGAAGTACTCCAGTATAGAGTTTGAGAGCTGCTGTACTTTTGTGGTATGTGATGGATGTGGTTAGTTTGCGCTTCCTGATTCTTGAAGACGCCTTCCAGCATCTGGTCTGGAGCATCCTCTGAGTGTTGCGGGCGTTAACCGCATCAGAGACCTTGGAAGGGGCAACTAGTCCATTCCATCACGTTCCCATGTTACAGGTAGCAGGGTACTTTTTTGTGTTTCTACCCTAGCAGATTTTCCAATTTCCACGTGCGTTTTGTGATTTGGGTAAGAACGTTAGATTCAACGATATTCCACAGAGTAAGATGAACAAATCCTCAGATTACAGAAAATTATAGAGCAGCACACTACATTTACTTGTAACTTCGTGCTTCTCGTACTTGAAAGAACGAATTCTCTGTCTTGAAATCGTGATTCACCTTCGTGTTACAACTCACCCTTAGTATATCCATTTAACTTCACACAGAATGTGCTGGGTTTCCATAAAAAATAATCTGAGACTTAGATACTGGGTTACAGTGTGAGTACTGATTTGCCTGGTTCAAATCCTGTCAAGAGTTGTGTACTTGTCCTGTCGTTAGACAGTTCACCGCTGATCTCGATATCACGTGAATCCAAATCGCTCCCAACCCAGGGGCGTGAGGCAATGGTAAGCCACGAGGGAAATCGTCAGACCTAGCTCCGATCCTCTCTAGAGGACTGCTGGCGACGTCTGCGACACCTCTGGGTGATCGGACGAAAATCCAAGGTGAAATTCCTTGTTTACTTTACTTTTACTTTTTTTACTGGATTATAATCCCCCCTTAATAATTCTGATTCCTGATGATGGTCATACTAACTTATTTGCTTGTGTGAATGCATAATACTAGATCTCTAAGAGCGGGTCTTTTGAAGGTACGATGTCGTGGAGCCTCTTGTTTTGAAGTCTAGAATCAATCACATTTGCACAAGAAGTGCTCAAGTAGTAACAAGTAATATACCAGCAACATTGTTGATAATGATTAGTTTTTCAGTCAAAATGCATATACATAATGCATAAAGATGCCACTTTTTCCATTAAGATTAAAAGTAAAAAGCTCTCTTGTCTATTTTATCAATTTGCAGTACGTAGGTGCTTCTCGTTGGTACTACCGTCATGGTTTTCCTTATTATTGAACAATAAATTTGCTTTTTTCCCATACAGGGTTGTTCTAATATTGCTATGTGGTGTTAAGGGCATGTGGTTGTCCAGCATATTTGAAGGGTTGCCAACACACAACCTGACAGACGTGAACGATTAGAGAGGTTACCTTATTGTTATAAGGGACTTTAACTGTTGGGGTGGTACCTCTGTTCTTCCTCTACCAAACTCTAATCAGCTAATGCGCTATCAATTAGAGATTCATAAACTTAACCAAATTTTAATGAGCTACTGATCATCGATTATGTTGATTATAGTATTAGTTGTTGAGAGATTTGGTAGGAGATTCGATAAACTGGTCCTTAGTCTCTGCAGACATGTATTTTAAGATATGGCAATCACAAACCCAAAATTGAGTTAATATAGAGTTCCTAGGAGATCCGCCAACACCGATACGGATCCATATTGCGATACAAACGCGCAACTGCGCATGCGCGGCCAATACGATCGGTTGTATTGCAATAAGACGTGGTATCTTTACAGAAGTTACGATACCACCGATGCGATCCGAACGAACCTATCTTTCGTCCTTATCACAAAGTAACCGGCCATCGGGGTAACCTAGTTGTAAACTGCTTGGTATCCACCCGCCGGTACATCCGCTGTTTTTCTGGAGTAAATGTACATGTTCTCTATTAAATCGGAACGAAAATAGTACGTCATCCTCGCTCATGTCGTCCAGGAAAAATCTCCCATAGAGCCAGGCAGGTACTTGTACGAGTGGCCCCATAGGGAGGGATGGCGATGTTTTGGAGTCATAGGCGTGTACGAGCGGCCCCGCCTGGTCTAAGGGCACAGATTAGAAATGGTACGAGCGGCCCCGCTCGAGCGAAGGCCTACAGGCCAGTTGAACCCAGTGATTGGAAGAAATCCGAGCGAAGATGGAACCCGAAGTAGCCTTGTTAACGAAAAGTTCGCGTGGAAATAGTGATATGA
This sequence comes from Creontiades dilutus, assembly GCA_031894815.1. Taxonomy (NCBI): domain Eukaryota; kingdom Metazoa; phylum Arthropoda; class Insecta; order Hemiptera; family Miridae; genus Creontiades; species Creontiades dilutus. The sequence goes on from JAVIWC010004717.1 coordinate 445,944, forward strand.
TGTTGGTAAACGGTTACCCTAGCCAAGAATGTCCAAATCGTTCCTTATAAGTACCAGCCCAGATCGAATAACTGAGAAGTACCCACATAGGTCGAGAGTCATGTCTGTGATTGTCTATTTGTCAGTGTTCATTTTAGAGCAATAAATTGTACGCATGAAAAAAGTTTCGAGTTCGTGCTATTGGTTTCATTTCTCATATTTCCGTGGGGCCGCTCGTACATATACGCCTAGACCAACCGGGGCTGCTGGTACAAATGCTCCCACACTGAGTGGGGCCGCTCATGTACCCCAACTTGCCCGCGGGGCCGCTCATGCCGTCAACCGAACAGGCTTAATCGTTGAGGTGCTTCCCTTACACTCTCCTGCTCCAAATACGTTCGAAAAATCAACAGCAACTCCTCAGTTGAAATCAATCCATTAACATAATATTCAAAAAAGTCTTCCACCCCAGGCATTTTGCTTCCGAGTCTACTAAAGTAGCGGAATCATTGTTTTCACTTTCAGAATGTGAAAATTTTTTTGTCTCCAAAATCAAAAATTCCACTCGCATTTTGCGTTTTAGACCTTTCTGAACAATTTTGGTTCCGTGTCTGTCTGTGTGTCTGTCTGTCAGCAAATCCTTGTTACGGGCAAAACTACACGAAGTTATAGTCCGATTTTGATGAAGTTTATCATGGATTGTGCGGGTTGGGGTGTAGATGGTCCCCTATAGGTTTCATGACCCCCGGATCAATGGTAGCCTCTGCGCATGCGCAAACGTGAAATCTTTGTTACGTGCATAACTCCGGGAGTTCTCGACCAATTTCGATGACATTTTCAGGGATTGTTTGGTTTGATGTGTAGATGGTCCCCTATAAGTTTCATGACCCCAGGATCAATAGTAGCCTCTGCGCATGCGCAAACGTGAAATCCTTGTTACGCGCATAACTCCGAGAGTTCTTGACCAATTTCGATGAAATTTTCAGGGATTGTTCGGTTTGATTTGTAGATGGTCCCCTATGAGTTTCATGACCCCCGGATCAATAGCAGCCTCTGCGCATGCGCAAACGAAATCCTTGTTATGCGCATAACTCCGGGAGTTCTTGACCAATTTCGATGAAATTCTCAGGGATTGTTCGGTTTGATGTGTAGATGGTCCCCTATGAGTTTCATGACCCCGGATCAATAGTAGTCTCTGCGCATGGGCAAACGTGAAATCCTTGCCACATGCATAACTCCGGGAGTTCTTGTCTGATTTCGATGAAATTTTCAGGGATTGTTCGGACTTATTAGGTATATTTTATAGTTTGTTCAATAGTTGAACATGCCTACCTTTATTTTCTCAAGTTATGCTCCTGCATAACAATAAATTTACCCTAATTCAACATTTACTTCGCCTAATTGAACGAAGTTCTTTAGTCAATAATAATTTTCAGTGATCTATACTGTCATGTTTTTGGATACGAGGAAGCTATGTGCCACACCCACTTGGCAGAGGTTTTTTTATTAAAAAAACGAAAGAACGAGTGATCTTGTAAAGGATCAAGAAGACTGCTCGTTTTCTATAATAGTGACGTGTAAGCAAAATGTACGTGACTCTTAGATACGGATCAGAGATACCACTAGTTCAGCTGAGTTGGTGGTAACGCCGCCATTTATGCTAACCAGAGCTGTGCTCGCCCTAGATACCACCACCGACTAGATACAATAGGAGTCCAAATCTTTCAGGAACTCTCTATTTTGGCCGAGTTCCTTTAATTTTGATCAGCAATGACCATATACAAGTCACTACCGACTGAAATAGTAATCAGATTGAATAAAAACGTTTTCCTGTTTCCTCAGCACAACACGATCGGCGCTGTCCTCGAACGAGGCGAGAAACTCGACGACCTCATCCTCAAGTCTGAAAGCCTCTCCATGCAGTCGAAAGCCTTCTACAAAACGGCTCGTAAAACCAATTCCTGCTGCAGCTACGTCGGTTGAACGCTCCAATGAACCATCAACACATTTAACCCCCTCACTGGAAAGTAGGAAAAATTTAGAAAAACTGCCAACCAACAATAAAACCACATTGGATTGCCGTATCGTCAAGATTCCTTCAATCGTTTTACCGTATCAAATTTCTGTACAGTACGTAAAATTCTTTAATTTTCCCGTTGTTTTATTCATTTTCTTTAGGATTAGAATTTTGTTACAACAGTACGTGGTGGTGTTTTAAATCGTGCAGCTTTTCCTTGGAATAACCTAACTCTTCCACATCAACTTCTATCTTGATAGCTGATAAGAACTAAATCACCAAATAAAATGAGGGTTAACCCCAACTAAAAAGACAAAACCATCATTGAACTATGTCCACCTTCGATCATACCAGTAAAATGTAACTTTTTATTCTAGTGGGATAATCTGATTTGGAAAAAATTCAACTAAACCGTGTGATTTCCATAAAAGTCGCGTTTTTAGAACACTACCATCCGAGTTCCCCAGTTCTTTAATACTACTACTCAAATATCTTTTCAAACTATTTATTCTAACCATCTCCTTTTCGATTTATCGTTTTTGCTATTAGTTTTTCCATTGCAGAAACCTGATCTTTGTCGTAAATCTTCTATTACAGAGATATTTCTGGTTTATTTTCAGAGTGCGTCAATAAAACGCGATACAAAATATGTTTGACATAATTAGATTATATAATCGAGAACTCTACCTTATCTAAATTACTTCCATACCGGCATAATGATCCTGAACGTTACAGATATATTGCAATTAGTTGAAGAAACCTTGACAATATGCGCTTAACAATTCTGCAGTTGAAATGGACATCTACAGAACTCATCATTTTCAGAACATCGCGTACATTTTTATTTTTCGAAACATGTTCGCGATAAAGTTCTGAGCCAAGCTATCCTATGCATAAAACTTTGTAATGATTGTGTCTCCAAACTTGATAATGTTTGAATTTGTGTATCGATCCGATTTTTATTATTAACCAAACTTTCAGAAAATGACATTTTTATAGTACATTCCTTCGTTTGATACCATACTTTTTGCTCATCGAAGTTTTGAATATTACAGTAAGTTTCAATTCCTTATTGATGACAATTGGTAGAATTGTTTTTAAAAAAAAAGTACTTCTTATTTGATATTTTACCATGAAATTGGCGCATCGACTAAAATGCTAATTTTAATTTGTGAATCTTTTGGATTTATACGATTTTTCACTTCTTGATTATTGTCTCAAACCAGTTTGTTGTTGGTTAAGTGGCAGCAGTGATGTCTGTCTGTGTGAAACCCAACCAAGTTCTAGGAATTGACGGGAATTTTTTGTTTATGTTGGCACTCCTGCTCAGTTTTCTGTAGTTCTTGTGTGAAATGTGCTTCATTCAAAGGAATGTGACGTTTTTAAGTGTGGCAGTCCTGTTTGAACAAACCATGATGGTATATTGGGAAAGTCAACTATCCTAGATATGGCCGATACTAAGTATTAAGTACTGTGGTAGATCTCAAAGGTAGATGAGATTCATTGAGGTGATGAAGCAACTTGCAACTAAAATGATAAAATTGTGATTGGGAGTATGCTTTGAGTATAAATACGGTATGAAGTTGATTTCAAAGTTGTTTCTGTGTGTTGCTACTTCTGTGTTTTGAAATTACTTGAACTACCCCCATCATGTGCTGATGGACTCTATTTTGATCCACTCAAATCAATAATGTACGTGGGAATTACGTCAGAATGACGCTTTATATTGCTTAAGTGAGAGTTTCGTGGGTTGAAGGAATAAGATAAACTTATCTGAATTCTGAATAGAATTGCTTCCCACGTGCTACTCATCGAAATCCCATTTGTTTAATTGAAAAATCATGTTTAAACAGAGAGCTTAGTATGATCAGCCCAATATTGTGGCAGTCATCAAACGCGGTCAACCTGGATGACGTGGCCCTGTAGAGCGGAAACCAGTTGGTAGACATCCAAATACCCCTTAAATGGCACCCCTGGGGGAAGTAGATTGACAGGACGACTTCGACTACGCTGGGTTGATGATTTAGAGGATCTCAGGGCCATTGGTGTGAGAAGATGGAATAGTAAGGCAACTGATCGCAAGGATCTTTTGCCGAGCAAAGTCCACACCTGGTTCTTCAAGGACACCAATGTACTTCCCCTTCCCATTGGCTTTCTTTGAAGTAGACCGATAGCGATTTCCAATAATGCCGCAAAATGCCGACGTTCATGTCCACGGCATAGTGTGGACACGCCTTAAGGCAACTGATCGCAAGGAGTCATCTTTTGTTGAGAAAGCCCTGGTTCTTCAAGGACCGTAGAGCCGTATAATAATAATAAACCCAAAATCAAATTATAATCTGCACCTAAATCAGTCGAAATACAGTTACCCTGCTTTCAATGGATCGTAGTGCATCCATTTTGCCCTTGAATGCCCACTACATTCAGAACCTGCGTTTTGCTGACTGCAAACTTGTCTTAACAAATTAAACCACAGCCCCGTTTCTTATTGAAATTCAAAAGAAGTACGACAGCAAATAGTTGGGTTTCAAGCAGACAGAGCTCGCTGCTGCAACCTTCCCCCACCACCATATCGTAATAGCCAATCACCCTATGGAATGAGGATTTCATAACTAGTGACAACTAACGTGAATACAGTAAATGGGATATTTTAGTACATCAGAGTATTTTAAAACGTGTGCCAAACAAATAATAATCTTCAAGTGTTTAATCGTATAGAACTACCTGGAAATTGAATGCATTTTCGACCCATCACCGTTTTGTATTTCATTAATATGATATTACGATCGTGTTTATTGGAACATCAAAATGGAAACCATTTCCAGTGTTCCCAAAAGTTTTTGAAGTTCGTTTCTAGTTTTATAAAATATTGCTATTTTTTTAATATTATGTTTAGTCTTACTTTCTTTCTCTATTATCTCGATAATTCGTAATTATTTGTTGATTTTAATTAGTATTTCAGAGTGTTTAGAGCAGAGATAAAGTGTCCTGCATATGTGGAGCAATGGGTGTAGCAATTTTTAAAAACTCGCATATTCAATGGAAGCCCTAGGAAAGTTATTATGTTGCTTTTTCTCACAGTTGAGATTTGATGGATTCTTTGAAGGATTTTTGTTATTATGAGCTACAACTTCCATGGTTTTAGTGATCATATTTTGACTTAAAAACTTCACAATCAGTATTGACTTCTTATACCAGGACAATAGCTTTGGTTTCCATAGGGTGTTCTAAATTTGTTATGCAATAGTGGATGTGTTTTGGAGGTTTCAGAAAATCTGAGCGATCATATAAAGTTAACCTAATTGGTAGGTAACGTATTTTATTCAAACTGCGAATTGGTTCAATATTGGAGAGTTTTTGCTTCACAAGTCAGTCAGCGCTGTGACTGTGAATCTAGGGAAAATGGAAGATGCTAACCTCTTATTGCAGTGTTCGCTGTTGGCTTATTTTGGTGTGACAAGACCGTCACAATCCCCTGCTGATGCTCCTTATCAAGTGGTAGCAGTGGTCCGTGTTAAGAGTTCTTCTCGCAGTTTGTTTGTGCAGTCACGCAGTATTCAGGAGCCATTTGGCTTCATTCGTGCTATCTCTGCTCAACTTTGGATCATTTGACAGCGTATTATACCAACTGCATGAAGCAAGAACTTTCTATTATCGAGATGTTGGCTAACATGAGCGAGCGATGCTGCCTTAGGGTGCGTTCAGAACGTGGAGGGAGGAGGCACGCTTGAGGGTCAATGTCGCTATCGACGCCTCTTGCGCTAAAAGTACAAAGAAATGGATGCGGGCGATCAGAGCAGACAGGTCGCAGTCGTGCTGTGAGGGATGCTGGAGAGGCGATGCTATGGATTTTTAAACCAATTTGATTCCAGGGCCTCGCTGTCATGATGTCATCGCTACTCCCCAGCCCGTGATTGGTTGTTTCAAGGCCGTTCCTCTCCACCTTCCATCTCCACCCTGTCTACTGTAAACCACACTCCTCTCCTCCTGCTTGCCTCAGTTCAATCTCTTTACCTCGACTCCTTTTGGCCTCTCTCCTGACCTCTTCAGCATCCCCTTTCCTCTGAACAGACCAGCCAGGAGGGAGGATGACTCACAACCTCCCTCCTGCATTGATAGCAACATCCTGCCTCCTAGCTTCCCTCCTCCCTCCACGTTCTGTACGTACCCTCATGGTGGATACTTTCTGAACTACCCCTGTAATGTCACTAATTTAGAGCACAAGTTCATATGCTGACATGATATTGAAATATAAAAAGATAAAGTCAGTGAAGTCACACAGTCCTTGGTTTGAATGATATGCTGCTATGTGTGTATACTACATACCCACCTACACAACTTCCTTCGTTCTAAAATGCTCACCAATTTACCTTTATTTTACAACTATTTTCTATAAAATATAATTTATATTCTTATTTATGAGCTATTCTGAGTGCAATATTCTCGTTCAACATCTACGAATCAGTTATTGTAAACGTATTTTCGTTGATTTTTGGACTTGGGTATTTCTGATTTTACATATATCGTCGAAATAGGTTATCATTGTTATGTTACGCGTTTTTTTCGACTTGTACAGTTTGTTTTATTGCTATTTTGTGTTTGGTTTTACTTTTTATCCTCTACTTTAAAAAATACGTCGTATTCACACTATCCTAATTTGATTCTGACTGGTACTTCAAAAATTTTAACAAAATTCAAGATAAATAAGAGTAAAAATAGCAAGGATGAATAACGAACTCTGAAGTGGTGATTTACCTTAAGTTTTTGAGATAGTTTTGAATTGCACTTTGTCTTTCTTGCAGTGTAAGGAGTTCTAATGAATATGGATAGGTGCTGGTTTTCCTACTGTTTGAAGCTGAATGCATCGTAACTGATGAAACTAACTGATTTGATGTTTATAAGATAGCTAGGAAAAATTTCTGCCTGTATAAAATCACTAGTGGAACAAAACCACCAAAGAGCATGTTTTCAATCAAGATTTCCAGAGTTTTACTGCACTGTATTGGTATTTGAAATCAATCTGACTTCCAAATTGTCTAGTCCTGAAGTCAAATATCTGTGATGGGTATGGGAAGTTCTCCCTTCTTGTTTCTTGAACCTGCAAAGTTTGTGCTTAGACTTGAAGCTTTTTAGCTTTGGGGGTTCTCCTCTGGGTGTTGCAGGTATATCGCATCAGTCGTTGGAAGGGGCAACTAGTTAATCCGTTCCATCATATCCTGGCCAAAACTATTCCTTGTATTTCATATTGTACTGTCGTTGTCTTATCTCTGATTTAGGTAAGAAAGACAGTCCAATGTCTCTTCTTCTTGATTTTGAGGTGCTGGAAACCACAGCTAATTTCGTTCCATCGCCTGCTAAACTGTGATTAACTTTGACTCGAACATAACGCTGTAAAAATAATGGATTCGTTCGTTACAGAAGATCTTACATTACAGCTGTACTGATGTTAATCACCTGCCTGTAAACAAATGGGTACTGCCCAACAGCCACGGTGTCTGCCAACTATGGACATTCCTGCTAGAAAATCCATTGAACTGTTTTGACTATCTATAGCATCCTGAAATAAAGTCCCAAGATCACAAATTGGTTGTTACGCTTCCTGAAAATGACGCACTCCCCCACTGCCTAGAGTGATTCTGAGAACATGATTCCAAGTAGATCCACTGTTTTGGGATGACTGCTTATTAGCTATGGCATAATTTTCAAACAGATCCTGCTTGCGCTTTGTGAATTACATGAAACAGGTTGAAGGCAATCTTCTTTGTTTAATGCATTGCAGCCCTTTGTGTCCAGGGTTTCTCTCTATTATGCAGTACTTGCCTGCTAAATATTTGGTATACTGTTGTATCTCCCAAACCATCTCTGCTAGAACAACGACTGGGCCTATCCAGCTGTTGAGTCCTGGAACAGCTGTAAGAACACTAATTCGGTGTTATGGTTGAATGTTGTTGAATATGACTCGCTATCACGTGGATTTCAAAGTTAGTAGAGTGATTTCGAGATCATTGTTCCAAATGGATTAGTAGGTGCAATGACTGAATACCAGTTATGGTTTAACTATCAAATAGCCCCTCTTGGTTACTGGATAAGGAATCTTCCCACATAATTCTTGGCAGCATAAAGCAGATGGACAGTGCCTAACCATTGAAACTTACAGAGCTACCAATTTCCATCAGTACCCTTAGAGTATCCACGTCACAGCTTCGCGGTCATGTTATTGGTTGTCCCTGAATATGCCTCTCATACCACCAACATCCACCATCAACCAGGGAATTTCCATTAGTACCCTTACAGTATCGACCTCACAGCTTCGTGGTCGTGTAGTTGGTTGTCCCTGTATAAATTTCTCATCCAATGACATCCTCACATCCACAATCAAGCCGGACATTTCCATACATCACCACATCATGTATGCAAAGTGTGGTTGCGCCGTTCAATAGCCTCTCTTGGTTTTATTGGATAAGGTATCTTTCCACATAATTCTTGGCAGCATAAAGCAGATGGGCAGTACCTAACCATTTAGGATGGCGCCTCACAAAATTGAAACTTACAGAACTACCAATTTCCATCAGTACCCTTAGAGTATCCACGTCACAGCTTCGCGGTCGTGTTATTGGTTGTCCCTGAATATGCCTCTCATACAACTAACATCCACGATCAACCAGGGAATTTCCATACATCACCACATCATGTATGCAAACTGTGGTTGCACCGTTCAATAGCCCCTCTTGGTTTTACTGGATAAGGTATCTTTCCACATAACTCTTGGCAGCAGAAAGCAGATGGACAGTACCTAACCATTGAAACTTACAGAACTACCAATTTCCATCAGTACCCTTAGAGTATCCACGTCACAGCTTCGCGGTCGTGTTATTGGTTGTCCCTGAATATGCCTCTCATACAAATGACATCCACAATCAACCAGGGAATTTCCATACATCACCACATCATGTATGCAAACTGTGGTTGCACCGTCCAATAGCCCCTCTTGGTCTTACTGGATAAGGTATCTTTCCACATAATTCTTGGCAGCATAAAGCAGATGGGCAGTACCTAACCATTTAGGATGGCGCCTCACAAAATTGAAACTTACAGAACTACCAATTTCCATCAGTACCCTTAGAGTATCCACGTCACAGCTTCGCGGTCGTGTTATTGGTTGTCCCTGGATAAATTTCTCATCCAATGACATCCTCACATCCACAATCAAGCAGGGCATTTCCATACATCATCACATAATCTTGAAAGATATGTTAAAAAATCATTACTATGCGTTTTGTTCTATTTCATTAAACTGAAAACAATAAAACTTCAACTTCATACCTCCTACAAAATATCTTCGTGTTTTTACTTGGCTTTTCTAGATGAAATATTACGTTTTGTTACGTACATTTTCTCGTTGAAAATGAAAATGTTAAACAAGGGACTCTCAAAATTACCTATGGCATTTCACATTGTGAGAGTAACATAAAACATATAAAAAACTGTAAAAAGATTATATTTCATGTTGGAAAAAAGTTTTGGCGGAACTATTTTAACGAAATTTTCGGCGTTATTTAATATTTAATTATATATCGAGTTTTGTTTCGTTTTTGAGATAGACATGAGATAAAATTATTTTGATATATTCTACACATGATGGATGACAGTTTGACAAAATTAAGGGACTTGAGAAAGTGTAGGTACTGTGTCAGTTTTAACGTATTCCGATAAACTCCAAGTCTTAAAAGAAAAAGAGCTTAAAGAAATATCTGTGTGCTTTTTAAAATGAGAAACCTTATTAAAAACCTTAATGTCGTGGAAATATTGCATAATTAACCCGTTGTCTAATATTATGTGTAATTATTACATTGTAAGTGAATCGTACTTGATTTATTCGAGTATACGGTTACTAAACTTTTCAAAGTCGAAGGCCTATAACCCATGTGACTTGTTGACCTTCCTTTGCATGCTGTGCTGGTTTTTAAGATTACCTATCTCGTTTCTGTCGATGTTGTGAACAAAATAAAAAAAACTGGTGTGTTGTAATATATGTAAGGGAATAACAAAAATGAAGAAATAAAAGCAAAAGAGGCGGTATTGAAGAAAAACTATGTGCCGGGAACACTTTTGCTATTATGTTGTGAATGTATAATTGTGAAAAAAAAAGAACGAAACTTGGAAAATTGTAGAAACCGGTTTAGTGACTTTATTTATAATAAAAGTGATATGTATGTTGTTTAAAACATTTTTTATTCTAAATTTTCCTTCACGAAAATGCTAACAATTCTTAACACGTGGGTTTACTATTTTGAATAATTCTTGATTGTATAGCGTCATTGTGAGGTTTTTGTGATCACTTTTAAGTTCACAAGTTTCGGTTATTTGTTCTGGTTTAATTTCTATGGATTGGTAACCTACCCCATTAGATTTTGCGTCTAAAATTCCCAGAAGAAGACATCCCACTCGCTCATGTTCCTAAAAATCTCGAAAAAAACACGTTTTTAAAGCTTCTATTTAACTTGCAGTGTATGTATGTATGTATGCAAGGATGTTGGGTGGAATCTTGCGACCCGATTTTGAAGCAAATACTCTCAACCGATTAAGCTGAAATTTTGTATGCACGTTTAGATTGCATGACAATACACGATTAGTTGTGTGACGTCATTCTAAATTCAATATGGCGGACGATCCAAGATGGCGGAACAGTCATTTTTAATGCATTTCTACAATATGGGTATCAAATGAAAGGGCTTGTTGAGAGTGACTCGAAAAGTAATGTGACGTCATTCTAAATCCAATATGGCGGAACATCAAAGATGGCGGAATAGTGATTTTAATGCAATTTCTACAATATGGGTATCAAATGAAAGGGCTTGTTGAAGATTTGTTTCAAATGAAAAGGCTTGTTGAGAGAAGCTAAAGTTGAGAAAAAAATGCATGTTAGAAAAGAAGAAGCTCTTTTTTCCCCTGAAATTTGATGCAGAGACCTCGTTTATTCATGATTTAAACGTGTAAAATCGGTTGATTAACTTTGACTTGTGTGATTTGGCGAGATGGGCGTCATCATCAACCTTTCTAGGAGAAGGACAGCTTCAAAATCAAACCCGGAACGGTGTTTCGTTCGGCACAAGTAAGCTCTAAGCTGAAATAAGTGACGCATTGTTCCAAACACCCAAGTTAAGGTGAGGCTGTGCCAAGGACTGACTGGCATCGGGGTGTGATATGATCTCATGAACATACCTCAGGGCAACTGGGCGATGTATACATTTTTACTAACAAATTTTAACTATATACACAGTTCATAAAATCATAAACTTTGTTTTTATGCCGGTCAAGTATACGTGGCCTTAAGTAGAGTAAAAACAATAGAAAGTCTCTTTATTCAAGAGCTAGACTGTTCCAAATTAACAGGCAAACGACCTATGCAACAATGATGCTTTGAATGAGATGAACAAACTCAGAAACCTAGCGATGACTAAAAACGAATACATAAATTAAACAAAAAAACCTTTTGAAGAAAGATTTTATTTAAATTCCCTAAAAAAAGTTAATGATAAATTTTAACTACTTATAGAATATATATAACTTTTCCTGTGAAAAAATAAAAGCTTGTCACGACGTTTGCGTTAAGTAGGTACTAGATAGTTATCTATAAGTATTTACCTAATTAAACTGAAAAAAAAAAAACTTATCCGAATAAGTTGGTCAATGGAATAGGTATATAGGAACTAGTTAATTAAAGCCTTAATCTCCATGGGAACAAGCTTTTATGATTTTTTGAATTGTATATGTACAGTGGCAAAGCCTGTGGTCATCTCTGGATTTTTGAACCAGACGATTTAATAAATTTGAAGAACCAGTTAATACTAATATTGAATATACAATTTCCTCTTTATAAAAAAGAAATGTTCATGCTCGCAGTCTGGCCTTATCGGTGACATTAGCCCTTGTGTAGAAGCGCTGTCATTCTATGTATCTCATACACCCTCTCCAGAGGGCTCCCTTCTTAACATCGACCAATCAAATTGCTTTAATTGCTCGTGCTCAAACTAGCAACTTCGAATCAAAGTTGCTGGAACCTTCAAAGTCACAACAACAGGGTTACCCTAACTGCCTCAGGTGGTGGTCCCAGAATACAAGTGTATTCAAAATTATTTTGCACTGATTCAACTAAAAAAACCGTGGATTTCATACGTCAAAAACGCTGGCATTTTCGACAGTTAATTTTCAAAATCCCCCCACTTCTGGTTACTTTTAATTGTAGGAAGTGAGAAAAAACTGGTGATGACACTGAAAAATGCCATTGTATAAGGCTATATTTGATCTAAAATTTTTAAGTAAAAATGTATTTCCTTCTTTTTAGGGCATTCAAATAAAAGCTTTAAAGGTTTTTATGTTTCATTTCTAGTGTAAGTGCCATATAATGCCATGATACAAGCTTGGATAGAGTTTGAGAAGTTAATACCAAATGGAGACCCATGTGCGAAATTTGGGATTTTTTTATGGCATCTGCATGAGGTCCTGCAAACGATTTTCCTATACCTACATTTTCGCAGGAAAAATAATTTGGGAAAATTAAATACTGTATTTTTTTTGAAAATCCTAAATCAAACGAAATGTCCCGAGAAATCATTTTGAGAAATTCAACTTCTGGTTATATTTGATTTAGGCGTTGCTCAGGATTAACAACATTTCCTTGTAAGACAAATCTGGTGTTATATCCATTTTCCACTGAAATAGCATAAAATCCCTTATTTGCCCCCATAATTTTTGTAATTATTTCCATTAATGAACTTTAGAATTATTTCTCGATCTACTATCTTCGTGTCATAAGCTAAATATCTCCCAATTACCTAGATACCAACTTCCTTAAATTAATTTTAATAAAATTACTATTAAAAAATACAGGTAGGATTGAAAGTGTTCCGCAAGGTTTCTTGATTCCGGCATCTTATAACAAATATTAGCGAAATACCAAAATTATATAGGTACATAGCTCATTTCCATAAGGTACCTACTAACTTCATAATAACAACATCTAGAAATAAATTCAAGACTTGAACATCAAGCGGCATGGAAACAAGGTACTCATAATCGCTTATCAATTGCTATCACTCTTAACAAATGTTCCCAACTGTAATGCAACAAAGAACGTAGGCCTAGTGGTATTCACAACTTTACAGTCACGTTTTTGGATTATTAGAAGAATGTTTACCAACCTTGAACGAAATGAAAATGTAACTAATTGTGGATCTATAACAAGAAAACAGCCTCTGAAATGATAAATGAATTCCTGTTAACTGTATTATCTCTGAAGAGGGTTACGGATTTGTATGGTTGTGTTGTCAGCACTGACAATCAATGATTGGATGTTTTCAAAACGCTGTTTTCCGGAATTTGACAGGTTTGAACGTTTGATAATGTTCTTCTTTGAGTTTAGTTGGTAATGTCGCGTTTGTTTTCTATTTTAAGGAAGTAATAGTTGGTTTTGTGGGTTCGGATGCATCGTTGTGATGGTTCGCGGCGTAGTTAGAGAGCTGTTGCGTTTGTAATCAGAGCTCTGCCTTCCCCACCACTGGAAATTCATTCAATAGCCAGTCAAGTGTCAAGGATATGTTTCCCCGCGGTGCCGGCGTCTCGGATTTCCACTTTATAGGCAGTTCGCGTCGGGAACTCGGACCGTCCTGAACTCTGGGACCTGCTCGCTCCGTCTTCCGCCGAATATTGCGACGCCGGTTTCGTTGTTGTTCCCCCTCGATAATTCGAAATCCCTGTTAGTTCTCCTCTTCTGATTATCCCAGACAATGGGGAACTACGCGAAGTCTACTGCTCTAGTCATCATCGGAGGGATTGCCATGTACTTCCATCTTAATGTCGGTGTCAAAAAGACGAACAAGACGCCAAAAGACCCGGTTGCCGAACCTTCTCTAGTCAAATTAGCTTTCGTAAGTACAAACCTCCTATCCATTTATGCTGACACCTATTTGCTAACCGATACAATCAAAACTCATCCATTCCCCATAATTCACCTTTGATTTATACAGAAATTGATGCCAATCTGAACTTATTCTGTTAATCTAGCCCCACTTCTCGGGGTCAGCTGCAGAGTTAATTTTTCTTTTGCTATTGGACGACCATGACGTAGCTTGACCTCTCCAGTTTCGCGATAATCAAGGATTAAGAACTAGAAGTTTCAACTTCACTAAATCATTCGAAACCTCCTATTCCTAGTGCCTCAAAATGTATTCAGGAATTGAAATTAATACCTAAGTACGTGCCCAAATTGAACAATTTGAATTTAATCTTACAATTTGAGCTTCCAAGGGTGTTAATCTACTCATTCCGTTGAAAACCCAACACGACAGCTCTAAAATGTCAACGAAATGTACGAACTTCTTCAAACCTCTACAAAGAACAATCAAATTGATCACAATTCTATGATAGTTTTATACTTAATTATTTAGAGAGATTTTGTCAAAAATTTGAGCTTCAGTATTGCTGTAGGTACCCTCAAATTTCAGAAAACATGTGATACAGATCGTGAGTTTTGGAAAAGAGGCATGCCTCAATTTAAACCAGGCTCACTTGTGTGGTACACAGATGGGTCTCTGAGGAATGGGGCGGCCGGTCTGGGGATTAAAGGCCCCAATTTCAAACTGGCCCAGCCTCTAGGTTCGACCGAAACAATATATCAAGCGTAAACCCATGCTATATAAATTATGTGCACAAGATTGCCAGGAAACGACTCAAAGGTGCAACAATATATATATACTATCTGACAGCCAAGCAGCGCTAAAGGCTATTTCTGCCTTCTCGGTAACTTCAAAGCTGACTTGGAGTTGCCTAAACTCCCTCAAGGCTGCAGCCCAGGGCAACAAACTGACGCTGCTATGGGTGCCGGGTCATGAGGGAATAGAGGGCAACGAGGAAGCTGATCGCCTTGCTAAAAAGGGATCAGAGTCCAACCCAATTGGACCTGAACCCCAACTAGGGGTTACCAAGAGTTATATAACTCAACAGGTTCAGAAATGGGAGGACAAAACACGCACAGAACGCTGGCACAACACACCTAAGCAGAGGCAAGCCAAGCGGTTCCTCTCTATTTCATTGAGGCGCAAAGACCTTCGCAAACTAGTGGGTCTTCTTACTGGCCACTGCCCCCTAAGGTACCACCTAAACAAAATGGGTAAGGCCAGGACAGTAGAATGCCGGCTCTGCTGCGAAGAGACGGAAACAGCAGAACACATCCTCTGTAATTGTCCTGCTGTTGCATCAACTAGATTCCGGCATTTCGGGAAGGGTGCCCTAACACCTACTGATATTGCCTTGGAAACGCCTGAAAACACTTTGTGAACGACGAGGTTATTAATTAAAATGGGGACAGCGTCACAATAGATCCTAGCGGTTTCAGTGACCAGGGACTCCTCCCATTCCTTATCGGAAAAAAAGAAAAAAAATACAGATTGAGGTAAATTTTAAGATTATAATGCATGTATTGGTCTAAATTTAGTAACAAACATTGATCTTACAAAATGCTTCACGGCTGGGACTTTCTCAAATGCATTCCATGGAAATTAATTTGGAGCTCTAATATTGAACTAGAAATAGATGGTTCACGTGGAAGCTGTATTTGTCTGCCTTTCTGATAATGTGCTTGTGAATCAGTCAAGAGTAGTGACGGTAGTGCTCCATAACCTTCCCCAGTTAAGTGGAAGACTCTTTAAGATACGCAATCTCGCCAGCTCACCAGGGACTATCTTTAGATTTTCGAGTTTTTCGAGGTCATTTGCCAATTTCAAAAGGTGTTGACATCTTGACTCTAGCCAGGTGTTGACAAGCTGACATTACAGACGTTCAAAGGGCAGAGAGATCAGCTGATAACACAGGCAAGAATTCTCAAATACTATTCAGTAGGCTCGTATTTATGGATGTCACTTAGGCCTGTGACTGTCCAACACCTTTGAAAGTAACGAATAACCTTGACAAAAGCTAAAATCGATCCCCCGATGAACTTTGCCGCACATTTTGAAAGCGCTCACCTTCTATTCAGTTTTCCCTTTTCAATTTCGGGAACTGGAAAAGTGATTATGTTTTTTGAAACCAATCGAAGTATGCAGAACTTTCTGTTCTTTCAACAGAGATCATACCAGACTTTCACTTTGTTCTTCACGGTTTGGTTTCTGATTTTTGTACCTTGATTTTGAAAAGAGCAGAGATGCAGAGTGGAAAACGTTTTCCCAGAGTCAAATACCAGCCGTCTTGGATGAAATGGCCCTGGTGGAACTACAGGGTGCTGTCTCAGCAAATGCTTGCTGGGCTAAGTCAGCAGCCAAGCGAGGTTTTTCTCACAATTGTATTTTGACTCAAGTGAGTGAGGAAGTGAAATATGCTACGTCAGGGAATGTGATGTTTACTCTTCTGATGTTTCTCTTCTAGAGGGATCTAATTATTTCGTATTATTTCGAACTCAGTCAGAAGCGTCAATGTTTTTGGGTGATTCTCACAAAAAGGGCAACTTTTTTTTGTTAAAAATGACCAAAACAAAAAGTTGGAAGAAAATTTTGAAAAAAATCAGGGCTATTCTCTGACAGCAGGGGGTGATTTTAAAATGCTCAGTTAAGATCAATTTCAAATTTAAGATTTTGGACGTGTTTCACAGGGGTAGAATTATTGAATTTCAGGAGAATCATAAAGCACGTAAATCTGTTCTCAACAAATCATCATTTGGATTGATCAGTTGATCAAATTTGTGTCTTCGAAATTCAATAAGATCTATCCTGTAAACCAAGTCACTGTAGACAGTGTAGAAATTCAAATAGAACGCAAGCCAATTGAATAATAAATGGCAGAGGAAAGAATTTGCAGCGTTTTTTTATTGAACCTCAATACCCCCCCACAATAAAAACATCTGTAATTTATCAAGTCCTTTAGCACTCGTATTGCTTTAAAACTTCCCCAAATCAAAATTTAAACGATGTAGCCAAAGGTAGACTGATGTAGAGGAGGCACACAAATATCATCAACTGATCAATCCAAATAGGTGTTTTGGTTGAGAACCGATTTACGTGCTCTATGCATATCTCCTGAAATTCAATAATCGCTCTATCACCTGTGAAACACGCACACTCCGAAGCTTAGTACAGATTCAAATCATGAACGCAAGCCAATTGAATAATAAACCCCAGTGAAAGAATACTTATTTACCCCAGTAATAATATTGAATAGTAAACCCCAGTAATAATATTGAATAATATTTACCTATAGGTATATTATCAGTGTTTCATGTATATCAGAATGCTTCAACCCGTGTATCGGCTATAAACTACAAGTACTACATCGGCTATCACTCCATCCACATTCACTACAACTCGACGCTATCGGCATCACTAGGTTACAAACAAACAATAATAAACCAAAAAACGCAAATTTTGGCACCATAAATCGGGCCATACATCGGGAATGGTTTGACCTACGGACGTGGGGAGGGGCTCATTCGATTCCTCATGGTATGTTCTTCAAAAAGAGTACACATTTAGGCCGCTTCGACTTGTTTTGAGGTTTTTAGGGATTTTACAAAACTTTGACAGCCCTTAAAGGGCACTTTAAATTGAGTGAGAGAGCTGGCTCAAGAATTGGGGCGTCGTCGGACCAAGATGGATTTTTCCTGAAAATTTCAGATCTTTTGCTCCAGCCGTTTGGGAGAAATCGTGCGTACGGCGGACGGACGGAAATTTTTTTATTGCAGATTCGGATTCTACACCCTTTGAAACGCAAACCATGAAATTTTCAGGGGGGGTTAGAATTTTTTTTTTTCAAGAGCGATTACGATGGTTTATTATTGAATAATAAACCAATTATACCGTTCTATTTTTGTTGATATACTCTATACGTAGGTATATCACAAAAAAGAATGAAAAATCACAGTTCATGTCGATTTACGGACCGAAAATAGTTTACTATAATGGGGCGGGAATAAAATCATGACAGGGATAGACTTGCTGTGGCATATATTTGAAATGCCCAATCGAGAACTAATGGTGCAAGTGGAATTTCGACCAATGGCAATACAATATCAATTTAAAGAAAGTAATGTCAAATGGACCATTGAAATTCAATTGTCTATATTCAAACAATCAGGGGGATGTTTGGTAGTATGACAGGAATGAACAAGTCAGTCCATCCAACTACAATGAAGGGTATTACCGAAAAACTCTGCAAACAATCATAGTATGATTGCATTACAATTTCGAATTTCTGTGTTAGATAGAACTCCTACAGTCACTGATTTGGGTTTCTTAGATCTAGTGTGCAGTACATCATCAAAACCCAGCACCTAGAGCTTTCATACTTTGTAATTCTATTCTGGATGTCATAAAAAGAGTGGGTCATCTATCATTTGTTTTAGTTTCTCTTGCCCCATTGTCGAGTTGTTAAGTTTTATTACTGTTAGTTTATTACGCTTCACCTATTGTTCAGTTTATTTGCGCGTCGATGATGCGTTCTCATCAAAATAAGATATCAATCGAGTGGTACAGTGAAGAATATTCATGAATCCCAGTGATTTTAAGGGAGTGTCCCAGCGCACTGTGCTTACGTCCTCATCCTCCTTGGTAAAGATGGAGTACCTGTTTGCACAGGGCACCACACGTAGAGCTGGGCATTCTAGCTTGCCCTACCAACTCAGCGGGTTGGTACCCGAGTAATTGGCAAGCCACATAACTCACATGCTGGCACTATGCTGGAAGACGAATCTATCAGGAGAGAACCTACCTCTTAGCTTTCAAGCATAGCTATCTAGCCTGTGTATGCAAACACTGCCACCACGAAGCCAACCACTGACAGGTGGCAAGTGATGCTTTGCCTAAGCGCTGCATCTGCAGCCTGGGGCTCCCCCCTGTGGTACCAATTTGGTGTCCAGTGAACTGGCCATCCCAGGCCAGAGCTGGCATCAGAGGCCAGATTGGTCACAGGGAAAGTGACCCTGCAACTAACACTTTATTCCCAGCCCTGCTGAAGCAGGGTCCAATCATTATGTATAGCCCCCTCCAGACTCTCGTGGAGTAATCTCACGGAGTATCCTTGCAGAGCATCCCCGAGCATCAAGGCAAAGCACACGCATCCTGGGAAACTTTCTACTATTACCCTTGGTATGTTGCCATCAAAGAGTCTCTTTTACTTTTAGTTCCTTGATTGGCTTCCCAATCACGGCCTCAATCCTCACCCATGCATCATTGACTTTTTTCCTATCTTTATGTTGAGCATGTTTAGGATCCCATATCACAGGCTCAGACTGATAAGCCTCTAGAAAATCCAGCTGGAGCTGTTGGGACCAACTTTTTAGGGCCTGGGTGCCGAACGTAGGGCTCCGCTGAAAACTAATCAATTTTCGATGTGAACGCTGTGGCGGTGGTGTAATGGTATAGTTGCCCCTTCCGCCGGTCTTGCCCGCCCTGCTCATAGGTTGACGTAGATGCTTGAAGGCGTCTGATTCATCTCCCAAGGCGACGGATTCACGAATCGGGATAGGCCATCACAACCCAAACCTCCCAAGTTTGCAAACTTGGACTGTGCCTTGAGTATTACCTATAGCCCCCTGCAGACGGGGCAATTAGTGGGGTCAGTAATAAAGGCCATTAATGACTGCCACTAAAGTGGTCTGATGGTTGTATTCCTGTTGAAGGGCCAGTAAACTGAACGAAATAGTGGCCGCCTCTGGAAAGCAAACAAGTTTGTTTTTAGTATCCGCCTGACGTCCACTAAGTTAGTCACGTGACCTAGTGGTGGCCATCACTTACCGTGTCTGATGAGGCACTGACCACTGCCAGGCGCCACTAGGCTGGATGAGTCAAGCGAGACGTCACGTGTGTGTATGTGAGCAGTTTTGTTTTCGTTGAAATTATGGCTGCAAAACAACAAGAAGCGGTAAAAAGGAAGTGTGGAAGTGTTAAGTGGAGTGCAGATGACATAAGTACATTCTAAGAAACAAATATAAGCTTTGAATTATTATGGAATACGCGGCATCCTGAATACGCACACCAAACAAAAAGAATCAGCGCTCTGTTGAAATTGCAGACGGATTTAAAAGGGCTTGGAATTGAAGTTCCCGATTTAGACTCCATGTGTTGTGCTCAGTGCAAAACTATGCCATAGTGGCCGCAACTAATAGAAGCTATTATTTTCCCCGGGGGGTGTTTCTCCCCTGCTTACCTCCGCTCCGAGGGGAGTGTCTGTTCCGAATGCCACAACCGTGTTATTGTGGTCATGACGCTTTCAATTGTGGCAGTGGGTTTTGCGGTTAATGTGGCAAGTTATTGGGTCACGACTGTCATCATGTCAGGTCCATCATATTATGGTGAACCTGCATCATGGGGACTCTCGGATCTAAAGTCTTACGCCTTTTTCTTGGGCAAAACTCGAACTCCTCATTCAACCTGCCACAGTTCTCAAGGTTTGGTCCATCCTGTCAGGTTTGGTCCGTCCTGTCAGTTGAACTGCCCGCTTATGCGACGAACCGCTCTGAAACTTAGTGTGCATTTTTAGAATTCAACTTTTGACGTGGAACCCATACAAGCAATATTCTGCAATGTATGAAATTCCCCAATAAATAAATTGCTGGAATCGTGTTAAGAAAGATACTCGTGAGATAACAAACGGTTTAATGAGCTACGTTTTCTAGGAGTAGATAACAGGTAATATCAACCTTGTTACCGTCGCGGAGGTATTTAAAATGAAGTGTTTCACAACGTTGGATAATGCACACGTTGGTTGTATCAGCGATTTAGGCTAACAAATGATAATGACGGGTTATTTCTCTCATTCATCGCTAGCTATTCACAATCCGTTTATGAAATGGAATTATCTTATCTCTCCTTCAGATAGGTAAGCTCAGGTATCGTAATCCGGTTACGTGCAAGTCATTAATAGAGATCCGTTATTTAATGGGCGTTGATCACGTGATTCTAGTTATTAATTAGATTAATCAATTTTATGTAGATTTTGCAGAATTTCAAAATCGGGTTTTAAAAAAGAGAAACCGACAGATCAATTTAGAAAAAATCCTTTTTTTTTTTGTTTGTTAATTATTTCTAATCGATTAAGAAACAATACTAATCATCGCTCAATACTTTTGGTTTATTATTCAATAATAAACCATTGTAATCGCTCTGGAAAAAAATTCTAACCCCCCTGAAAATGTCATGGTTTACGTTTCAAAGGGTGTAGAATCCGAATCTGCAATAACACATTTTCCGTCCGTCCGTACGCCGTTCGCCGTACGCACGATTTCTCCTAAACGGCTGAAGCAAAAAGCTGAAATTTTCAGGAAAAATCAATATTGGTCCGACGACGCCCCAATTCTTGAGCCAGCTCTCTCACTTAATTTAAAGTGCCCTTTTAGGGGTTATCAAAGTTTTGTAAAATCCCTAAAAACCTCAAAACAAGTCGAAGCGGCCTAAATTTGTACTACTAAGCTTTGGAGTGTGCGTGTTTAGGAAAGCGATTATTGTGAGAATGCACGGAGCCGTAAATCTGTTCTCAACCAAAATACCTATTTGGATTGAAATCAAGTCGAAATTCAATAATCGCGGAAACACCTAAATTCTTTCAGTGGGGTTTATTATTCAATTTTATTCATCGAGTTGCATTCATGATTTGAATTTCTACTAAGCTTTGGAGTGTGCGTGTTTTACAGGTGATAGAGTGATTATTGAATTTCAGGAGATATGCACGGAGCACGTAGATCTGTTCTCAACCAAAATACCTATTTGGATTGATCAGTTGATCATATTTGTGTGCCTCCTGAAATTCAATAATCCCTCTATCCTGTGAAACACGCACACCCCAAAGCTTAGTAGAAATTCAAATCATGAACTCAAGCCAGTTGAATAATAAACCCCAGTGAAAGAATTTGCAGCGTTTTTATTTACGTTTCAAGATGAGTAACGTCAACATGCATACGAAGTGTCTAAACATGGTAGGATTCGCCTAGTAAATTGTGATTGAATCAACTGCTACGATTGCAATATCATTTTTTTCAAGAATCCCTTTTAAAATCGAGTTTTTCATAACTTTTTTATATTTGTCGACAAGTGAAGCGTAGGTGGGTGTTTTATTTTATCTCGTTAAATTTCAATTGTTCCATTCGTGGGTTCCAACGTCTGTGTCTCTACACTCTATATTTGGAGCACCTCCTTAGGTATTAAGATATCACTTTTAGTTACGTACCAGCGAACTATTAATTATTATTATTATTCATGAGGTCATTCCGACGCTTTTAGGACGCCTAAAAGTCGAATACAAGACACACTATTCTGCTGAAATACCGTTATGGCTGATTTCTTTCTTAATCCATTCAAGGTGCTGGAACACCTTAATAGAACTCTTTCTAAGATATCTACAACACAATTGCAAGTGGATTGCACCACAGACCACATTAAATTAAATTTTAATTCTCATAGATTAGTGACGTAATGCTGAAAAAATGAACAATGAGCGGTTTTAAGCAAATTTTTCATCTTCCTTACTGGAGGTGAAAAGAAGATACAAGAAGTCGAAAAGATTGTGTGTCCTCCAAAATTCTAAATTTCCACTCCCACTTCACGTTTTGCAGCTTGCTGCTCAATTTGAAGGCTGCTTACCTGAGCAGTCAAGCCCAAAACTATGTCAAGTTTCAGCGAGATTTTAATGCAATTTTCAGGGATTGTGCGGGTTTGCTCCTGGATGGACCCCTATAACTGTTCCGTCGGATCTAGTAAGAATGGAGGTGAAGGACAAAATTTCATCAATGCTGAAGTTTTCTTCAAAATTCAAAATATCATTACCCTGTGAAAAATCGCTGCAAATCATTTGAATGAGTTCTGTCATTTTTTGACTCCTAGTCATACCCCCTCCTCCCCCTGCAACACGACTTTTCTTGACTGCCAAGTCGTCAAAACAGGAAAATGAAAAAAATTGGAAATCAAAATTTGAAATGAAGATCCATTTCGGGGGAGCTCGTAGTGGTTTGGGACCCATCTCAATAGGTTTGGCTTTACCAAGCTACTTAGAAATTATCGCTGGTGTCATTGTGAGGTTTGGGGTCCACTTTTAGATTCGGAAATTGTGATTATTTGCTATGGGTGAACTTCGACGGATCTGAAACCAATCCCACTCGATTTTCTCGAAAAACCACAGTTTTGACGAGTTTTTGGTTCATAGCAACGTGAGATTCTGCCTGCAAGTTAGGACCAACTAGAAAAGGTGCGAAAGTACGGATTTTTCACGCGACTTTTACCAGAATTGATTCAGTGATATATTTTGCGCTTGGTTGACAAATTCAGAAGTCCGGGTCTATTTTGATGAAATGAGATTTAGGTGGTTATTTCTTGGTATACCTTGGATAGCCTTTGGATTGTTGATAGTGTGTGCGAATCCGAAAACACATAAGATGGATCATTACTGTCCTATTTGGACTCCTCCGTCCATATTACAATAACCGAGAAAGCTGCCCTGAACTTCCAATTTGGCAGACTTTCTTGAAAGTCGTTTTTGGTTTATTATTCAATAATAAACCGTTCTAAGCGATCTTGAAAAAAAAAAAAAAAAAAAAATTCTAACCCTTCCTGAAAATTTCATGGTTTACGTTTCAAAGGGTGTAGAATCCGAATCTGCAATAAAAAATTTTCCGTCCGTCCGCTGTACGCACGATTTCTCCCAAACGGCTGAAGCAAAAAAGCTGAAATTCTTGAGCCTTTAAGGGTTGTCAAAGTTTTGTAAAATCCCTAAAAACCTCAAAAAAGTCAAGGCGGCCTAAATTTGTACTCTTTTTGAAGAACACTCCACGAGGAATCGAATGAGCCCTTCCCCAGGTCCGTAGGTCAAACCATTCTCGATCTATGGCCCGATTTATGGTGCCAACATTTGCGTTATTTTGGTTTATTATTGTTTTTGTTTTGATATCAGTAACCTAGTGACGTAGTGATGTAGTAATGTGGATACTGGAGTGAACTCCTAAAAGGCTTTGTAGCCGATACACGGGTTGAAGCATTCTGATAACCATAAAAAACGCTGCAAATTTCTTCACTGGGGTTTATTATTCAATTGGCTTGCGTTCATGATTTGAATTTCTACTAAGCTTTGGAGTGTGCGTGTTTCACAGGTGATAGAGCGATTATTGAATTTCAGGAGATATGCATAGAGCACGTAAATCTGTTCTCGACCAAAACACCTATTTGGATTGATCAGTTGATCATATTTGTGTGCCTCGTGAAATTCAATAATCGCTCTATCACCTGTGAAACACGCACACTCCAAAGCTTAGTATAAATTCAAATCATGAACGCAAGCCAATTGAATAATAAACCCCAGTGAAAGAATTTGCAGCGTTTCATGCGTATCAGAATGCTTCAACCCGTGTATCGGCTACAAAGCCTTTTAGGAGTTCACTCCAGTATCCACATTACTACATCACTACATCACTAGGTTAGTAATATCAAAACAAAAACAATAATAAACCAAAATAACGCAAATGTTGGCACCATAAATCGGGCCGTATATCGGGAATGGTTTGAGCTACGAAACTTGGGATGGGCTCATTCGATTCCTCATGGAAAGTGCTTCAAAAAGAGTCCAAATTTAGGCCACTTGACTTTTTTTTGAGGTTTTTAGGGATTTCACAAAACTCTGAAAACTTTTAAAGGGCACTTTAAATTAAGTGAGAGTGCTGGCTAAAGAATTGGGACGTTGTCGGACCAATATTGATTTTTCCTAAAAATTTCAGACTTTTTGCTCCAGCCGTTTGGGAGAAATCGTGCGGTCGGCGTACGGCGGACGGACGGAAAAATTGTTATTGCAGATTCGGATTCTACACCCTTTGAAACGTAAACCATGAAATTTTTTTCATTATTGAATAATAGACCAAAAACATATCCTCATTTTTGGAATGCTCATTTTTTGGCGAAAGAAAATACGTTCAGCGGTACTGACAATTTTATGGGAGACACGTTTTTGTTGGAAACATTCTAAGAAACGACGTTTAGTTGGTTGGGTATGTACTAGGAACTTGTTCACGCCACTCACGAAAGGATGTTCCTCTATACTTCTGGAATAAAGACCAGTCATGGTGACTGCGAACCTTTTGTCACGGTGGTTTGGGTGTAAGGCACTTTCCGAGGGTGATACCCCGTGAAGAGTCGATATCTGGAGTAGCTGTAAAAAGTTTTTATTTCATCTCGTAGGTTGCCGTGCGTCGATCAGAATGTTAACGGGAAACCGGTCCGAAATATTTCGTTCATCGATAGACGATTTTACCTGTTGGAGGTATATGGGTGATTCCTGAACTAGGGGCAATTTCGATCAGAAGAAATTTTTATGAAAAAAGTTGTCAAAATTTCTGGAATTTTGGTTTATTATTCAATAGTAAACCATTGTAATCGCTCTTAGAAAAAAAAAAAAAACAAGTCTGCCAAGTGGGTGTGGCACGTAGCTTCCTCGTATCCATAACATGACTATATAGATCATTGAAAATTATTATTGACTAAAGAATTCGTTCAATCTAGCTCGAGGCTAAAACTTTATTTTCTCTTTATTACTCACGAGGACCATCTACACATCAAACCGAACAATCCCTGAAAATTTCATCGAAATCGGTCAAGAACTCCCGGAGTTATCCGTGTAACAAGGACGTTTTCAGAGGCTACTATTGATCCGGGGGTCATGAAACTCATAGGGGACCATCTACACATCAAACCGAACAAACCCTGGAAGTTTCATCGAAATTGGTCAAGAACTCCCGGAATTATGCGCGTGACAAGGATTTCACGTTTGCACGTTTACTACTACTGAGGCTACTATTGATCCGGGGGTCATGAAACTTATAGGGGACCATCTACACATCAAACCGAACAATCCCTGAAAATTTCATCGAAATTGGTCAAGAACTCCCGGAGTTATGCGCGTAACAAGGATTTCACGTTTGCGCATGCGCAGAGGCTACTATTGATCCTGGGGTCATGAAACTCATAGGGGACCATCTACACATCAAACCGAACAATCCCTGAAAATTTCATCGAAATTGGTCAAGAACTCCCGGAGTTATGCGCGTAACAAGGATTTCACGTTTGCGCATGCGCAGAGGCTACTATTGATCCGGAAGTCATGAAACTCATAGGGGACCATCTACACATCAAACCGAACAATCCCTGAAAATTTCATCGAAATTGGTCAAGAACTCCCGGAGTTATGCGTATAACAAGGATTTCACGTTTGCGGATGCGCAGAGGCTACTATTGATCCTGGGGTCATGAAACTCATAGGGGACCATCTACACATCAAACCGAACAAACTCTGGAAATTTCATCAAAATCGGACTATAACTTCCTGTAGTTTTGCCCGTAACAAGGATTTGCTGACAGACAGACAGACACACGGACAGACACACAGACAGACACGGAACCAAAATTGTTCAGAAAGGTCTAAAACGCAAAATGCGAGTGGAATTTTTGATTTTGGAGACAAAAAAATTTTCACATTCCGAAAGTGAAAACAATGCTACTTTAGTAGACTCGGAAGCAAAATTGCAGATCCGCTCAAAGGTTCTGATTTCGAAGGTTTGTTACTGATTCCTCCGACTTTCTAGTAAACATCTAGAAGGTCCTCCAGCTTCCACTAATCAAGTCCTTCACCAAATTGTCCATAGCGAATCACAAAACAATGCGTTACTATTCTAAAACGAATGACTTCACTGCAAATAACAACACACTCGATCAATGTTTCGACCCGAAACACTTGCCGTAACGCGAAACTGAGTGGTGTAATGAAATGCAACGTGATCTAGTGTAAAGGCAATAAACCAATGTAACTGATCGTCCAAAGATGTGATGTCAACTACAGGAAAACTAAGAAATAAACTCGAAAATGAGAGACACAAGTTACGCGTTTTGGAGATGTTGAGTTTCGAAAAAACCCGCCAACCCGGCCGTTTAAAAAATATGGGGAGATGTTAAGTTTTGGTGTTGACTAACGTGATTTTGCAGATGAATTTTGAAGTGTGGAGACGTTAAGTTTTGACGAAAACACACGTTTTCGCTGTTCTATTTCGAGGGGAAACGTACACTTTTGAAAGGGATTGTATACAAGGGACCTCCCAGAACCCCCAAAAGCTGTCATAGCAACGTTTGCTGATGATACTGCAATTCTGACGACGGGCAGGACAGTCGAGGAATCGTCTAGCAAACTCCAAGATTCGGTGAACCGAGTTTATCAATGGACCTCCAAATGGCGAATTAAACTTAATGAAACAAAAAGTACGCATATAAACTTCACTTATCCAAAATTCAAAACATCCCAATCACCATAAATTCACAAGAAATTCCGTATTCAAATACTGCTAAATATCTGGGGATGACGCTGGATGCCAAGCTACGCTGGAAAGAACACGTCAAAAAGAAAAAAGAAGAGGTCAACGCTAAGCTCAGGAAGCTGAACTGGTTGCTGGGTAGGAAATCTCAACTATCCACCCATAACAAATTGCTGTTGTATCAGCAAATGATTAAACCCGTCTGGGCCTATGGCTGCCAACTATGGGGCTGCACGAGCAACAGTAATGTCAACACTATCCAGACACTCCAAAATAAAATCTTAAGGAGTATTGTCAACGCACCCTGGTATATCAGGACAACTGATCTCCACCGCGACCTCAAAGTGGAAATGGTGAGAGACGCGATAAAAAGAATTGCAGCGGATCACGAAATTCGGCTGCACAGACACCAAAATCTCGAAATCCTGTGTACCCTGGACAACAGAGAAGAGGTACGGCGACTCAAGAGGAAGCCGCTGGACCTAGTTGTGACCAGACGCTAATTAGTGTTTGTGACTTGTAGTGGTCTTAGATAATGAACTACTGAACCACAAAAAGTGATATTACTTCATTATAAATTAAGTTGCTAGATGGTTTGTATATTAAATCAGTTGTAACAATAAATAAATTTAAAAAAAAACTTTTGAAAGGAGCAGTTCTCACCACTTGTGTAGACCTAGAACCCAAGTCCAAAACAGCAAAAAAATCTTTTTTGGTCAGGAGGGGAGATGTTAAGTTTGGATAAACCTCTCCTCATTTGTCGATAATAAGCCTTGGGAGCTCGATCAGGAAAAATTAAACCTGTTACACATTACTTACTCCGCGTAGATACGTAAGTATGGTAAACTCCAGATTAAAACCTAATTAAAAATCGATTTTTTAGTTTATTTTTTTCCCCGAGGGTGTAGGGAGACAATACTCATCTAGTTGATTTCCTTACCCATACGCTAAACGGATTCTCATTTGTTCGGAATTCGATTAGGCCGTAAAATCGGTTTTGTTATAATGTGGGAAGATTCCTTGGAAAATAAGGGATACCAAAACAATATAATTTATTATAAAATCAAGGACTTGAAACAATACAATTAACGCATCTATGAATACGATTCTGCTTCCTTTTCTGCGCGTTAATTTTTACCCAGAGCTAATTAGTGTGTTTAGTTTTCCAGTTATGAGTGAAGATCGCGTATATCTAACCAGGTAACTGTTGACTATTCTCTCACAACGCTTCTTTTTTTATCGAGGTTCTTCCAATCGAATTTGGTTAGAAGGTTTGGCACCCCGGTCTATTATACAAACTTAAACCCCTGCTTACACACATTATCGGGTCGTACAGTCCTTCGTGTCCCAAAATACAACCTCAGTCATGTTCGCTGATGACCACGCAGTACTCTCCCGAGACTCTTCAGGCATAACAGCATCCAACAACCTGCAGCACCACCTTAACGACATTGAAAATTGGGCCAAGCAATGGAGGATAAGAATGAATACCAGCAAGTCATGTACCACCACATTCACGCTCAAAACCAACTACAATACAAACCCAATTACCATGAATGGCATCCAAGTACCCGAAGTTGAAGTCGTCAGATACTTAGGAATCCACCTGCAACAGCGTCTCACCTACGACTTTCACATCGGCGAACTTGTTAGAAGACTTCGTACAAGAACCAATTTTCTGAGGCCACTACTCTCCCGAACATCACCATTATCTCTAGACAACAAACGCCTACTCTACTTAACCGTCATTCGACCGATATGGCAGTATGGTTGCACGGTATGGGGTCCTGCCAGCCATTCACAAATCAGACGGGTTCAAACCCAGCAAAACCGAGTGCTTCGGATGATCACCGATGCCCTATGGTTTGTAAGGAACGATGTGATCCACCGTGACCTAGAAATCCCTAAAGTGGAGGACGTCATCAAATCGTCAATGACCCGTATGCATGACACCGTCACATCACACCAATCTGCAGCGTTCCATGAACTATGCTCTTCGTGGGATAGGACACGGCTCCCCAGACGGCTCAAAAGAAAACGCACCACACACAGATAGTGTAACGATGGTATCATCACCTACATACTATTATTCCAATAGCTGTGTAACTACTGCTCCATAGAAAGCTAAGAGGGACTGTCACTGGACAGCCACCCTCACACATGTTTCGACTGTGCTTTTGTACATAAGAATGACTTCCGTTTATTGTTACCACAACATCATAGTATTGTAATATACAGAAAGTTAAATAAAGAATTTAAAAAAAAAGTCCCGATTGATTGCGATAACTTCCCGGTTACACACTCTAAAATAAATAAGTCATGCAGCATGACCATTTGAACGAAAGCCACTTCTCTCCCTCGCCGGGAAATAGAGAAGAATAAACTCACACGGCGCTTGCGACGCTGTCAATTTTGAAGGATTTTATCCTAATAATCGCTATTCTTCCAACAGTGGAGTTCTGTCATTAGTTCTCATCTACTACGGGCTAATAAATAAATAATAAAACTTCAAAAAATATATCCAAAAAGTTGGAAAGAGGTAAAGAGCGTTGAAGTTCTATTTCCTTGATGGAAAACCAATATTTTTCTAATAATATACACCTATGAAAAATGAAGTGTTAGTCGTAGAATATGCGCGATAAAGTGCCTACTAATACCAACTGGGTCGACCTTTATATGTCAGATTTGTACGTTGTGCAAGATAGAATTTAACCTCAAAACTCTTTGCTGGTTAATACCTGCTGTATATTCTACCTAATTGTATAGAACGGGGTCGTTTTTATAGTTTTAGTATTGTAAATTTTATTGGAAAGAATATCAATTGGAGATTAGAAGCAACAACTGGAAAGAATGGTGGCCGGTGGGGGATGTACTGTCTGCTTGATTTCTTGCAAAACATTTTTATGAGGGCATAAACATTTGTTGCCAGATTTTATCCTTGCTACGATCTCGTCAGTCTGGGAGCAGTTGTCTTAAATTAAAGGCCAGCGATCCGAAATTCAGATTTGTACGTTGAATGGGATTGGAATTTGCCTCAAAACTCCCTTCTGATTATCTTAGTTATGCAGTGAATCTGAACACTGTAAATTTTACTTAATTCTATTGAAGGGGATCATATTGTAGTTTTAATTGTAGATCTAATAGAAAAGAAGATCGCTTGGAAACTAGAAAGGAAAACTAAAAAGAATGGCGATTGGTGGGGTGGAGGATGCACTGCCTGCTTGATTTAGTGCAAAACTGTCTCCTCTTTTAAAGAATAAAGAAAGAATGTTTGGATACTTTTGCTCCAACCCATGCTAAGACAATGGTACAATCATGAGTAATAAAATACACATTTTTTCCTATACGGGTTGGTAGCTCTTAATATTGGAATGTGTTGAATTGCACTGCCTGATGAATCTGTGGTTTTTAGACAATAGATGGTATGCAAAAAGGTGAGCAAAACCTTTTTGGTTAGCAAAGCATTTTCATTATTATTATTATTTTGTTCAATATTTGTCGTTTAGTAGTTGGAATTGTAATACCTATTGGAATATTTTGAATTGAATAACGTGATGGATTTCTGATTTTTAGGTATTCAGGCATGGCGAACGGTCTCCGCTCATGGCTATGGAGAATGACCCTAACCCTCTCGAGGACTCCAAGTATTGGCCTGACGGTAGAGGAGCCCTCACGAAGGTACTTATTAGCTATGAATTGTAAATTGATTGATTTTAGAAAATTTTCAAGACTAGCTTGGAATTGGGAGTTTACGATGATGTTTATCAATTTTCAAACATGGTAACGATAGACGCTTAGATGCTTAGTCAAGTTGATGCTCGTACATCCGGAGTCAGCATCTCGTGCCCCATCACTGTTTTGGAAAGAAGTTGTCTTTAGTTGGGGATTTTATGTCATTATAGTCCAGGAACCCAGGGTGAAAACACTGCAAATTCTTTCACTGGGGTTATTATTCAATTGGCTTGCGTTCATGATTTGAATTTCTACTAAGCTTTGGAGTGTCCGTGTTTCACAAGTGGTAGAGCGATTATTGCATTTCAGGAGATAAGCAACGTAAATCTGTTCTCAACCAAAATACGTATTTGGATTGATCAGTTGATCATACTTGTGTGCCTCCTGAAATTCAATAATCGCTCTATCACCTGTGAAACACGCAAACTCCAAAGCTTAGTAGAAATTCAAATCATGAACGCTAGCCAATTGAATAATAAACCCCCGTGAAAGAATTTGCAGCGTTTTTTTAGGTTATCAGAATGCTTCAACCCCTGTATCGGCTACAAAGCCTTTTAGGAGTTCATTCCAGTATCCACATTACTACATCACTACATCACTACTAGGTTACTGATATCAAAACAAAAACAATAATAAACCAAAATAACGCAAATGTTGACACCATAAATCGGGCCATAGATCGGGAATGGTTTGACCTACGGACCTGGGGAGGGGCTCATTCGATTCCTCGTGGGGTGTTCTTCAAAAAGAGTACAAATTTTTGCCGCCTTGACTTTTTTGAGGCTTTTAGGGATTTTACAAAACTTTGACAACCCTTAAAGGGCACTTTAAATTAAGTGAGAGAGCTGGCTCAAGAATTTGAGCGTCGCCGGACCAACATGGATTTTTCCTGAAAATGTCAGCTTTTTTGCTTCAGACGTTTGGGAGAAATCGTGCGTACGGCGGACGGACGGAAAATTTTTATTGCAGATTCGAATTCTACACCCTTTGAAACGTAAACCATGCAATTTTCAGGGGGGGTTAGACTTTTTTTTTTTTTTTTCAAGTGCGATTACAATGGTTTATTATTGAATGATAACCAAAATGATAAAACTCCAATAGCAATTTCAAAGAAGAAAGACTTTTTTGAAGCTTTTGTTCAGCTAGATTAATGGTTTAAATCACTGAGCTTCACTAAGAACTTGCTACAAAATTGTTTATCATTATTCAAACTTGTTCGTTCATGTTATGGACACGAGGAAGCTATATGCCACTCCCATTTTGGCAAAGATTGTTTTACTTATCTGTGTTCTAAACAACATTTTCCTGTTTGTTTTCATATTTAGATCGGTAAAAAGAACGCCTACCTTCTTGGAAAGAGGTTGCGACATCGATACGACAAAATCTTGACGCCCCACTACTCCAAGAGCAATTTTACCGCACAGTCAACAAAAGTTGAGCGAACCCTGATGTCAGCTTACCTCGTCCTCGCTGGTACGTTTGAGGAAAACACTGATTTAGCTGTGTATACTTATCTAATTATCATCCAGGATTAAATATGATTACTCGCATATCATAAAATTAAGTAGTATTGCGTAATACGCTCAAATTGAGCATCATGAATGGCGTTAAAACCGCTGTGATTTAAATGTTTAATTAACAAATTTTGTTGTGTACAAATGATGTTATACAGCTAAAAACGCTGCAAATTCTTTCACTGGGGTTTATTATTCAATTGGCTTGCGTTCATGATTTGAATTTCTACTAAGCTTTGGAGTGTGCGTGTTTCACAGGTGATAGAGCGATTATTGAATTTCAGGAGATATGCATAGAGCACGTAAATCTGTTCTCAACCAAAATACCTATTTGGATTGATCAGTTGATCATATTTGTGTGCCTCCTGAAATTCAATAATCGCTCTATCCTGTGAAACACGCACACTCCAAAGCTTAGTAGAAATTCAAATCATGAACGCAAGCCAATTGAATAATAAACCCCAGTGAAAGAATACTTATTTATCCCGGTAATAATATTGAATAATAAACCCCAGTAATAATATTGAATAATATTTACCTATTTATTATCAGCGTTTCATGCACATTAGAATGCTTCAACCGGTGTATCGCCTATAAACTACAAGTATCCACATCGGCTATCACTCCAGTATCCACATTCACTACAACTCGACGCTATCGGCATCACTAGGTTACAAACAAACAATAATAAACCAAAAAACGCAAATTTTGGCTCCATAAATCGGGCCATACATCGGGAATGGTTTGACCTACGGACCTGGGGAGGGTCTCATTCGATTCCTCATGGTATGTTCTTCAAAAAGAGTACACATTTAGGCCGCTTCGACTTGGTTTGAGGTTTTTAGGGATTTTACAAAACTTTGACAGCCCTTAAAGGGCACTTTAAATTGAGTGAGAAAGGGGCGTCGTCGGACCAAGATGGATTTTTCCTGAAAATGTCAGATCTTTTGCTCCAGCCGTTTGGGAGAAATCGTGCGTAATATGTCGTACGGCGGACGGACGGAAAAATTTTTATTGCAGATTCGGATTCTACACCCTTTGAAACGTAAACCAACGGAAATGAAATTTTCAGGGGGGGTGGGGGGTTAGAATTTTTTTTCCAGAGCGATTACAATGGTTTATAATTGAATAATGAACCAAAATTCGTGGCGTTTGCTTCCATTATGTTCAGATTGCTACAATATCAATGCAATGAGGATGAAGTTGAAATTTACAGAGACACCCAAACTTGTAGTTGTTCTGTCTAATGAGATTGATTCCTTGGTGTACTATGAAAATGTGGCTTGTGGTTTTTTCTGCATCACAGTAACTGGCCTTTGCTGATATTTCTGGATGTTTTGGGGTTTGCAGGGCTCTACCCACCAGTAGATCACCAGAAGTGGAGTGAAGAACTCAATTGGGCACCGATTCCCGTCTACCACAACACCGTTTTTAACGTAAGTTGATTTTGATTGAGTTGACTCAGCTGGAAGAGTTAATTAAAGGGAGTATGAGGGTAGATTCGAAGGACCAAATCGCCTTCACTGGATTTTGTACTGGAGAAATGTTTCAATATTAGTTATGTAAAGAATTACCTTGTACTGAATCGAATGGTGAAGGTCTCGTTTTGTTAGAAGTGAGCGGATTGATGATAGAACGCGTTGTCTTTGGTTTTTTGAACAATCGGTGGTTCTATTCTTTTGAGGGACACAGGGGAAAAAGGATAGGACTCCACTTTTTACCGATTTGAGTTCAAAGTGCTTGGAAATGACTTTCTGGGAATAGCTATCCGTAGCTCCTTGACCTATGGGCCAAACGGTTCCATTGCTTCATAAATATTAAGAAAAGAAAGGCCGTGCAATGGACAAAGGGTTTCATTCCATCCGGTGGCCTGGAAGAAAGGTCAGACTCCTATCTCTCGTGTCCCCATATGCCCCTCCTCCGCGAAAATGCCTCCGATTGTGTGAAACACTGAAAAACAAAACGTATATGTCAAGAAAACCACATTTTGGGAGAATCGATTTTAATGTACACTAACTCAAAACAGACCCTGTGGGAAAAAACAGTTTGTGATAATTGGAATGGAAAACCCTTCCAAGTTGTTCCTCTTGATTTAAACAATACATTTTGTCAAAATTTGGATCAACTAGCTCAACTGTAATGGGGGGTGCTCAATTGCTCATTGACATTCATCTTTCAAAAGGTTCCGTTCTTATTGGATGACTTTCTGGGAATAGCTATCCGTAGCTCCTTGACCTATGGGCCAAAATATTAAAATTGAGTACAAATAAAAAATATAAGTATAATTTATTATCAGAATTTATAAAGATTGAATGAGGAACTAATTTCTTGTACTCTTAAAACAGACATTACATGCACGAAGAAAATAATAATAATGCCTTGAAGAATAAGAAAAAGAAGGGGTGCCGCTCTGTGATCCACTAAGAGATCCGTTCAAAATACTGAGTAATAAGTTGACAAACTAATCAATTTGAAAGTCTGTTTGACCAACATGTAACCGAATTTGGTTTAAGTGAAAATACCACCAAAAACATTTGGGGGTTATTAAGATCAACGATATCAACCCCATCAGGTACTATCTTGAAGCATCTAAAGTAGTGGTTACCTTGAAATGGCTACCTTAGGGCAGAACTTGGGTTCATTTGGGGGTTATTAAGTCTGGGAATGTGAGTCTGATTAAACTGCTCGGTGGATGGCATCTAAGGTTACCTTGAAGGGCGAATGGGGTCTATGGGGGTTATTAAGTCTGGGAATGGCATCTTAACATAGGGCAGAACTGGGGTAGGGCAGAATTGGGTCTTGAGTATTTGGGGTTATTAAGTCTGGGAATGTGAGTCTGATTAGGTACTGCTTGGTGGGATGGCAACTAAGGCCATACCTTGAGACGGCGATACCTGGGTAGGGCAGAACTTGGGTGGGGTGAGTATTTGGGGGTTATTAAGTCTGGGAATGTGAGTCTGATTAGGTACCTTGAGATGGCAACTAAGGCCATACCTTGAGACGGCGATACCTGGGTAGGGCAGAACTTGGGTGGGGTGAGTATTTGGGGGTTATTAAGTCTGGGAATGTGAGTCTGATTAGGTACTGCTCGGTGGCATGGCAACTAAGGCCATACCTTGAGACGGCGATACCTGGGTAGGGCAGAACTTGGGTGGGGTGAGTATTTGGGGGTTATTAAGTCTGGGAATGTGAGTCTGATTAGGTACTGCTCGGTGGCATGGCAACTAAGGCACAAAACCACGATTGAATATGGATTTATGTAGGTGACTTGTTTGATTTCATCGATTGATATTAATTGTTATCTATATATTATATTGCAAGTTTGTTCTATTAAGGTTGTTGGATTCTTTACTGTATTAGAGTTGTAAGATGTATTAACTATGGCAAACTCATTGGACGGCCAGTGGCCACGATTACTGCATGGCTCCTCGTTTACAAGAATTGTATTAATTATTTTTCATAATAAAGGCATGTTTTCATCCATTCATTATGTGGGATTAAAAAAAGCTATATAACGTGCCCTTTCAAACGTATTCAGTGGATTGACGAATTTCTACTAATATCACAAAATTAAGTGAGAACAGGCCATTTCTTCGGGTATTTTTCAGAAAAATATGCAGCCCAAATCAAAAACTCCATTTTTGCATTTTTTGTGCACTTAATTCAGCACTTGGCAAAATTTCTGCTTAAGGAAGAGTTTCAAACGTTCTACAGGAATTTGAAACCGTGTGGAAAGTTACGTTAATATGTTGATGACGTCCAAATCGATGAAAAGACCAAAATTGAAACACTCAAAATTTCTGGAATAACAATCACGTTCCACACTTCTTCTCGGTATTATTTTTTTCGGGTACATTTTCGTCATAAAGTGCTTTATTTCAATTTCAATGAAATCAAAAGGGTTATACGGTGTTGGTGAATTTTAGTAAGTTCAACTTGAATGAACAACTCACGAGTTAATAAAGTTTAATTTTGCGCTCCTAAACATTTTGGTATTTTAGAGTCTTCGCCTGTACCCTTAATTTACATAACAGTAATAACAATTTACCAATTTCATAAACTTTGGTCCAAGAGTTCTGGGAAAAAAGAGGTGCAAGCAAGTTTTTTTGGTCATTAAACTAAATCAAATTAATATTACGAGTTACCATAAATAAATTAACATCATTATGAGAGACAGCGTAGGGGAAAAATACCTTAAAACCATGTGCCTAACACTTATATATCGACCACCTAAAGTAATGCAATCATGCGCTTATAAAACATGTCATAATCCCAAGAATGTATTTAAAAATTTAAAAAGTTCATTGTTGAGGATTGAGTTTGAAATTTGCATTCCGTCATTTTAAATTCAAATTTTTAACTCATAATCTAAGTGTTACAATTTGGCGCAGTCGGTAGGGCTTGAACCTGTGCATTAAAAGGGAATTTTAATTGAGATGATGTATCAAGTACCTTCGAAAACACGATGTTTTGTGAATATTTTGCTTGTCAACGTGTTCCCACACGAATAGTTATTGTTTCTTGCTGAAAAGGTTATTTTTAATTTGAGTTTAATTGAGCTAGTTTTTAATGAAATTAAATGTAGATTAGGAATTCACAATGAAAAACGGAGGTTCTCATGTGAAACCTTTGAATTTTCATCAAGGCCTTTAAAATCAGGGAATTAGAATTCTCATCCATTCAACATGCAACATCATTTTCCTTATCGTACTCCCGTCGTATAAATAGTTTTCTCAAGAAATAACTATTGAATTTCACGAACAATCTTCGGGAAAAATTACCACAAACGAAAAGAATGATTTGAAATTAAATAAATGTTAAGGTTTTGTTTTAAAGCGACTCCGTGTGGCTGGTGCCCCTTCCAAGGACCGAGGCGATTTGCCTGCAACACTCAGAGGATACTCCTGAAGCTAAAATGCTTCAGGTGTATGCTCAGGAGAAGCAGTTTAAATAAACAGCACGGGGGACCGATCCCAGACCACAGGCTAGATGGCCTGCTGTGAATTCCAATCAGTAGTAGTGTAAGCGCCTGCGCTAACGTATTCTTACAACTTGGATTTCTCAAGATCAAGCTGTTTCATGATTACGTTGTTTGTAAGCATAAATGTATTTTCTTAATTGTTTTAGAATGTGCCTATTGATTTCAGAGAACTAACTGCTTCGCCTGCTCAAGAATGTTGTACGAAGTCACGAAACTTGCCACTACTATCCCAGCTGACTTCTACGATCCTCTAGTCAAATTCCTAAACGAAAAAACTAATTTCAAATTGAAACATTCAAAACGCCCCGTGAGAGAGCTACTTCTCCTCGCCGATACGCTAAATCTCCAGGTGAACAATATTTTCAATATGAAGGATTTAATCTAAGGTCTTTCTCGTGTCCTGTAAACTAAGTTATAGGGGAGGGTGGGGACAGTTTATTTTTCAAATTGTAGTGAAAAAAACCCCCTAGAGTTAAAAAAAACCTTTTATTGTGTGTTTTGATTCGAGTGGATATAAACTCACTTGATTAAGGCAAAACATACCCACAAGTAATTCTTATTTCACAAAAATCGAAGATTTACCAAGAATGGAATTTTGTCCAATGTGACCCACCTGTAGGGACACTTGGGACGAGCTGGTGGGACACCTTGGACACATGGGGGGACAGTTTGGACACATGGAGGGACAGTTCAGGCACACATCACTAAAAACTTTTATTTTATTGTGTTGCTCAAAACTTTTGAGTACATTTTTATGACAATAAAGCATATGCAAAACTTGTTATCACCCATTCGCACAGTCATCGATTCGGCACACCTCTTATCACGATCTTATCAGATAAGATCGATGTTCCTTACATCGATCTAATTATCGATTATTACATCGATATAATGCCATCTTGAAACTATTATCACGACCATTCAAACCCGAAATTGTTGCTTTCATTCCTATTTCTGTTTCTTCTGATCTATACTTCACTAGAAGGATTGATGTAGGATATTTTTTTGTTTTTGAGATGCGAGCGTAGCGAGCATCCAGACCACCAAACTAGACGGTAGGAGATTTTTGCTTTCACACCAGAAATTGTTGCTTTCATTCGTATTTAGATCGATAATTAGATCGATGTAAGGACACATCGATCTTATCTGATAAGATCGTGATAAGAGGTGTGCCGAATCGATGACTGTGCCGAAACGAAGTACGCCCCACCCATTCATTGTAAAGTTGAGACTGGGACAGCACATTTAAATTACCTCATTAATTATACAAAATATTCAGGCCTTGGGAATTATATCACAACGTATCCAGTCTTTTAAAAGACAAGTCTTTTAGAAAAGATTTTTAAAAAATTTAAAAATACAGCTCAATGGTTTGATTGACACTGGCCAATCGAGCAAGGCTGGTTGCTACTAGCTGTCTGATTGATAATGAGGGATGCCGTCTTATGAACCCATTAAACCAGTCTTTAGAAGCCATTTGAGTGTTATCCCAATTGGCAGGTTCTTTTATTCTATTTCTGACAGCGTAATGATAAGCTAATTTTTTAACTGCAGCAGGAGTTAGCCCATGGCAGATTTGGCTGCTTTTGATGAGGTATTTCACTAAAAGTGCTGAACTCTGCTTGAAATTAGGTCCAAAGTGACAGCTGAAATTAGATTCCTCCGCTTTCTTAACATATTTACTTAAACTCGACTTTTTTTACATTGAATTTAGCAGCACTTTTCCTCCGTGATAGCCCTCTAAAAACTTCCCTCACAGCTCTCTCCATAACTACTGAATCGAATTCCCGATCAGTTTTTCTCTTTCGTACTCTACCCATTATTTATATTGGGGATATTGAACTTCTAGGTAGGTGAAAGCGGAAATCACACTAGACAAAAGCGCTTGGATTCTGGTAGGCACGCACTGGACAGTCTGTCGAAAGTGTCCCTCTCAACGCAAATTGCAGGTATTATGGTATAATTATTGAATTTCCTTTTCTATGGACGCCAGAAGTGTTTAAAATTCTTCTCTGGGAGTCATCAAACACGTTACACTACTAAAAAAGTCCACAAATTACTTTTAAAATTACTAAAATCGATTGGACACGAAAGAACAAAAATACATCAACACGGTCCAAAGTCAGAAAAACAGAAGTGATGACAAGGAGACGTTCATATTATCACTTGCGCTATCTATACTTCTTTTTCTTCGTTTTCTACATCTACTTGAGTGGATCAAGGACTCCCGTTTTATTGGTAACCTAACCTTAATAGAACTGTCCAGTGTGTCCCACTGTCCCCACTCTCCCCTATCAGTTATATGAGTTTTAAAATTACTTATATATTACTTTATTGAAAATAGTGATCCCTTTTGAAAGGTTAAAAACATTGCAAATGATTATTTTTGGACCTTCCCCTGCCCCAAATACCATTCTCCATTATAAAATTGCCAAAGCGAAGTACAAAAAATTAGGGTTGGTAGTGTGCGAATTTTCTCAATCAATTGTAATTGTACAGGGTGGTTTCAAAACGGACTCCCCGATTTCAGGAAGGCATAGAAAATAGTACAGTTTGATTCTGGCAAAAAAGTAATATTTATTTAATCAAGTATATAACCCCATTTTATTTGCTCAAGTTCTGAAAATTATGTCGCCAAAATGACCGCCATTGGCATCAATACACATTTGGAGCCGTTGATGAAAGTTGGAAGTTGTTAACTGCTTTTTGACACATCTCAATCGGAATTGCGTTAATTTCTCCCTTGATTTTGGTTTA
Organism: Creontiades dilutus; assembly: GCA_031894815.1. Lineage (NCBI taxonomy): Eukaryota > Metazoa > Arthropoda > Insecta > Hemiptera > Miridae > Creontiades > Creontiades dilutus. The sequence continues at coordinate 486,239 of JAVIWC010004717.1, forward strand.
TTATTCAAAAATAAACCATTGTAATCGCTCTTTAAAAAAAAAAAAAAAAATTAACCCCCTGAAAATTTCATGGTTTACGTTTCAAAGGGTGTAGAATCCGAATCTACAATAAAAATTTTTCCGTCCGGCCCCACGATATCTGAAATTTTCAGTAAAAATCAACATTGGTCCGGCAACGCCCCTATTCTTTAGCCAGCACTCTCACTTAATGTAAAGTGCCCTTCAAGGGTTGTCGAAGTTTTGTAAAATCCCTAAAAACCTAAAAAAAAAAGTCAAGCGGCCTAAATTTGAACTCTTTTTGAAGAACTTTCCATAAGGAATCGAATGAGCCCTTCCCCAGGTTCGTAGCTCAAACCATTCCCGATATACCCGATTTATGGTGCCAACATTTGCGTTATTTTGGTTTATTATTGTTCATGTTTTCATCGCAGTAACCAGGTGATGTAGTGATGTAGTATTGTGGAGACTGGAGTGAACTCCTAAAAGGCTTTGTAGCAAATACATGTTGAAGCATTCTGATACGCATGGCAAATTATTTATTTAATTGGCTTGCGTTCATGATTTGAATTTCTACTAAGCTTTGGAGTGTGCGTGTTTCACAGGTGATAGAGTGATTATTGAATTTCAGGAGGCACACACATATGATCAACTGATCAATCCAAATAGGTATTTTGGTTGAGAACAGACTTACGTTCTCTATGCATATCTCCTGAAATTCAATAATCGCTCTATCACCTGTGAAACACGCACACTCCAAAGCTTAGTAGAAATTCAAATCATGAATGCAAGCCAAATGAATAATAAACACCAGTGAAAGAGTTTGCAGCGTTTTCAAATTATTGAAAACTTGAATTGCTGTATTGTGGATTGAATGCTTCTACATAATGACACTAGGAGCGGTAGGACTGCAACAGTTTGAGCTACAGAGAGACTATTCTGAGTTTACCTGGAATTTCCATTCACATTCATGTTAACGTTATTTTGTCCTACCAAAGGTTTCCAATGGATGCAAGAACACACATTTTGGCGGGTACATTCTTCGCCATCCACCATTGATATGGTTAAGTCTTGTTTTAATTAAAAATTAATCACCTCGGGATATTTTATTTTACAGAAACGAAATGGCTACAAAACGGTGGACTGGGCTGATGAGTACCTGGCTCTCTCTAGTAATACTCGTCACGAATTATTTTCACGATTGACCATTAAGAGCGACGTACAAAAACAGCTGGCATCCAGTAAGTCAATCACCAAGTTGTGTGTAGTTTCTAAGATTCATTCGCCTTGATATCAAAATGGAGGAGGCTTCTGCTTCTTCAAGTGCCGTATCCATCATCGAAGGTTGGCGATCATTTCTGCAAACCTCGCACAGATCTGACCCAAGTGAAAGAGATGTGCTGCTTTGTTGATCCCCGTCCAGCTTCGTATGTTCATAGAGATTTGCAGAAAGGGCTATCCATAGGAGGAATAATGTTGTGATTCCCTAACTTGCCTTCCACATTGCAGTGCCACAGCCGTACTGATGTAACCATCTCCGCCTGAAGGTCTCCTAATAAGAGTCATTCAAGCTTCCAAAGCCTCAGCCTCCAATAGGTACTGATATTGCTGCTGCCCCATCTCAGGCCAGTTTTGGTCTATCCTGGGTATTTGATTTCCCTGGTACCACCCATATCTGGGAGGCATTCCCCTATCTGCCACTACAGGTGTATAAACCCAGGTTACCTGAGGGAGTAGACGACCTGCAGGTCACTCAGTCCAGAGACAAGGTCAGTGTGAGAAGTTCACCAGTTCACTCTTTGGATGAATGGGACCTGCAGTTCGTCGTCTCCATTCTAAGACAGTCACCACCACTGCTCCTATCTCGTGGCTTGACCGTCAACCTCTATTATCTTTGTCATCCGTTAGAATTCGGTAAATGACAGTCATCTACTGTTCTCTTTTCCTACTCCCTTGTCATTTTTCGAGTTCTCATGCAAATTTTCATATAAATACCAACTTATTAAATATAATCGACTCTGTGATGAGTATAGTATCGACCAGTATAGTTTAGTCTATAGTAAATTTGAATGGTATTGACTCCGCGGTGAGGGGAGTCCTTCGTTGACTAGAAGGAAACCCGAGCTAATGGCGGATGGGTGAACTGCAGGTCACTTTGTGAAGAACGGTTTGGCAGACCTGCAGGTCTCCGAGTAGTTCAAACGTCGGCTGCTGGAGTCATGCTGTCGAGAACGTTTGTGACCTGCAGGTCTTGAGTAGTTAGAACGTTGGCCGCAGGGAGCCATGCTGTCGGAAACGTCTTGAGATGAACTGCAGGTCTTACCTTCGCAGGTCATTTGGGACAAGTTCACTTGAAAGAGAAGTTCTTTGAGACAAGGTCACTCACTCACTACCCACCTCTATCACTCATACAGTTCTCCAAAACCAAAATCAAACCATAGAAGTTGAAAATAATAATCACTTCTATAATAGGTTATTAAATAAATCAATGTTTTTTTTTTCAGGTATTATGGCAGATTATCTCCTCGACTTTATGGAAAGTGAAACGAAAGTCTCAATGTTCAGTGCACACGACACAACATTGTACATATTGTCAGGAGCTCTTGGCTACGATCTGAAATCGCCTCCTCATCCGACTGCCTGCATTACTGTGGAGTTCCATGAGATAAAGGGAGAGACCCAAGTCAAGGTGAGCACTTAACCAGAAAAGAATCCCATAAGATGGATACTGCTTGGACTCCAAGCATCTTCGTAGCTTAGATGGTGATGCATTTGATTGTATCTATGAAGTTCTAGGTTTAATTCTTAGAGCTGCTATTTTTTCGTCATCACATGCGCTGGAACCAGGGTTGCCCAGGCAGCTTTGGGGGCAGCCAATCTCATTTTAGATTCGTTAAACAATGGGAAATATGCTTTCTCCCTTGCAGCCTGAACTGCCACCACCTGACACAATCCATCTCCAAATAGGTTTTCCCAATTGTACTTTCCTATTGTTTAAAAAATCCGAATGTGCAAAGATAGCATGGAACGGCGTGGTCACAGAACCAGTTTTACGTTACAGTGTGGACAGCTTGGTAGCAGACATGAAGGTCCATGGCGTGTGGGACCGTGAGAGACCTGCGTTTTTCGATACCCGCGTTGTAAACGCTGACGCAGTCTCTTACTCCTCCATGGACTGGCCTACCATCTCCCGGCATGCAGCCCAAGCCAAACACCCAAAATACGACAGAGTCGCTGAAGACCTGAGAGGGTCTTTCACGCCACTCGTCATTTCATGCGATGGCGCATTACATAAAGAGTATGAAGCCTTTCTCAAAAACGTTTCCTTACGCCTCTCCAACAAGTGGTCTAAATCCTACTCCCAGGTGATGATGTGGGCACGAGTGAAAACTCAGTTCTCAGTTCACCGAGCAGTTTCCATGAGGCTAAGGGGCCCGAGGGAACACGTGCGAGGACTTGGACTGGAGGACGGAGCAGCAATTTGGCTACCAGAAGAATGAAATCACACACACACACACACACACACAGTTAGGAAAAAAATAAAATCAGATTAGTTTGGCAAAATCAATTTGAATTTTTGGCATATTATCAAATTGAAAATTTTGGCAAACTAATTTGAACCTTTGGCACAAATAAATTTTAATATTTTTGGCATCTTAATTTCAATTTTTGGCGACTCAATTTCAACTTTCGGCATACCAATTCGAGCTTTTGGCATATCAATTTATACTTTTCACAATCCCAACTATTCCAACATTCCACCCCATATAATGATCAATAAATGTTTTTTCTCTCAAACAATAAAAAAAAATTAAGACATGAAAATTGTTTATGAAACACTAACAAAATATATAGCTTACGAAGAACAATACACGAATGAGCAGAAATACCGCAATGAACAGTGTTGCGGCAGAATGCAAACAAAGATGGCGAAAAGAATTGGTATTAATCGTTGTTTAGGACGCTAGTCACGCAAATTTGGTTTGTTGGTTTGAGATCTCTGGTTTATTGAGTAAACTTAAATTACATTAAATGAACACTATAAAGGGGAAACCTTTCGGAAAAATAAACTAGGAGAAAGATGGAGAAACTCATCACTACTGCCTTCCTCATTTTGATTCAAACTAGGCGTCCTTTACATACAAATGGTGGGCATCAGCGTGATCCACAGGATTTACCAAACCGTTGGCAACACTGAAATCCCCCCTAGTTTGAAACCACCGGGAAGGATAATTTTTCGAAAGTGAGCTGCATTTTATTTTATTTTTATTTATTTATTTTAAATCTCCCCTCAAAGACGGAGGGGCACGCTATTAAAATATAAAAACGAAAAACTAAATTAAAAAAAAGGAGGAGGAGGGCCAGGTTTACCCGACGCTGGCCCTTGGGATATGGGAAGTTGAGGATGATGGAGGAGGAAGAGAGGGATGAAAGGAAGTGCCCCTATAAAATGACCACCAGTTCAGGTAAGAGCCCTGGATGACGCGGGTGGTGATACCACGAAGTACTCCTGATGAGATGCCCAGCTCAAGTAACTCTGTGGCACTTTTCCCACACCACACCCTGCGCCATGACACGGTTGCAGCCATAACCTTGATGTTGTTAGGCGCCACTCCCTTTAGCTCAGATATCGCTTGCCAAAGCTCATTTCTATCGTATTTGCACTGCCCCAGTGCCCTCCATGAGCACGGAGAACCCGCTTGGCACCAGTGCGGTGCCCTCCACGTTGAGTTGGTTAAGAGTCATATTTCTGTCTGTATATATAGTTACCTACATGATTGCTATAACTTTTAATTTCCAGGCATTCTACATCAAAGAAACCGCTGGCGAGATGGTTCCCATAGAAATGACGTGCGGTCAAACGTGCAGTTTGAGTAGCTTCAAGGAGATGCTGCTAAACATTAAACCTGCCAACTACGAAACTCTCTGCAACTCCGTGCCAGAAGATGCGGATTCCTACAAAGACCCCTTCTTAGAAGCTCTTGTTCGAAGTTTTGCCAGCGATGGCTTGTAGGCTTGTAACAACCTCCTGTTCCGTTACAAAAAAACCAAAGATTTGAACATCGTATTTCATTTTCATAGAAAGGAATATTTGCACCAGACTACAACATAAGATAATTAGTGGTATTTAAATAGATCTCCAAATACCGGAGCCCAAACAAGCACTAAGCGCATGGAGATTGATAGATAGTCCGATGGTAGGACTTTGTAAAACAAGGTATTGTCGTTAGTCTACGTTATTATAGTACTTACCCAATTTTTGACTATCGTTGTCAAAATGTCAGAAGTTCCTGATCACGTTCAATTTCTATTGATTTTTTCTGACTAATTAGAAACACTTGTATGATAGTAGGTCCGAATACAAAATGTATTCTTACAATTTCCAAATACCTGCCTGGAATTGCACACTTTTCCTTCTAAAAAAGCAATAACGAATTGGAATTTCTAACCCGAATAGCCAAAGAATGAAATGACTATTGTGCCTTGCAATATGGTGCACTTAATAAGAATGACTTTTTCTCGCACAAATACTTACAATACTTAATATGTTGTATTAAAATTGGAATCGTTTGAACGATTGTACTGTTACATGATTAGATATCGAATTAAATTCGAATCCCTGTTTAGTAGATATCAATCAAAGTTAAGTGCAGGTACGAACACGATTGGTATGCGCGCATAGTGATTGTCTCCTATCATGATTTCGTGAAAATTGCAAAAAGGAACCGTGGATTATCTAGTTTTGTTGGGTTATGAATCAGGAAAATAGATGCAGCCAGATAACAGCAACACATGCAACTTGACATGAAAGTAGAATCAACAGGTGGATGTGGAAACCTCACTGGAAGGTTACCAGCAGCAATAGCGCATTCTAGTAGGTACAGCGTAAACGTTAGTTCCTACTAAAATCCATGAGACAGCATCTGATTTCAAAGCTTTGGGAGTGAGTTATGGCCAACTTACACATTTGCCCCACCTTACCTTCCTAATTCGTTCGCCAAAACAAATTTAGATGATTTCGTCCTTCATTAAACTTGATTTATCATTAGTAGCCACCTGTGGCACTCTCATCTATCCACGCTATCTGTTCATACCCCTATTGCAACGTTGTCAAGATGGAATCCAATCACCAAATTTCCTTCCTTTGATTCTTATATATTCCTTCAAATGGGTCTCCTTAAACTATACTTTCGGTTTGAAGTTCTTATTTCCTCGTATTATGACACATCTAACACCAATTGTTAACCTGCCATAGATGTAATTACGACATTCCTACTTATAAATCTACGGTCAGTTCACTTTTAATCTAGTCTTGAAGCACCTTATCTTAACATTTAGACATTTTATTTACCTACGTAAGCCAGTCTATTCAATGCAGTGAATGAAGGGTACCAAATTGTGATTTATTCTTAGTTCAGTGGAAACTATACATTCCAGAATAAGTGGAGCCACAAAGTTAAACATGTCTATTCTTCTTTTTTTAATTAAATTTTCTTTATTGATGACTTGATTTACTTTCCCAAAACGGTCATAATTTAGAGCTTATAAGATTTATCAGTTGACCGGTGTGATTGTTATAACAAGGAGGTGATGATATGGAGTTGTTGCCTCTTCTAAGGCTGGGTACACACGTTGAGGATTTTCAGAGAGGAATTCCTCTCAGGTTTGCTGGAGCCGCTACACGACTCTGGCCGCCTCAGAGGAATACTATGCAGTCCCCATGATGACGGACGACATCGCGCTAGTGGGGGTTTTGGCTGTAATTCGGCAAAAAAAGATAAAAGAACGTTGGAAGTTTACAACACAAAGACTGGTTGCTGAGATGGAATACAATGGGAACACACACAAATCTGCTGAGTGAGCTGACAGTGGAACCTGAAATTGAAGAATGAATGAAACAATGTACCGCAAGTTGCTTGATCTCATCACTATTTTCGTTCAAAAGCAAGACACAGTGATGAGGACTGCTATCTCTCCCTGCAAACAACTGATGGCAACGTTGAGGTACTTGGTGACAGGACGAGCTTACCAGTGCCTAAAGTTTTTGACCTATCACCTCAAGCTCTGAGCTACATTATTCCAGAGACGTGCGGTGCCATGCAAATGAAAATGGCCCGACGTCAAGCCCTCACTCCCATCCACACGTGAGGAAACAGTTCAGTTGAGGTCCAGGAAATCCTCTCTGGCTGTCCGCACGATCAGAATTTCTGGAGAGGTTGGCTTGAACGGGAAATCCTCAATGTGTGTACCCAGCCTAAGGACTGATGCTATATGTTTGCAATACGCAGAGAATACACCCTGAGATTGATGCTCTGGCAGTCCAACTGACCATGAAATCAGTGCAATGCTCGGTCAAAGTAGATGGTGAGCTCTTGGACCAATTTCAAATGCACCATGGTCTGCGGCAGGGTGATAGCCTGGCCTGCCTGCTGTTCAATTTTGCACTAGAATGGGCAGTGAGGGAATCGGGTATCCAGATGGGTTGGACCATTTTTAATCACTCACAAATATTAGGATATGCAAATGACATAGATGTGGTCGGGAGAAATTTTAATGCTCTGAGCTCAGCATTCTTCAAATTAAGAGCAGCAGCCGCGAGGATGGGTCTAGTAGTGAACCAATCAAAAACAAAGTACATGGTGACAAGCCCCTGGACCAGATCCAGTTGAACGGATGCTCCTTAGAGAGAGTCGAGCATTTTATCTATCTTGGCTCCTTGGTAACCAAAGATAACGATATGGAGGCAGAAATCCGAAGGAGAATAATTTCAGCCAACAAATGCTACTTTGGTCTGGTTTGGCATATGAAGAGTAGGACCCTGTCACAAACAACGAAGCTCCGTTTGTATAAAACGCTAATCAGGCCGGTGGTCATTTATGGTTTTGAAACCTGGACACTCTCCAGAACTCAGGAAAACCAACTTCGATTTGAAAGGAAAATATTAAGAAGGATTTTTGGAGCGATCTTCAATCCTGATGAGCTGGCCTGGCGAATAAGAACAAACGTGGAGATAAAAGATATGTATGCTGATAGAGATGTTGTCCACCATATTAAGATTGGGCACCTTTGGTGGGTGGGTCAGCTTGCTAGAATGAGCCCTGATTCAGTCCCTAGGAGGCTCCTAGAAGAAGGAATATATGCCACCAGTCAACGGGGGTGCCCTAGACTGCAATGGGGGGACAGAGTCAACAGGGATGCTCTTGCAATTCTTGGAGTCCGCAATTGGAGAGAGCAGCTGCACAACAAAGAAACAACTGGCAGACTTTACTTGGGCAGCCTTGACCCCTTGCGGGTTGTTGAGCCATGAAAGAAGAAGAGGTCCATTGAAGATCAGGAATCTTCGACTGCTGCTTCAAAATTGTCCATCATACAGTGAACTGCACTCCAACATTAAGTACAGCAGTAAGACACTGGGATCCTGCTCCACAGAACTAGATGGATGGATGAAAACGTTGATTATCAACGGTTGATAGTGAATTAGAACTCCAAGCCATTTTCTACGGGCCCTACAAGCAATTTCCATGTTTGCAAGAACGTGTACCACTATCCCGCGTTTGCCTCATCCGTTACCCATCTTTGATAAACTGATTCTTTCCAGAAATCAAGCAATTCGTACTGTCACAGTTTCTTCAAAAACCAAGCAGTTTAGTCTATTTTGTAATTTTATTGATCTGGAATTATATAAATTTACTACTTATACTGATTCAATCTTCAACTAACTTTAAATAAAGAAAACAAAACCTTAATAAAACTATATTTTTCATTCATTTTTACGGTTTTTGGATCGAAATAATCTAAGTCATCAATGACAACAGAATATAATATATATTTGATTACATAATAATAATTTAAAAATACATAACATCATTATGGGATGACCACTCATTTCTATACAAGTGAATTTCATCAACATTCACATTTTCTCTAAGTCAAATTTATCGTTGCGCCGAAGCGCATCTAACAGTCTTGTTTACCAAGTGGTCACCGATTGGTCGAAAAATCTTTGAGATTTTTTTTTTCTTCCAAAATATTACATCTAAAAAAAAACAAACGTAAAATTCGTTAACGATTTAAAATAAAATACAATATATTTTTTTATTCACAATATCTATAGTACATGACGGTATATAAACAAGATAATTATGTCAGAGAGTAAATGTACGTACAAGTTGGAGACAGTTGCAAAACGAGTTTGCTATTTACAGATCGACGGAATAAACGATTTATGAATGTTTGCAATAACTGTAAGGGAGAATGGTACATTTTTGTCATCAAAGAAGGAAATAGGGGAGTTTAAGATAAAGCAGCGATTCACTAATGTTCCATAACAACGAATTGTAGGGATGTTGTAAGGTTTGAAAAGGAGATTCAGAACAGAGGTGGAACTATTGGGGGTACCAGGGAGGTTTGAAGCTCTCCAACCACGTCACAACACTCTGATAAGTCTTATCATTAAATACAACAACAATCAACTCAGTTTGAGGGCCAACAGTCAACCGGGGTCAGATATAATAAGCCCTACGAGGAGACATTATTTACTCGTGACATTCGATGATTGTTTAGGGTTGAAATAGATGCAATAAAACCGCCCACACCCTAAAATGTGCGATTCCTGAAAATTCCATCAATATTGGATGAAAAATATGGAAGTGATGTTTGTTACAAGGATGTGACATTGCAGCAAACGATACGATCATGTTGAAACGACAAACAGAATAAATCCCCATTTCCTAACTACCTTCAAAATTTAAGAGGAATCGAACAACTATTGTTAAGATATTGCATTCCAGGCAATGAAATTGAAAATATCAACAAAACTGGAAGAGAACTGTAGGAATTAAAGTTGTTACAGGCACGTACAGAAAGTTCTGTTTAAAATATAAAAAAGACAGGAAGTTTTGAATTGAATGAACGATGATTTTACATTTTGAGAAGGAGGTCTGAGAGCTCCAAATCCCTTGCACCCCAATTAGTTCCGACACTTATTCAGAAGGCAGTGGACTAGTCAGCCATTTTCCAATTCTACCACCTCTTGGAGCAAACCCTACATTCAACTTCAACAAAATAGATGACCTGATTTCAATTTGATGTCGAGGAATATTGAGTAAGTAGTAGATCACCAAATTTGTATAACTAAACAAAAAGCTCAGTTTCAGTAATTAAGAGATAAATCTGGACTTTAATCGGCGTAATTAAAAGAAACTAGTGTGAACAGATTGGCAAACATGGTGATGATTTAGCAATTGCGGCTTTATGCTAAAAACAAATATACATTGTCGGATTTCTCCAGATACTCATTAAGAGATTTACAAAGAGCTTCTGCCATAAAATTAACATAACAGAAAACTTAACAACATTTTGTTCATGGAATAACGAAAACAAACATCAAACTGCAACATTACTAATAAACAAAAAATTGGTTGATGAACAAAGTCTAGGCCATGTTGACTGCCAAAAACATTATGCTGGACTGACAGTAGGGAAAAACTAAACTGCGTCAGAAATGTGCATTTTTACGTCGTTCGTTTTGAAGAAGTATAGCTTATTAATAACCACACGTATTACCACTTTTGCGTTATGTATGGTATGATTCACAATGCAATCAGATAACAGAAAATATTGAGAATAACAGTAAAAAACAAGATGTACCTTTAGAAACAACAGAAATCTATAAACAAAATATTGCACCGGTCCAAAAAATGATTATTTGTAGTTCAGGACATGCGTTACATGGAACATTCAGAGAAACATTAGCTTTCATACATGTTTTGTGTTAGTTGACATTGCTCTCAACTCTTATCCAGACAGAAATGTTCAACGTTCAATTCTAACCCTTAGACGCAAATTCAAGTTCATATATAAGGTGAAATGTATGTTGACATAGAATCTATGCTGACACGGAAATCAGTGGTTACAAAATCGAGATTTCCTGAGATATTTGGGATTGTGATAATGATAAAACATTTTGTAAGAAGGCTTCACAGTGTTTTCCAACATGATTCAATTTAAGCTAACAGAAGCAATGGCTGACCCAAATAAAAACTCCAGTTTCAAGTTTAGTTTTTGAGGAGAAATGAATAGCGTACACAAAACAAGGAAGTTGGTATTTGTTGAAATAGAACAAAACATTGCTAGTTCTGTCTGGCAATTAGCTGCCCCTTCGAAGGACTGATGCGATAAGCCTGCAACACCCTGAGGATACCTCTGAAGCTAAAAAGCGTCAGGTTTATGCTCAGGAGAAGCAGTTTCAAGAAACGAGAAGGGGGAACTATCACATCACAGAGAGTGTATAGTATTCTGCTTTGATCTAGTCAAATGATACCAAAGTCACCAGAGAACGACTTTTAGCAAAACTTAGCAACCACGACTATTAGCAAAACAAGAAACCAAATTTGATGCATCAGATGCCCGATTAAAAATGCAGTTCCCTGAGCCTTCGATGGCAGTTTGATAAATATTCAACAGTCCAGTCTATCATTGATAAAAAATGTAGTATCCAAAATTTAACCAGAGTTAAGAATTTCCATTCAGCTTGGCAATGGTTAAACAAACCCTTGGATAGAAAGCTCCCTATTCTACAACTAAATTCGTATGGAAAGCAGTGTGAAGCCTCGCTCCATATGTTTTCCCCTTGCGTTATCAACCCTAAAAACGTAACTACAGTTTACAGCCAAGGTCAATGACGAATGTTCAAATTAATATTTACACAATCAGTCTTTTTTTTGACATCTTGGTAAGTGTTCCAGTAAACAATAATTGTACCACATTCCCTTGAAAGGGTTAAAATCACTTTTAAAAACCCTTGAAAACGTGGATTACAAGATTTAACTCGACTAAATTCCCTAGCGTTTAAAATGTTTGTTCTCTATTGAGTGCCTAGGTCTTCTAAAATGACTAGGATTTTTAATTGCGTGAATGGTCTCAATTACGGCGTGATTGATCTACATAATCCATATAATTCAAAACGTCAAAGATGAGATATAAAATTTCAAAAATGCCGGAATGTAGATATAAACTGGAATTAGATCGACTTTCAAGGATTGTTGTTTCCAATAATAAAGCCTTAAGAAGTAGTTTGCCGTTTAAGAGAATCGTCCATTAATTTCAGTAAGTACCTAGGCACTCGGTAGTACATTTCTTTCAACCAGGTAAAGTGTGATGTTAATCGCATTTCTAAACTTTCGCAGAATTGCACATTATCAGGAAAACTGTGAATTGTGGAATCTTGATCATGACTCATGATGAAAATTATTCATAATAAATAACATTTCAAGGTAAATATGGCACCGAATGCTAACATGATGTTCCCAGCATACATAAACCTACTCACTTAAACAAAAAAGTAACCCCAAAACCGCGAAAAGCCAATTTTTCAACATCTGAACAGGAAAGCCTCAGAAATGTCTGTGTTGATATCTTTTTCAGATATATTAGTTTGAGAATATAAATTTGAAGACTCACTATCACAAGATAATCCAAGTGGAGCTGCATTAACCACTTGGATGTTGATGCTTTGGAAGCAAGAATGGGATTTTTGTTAAAAATGGAACACGGTGATTAGTATTCCTGGATAAGCTATGAATCCAGCAGCTGTGGACAAAGTCCACTGACATTAACAGAATGCACAGGCAGCCAAATTGAAACTTTCGCTGAAAAATCCATTGCGTAGGCGAGAGAACTTGAAAGCCGAAAATTTCCATTGAGCGATGTAACTTGAATTTTTAAATGCCACAAGCTAGCGTAGTATACAAGGCCTAATTAAAGATCAATGTCACTCCAGGGTGTACTCTAGGAACATCTGATCTCCAAAGGAGAGAGGGTAGAACAAAAAATGGTTATGTCAATGTTCGGTCCACACTTGAATTAGTATGTGCTGTAGCAGGAGCCCAACAAACTGGATCAACTGCTAAAGTCCGGCCCCCTCAGTTGTTTTCATCACTGCATCCCCATAAAAGAGCTGTCCTTTCTTTTTGGAATTGTTTAGTTACAGGGAAATTATGATTAGAGATGCTTATAGATGGGTTGGAAAGGTTCAAGGATGTACTAGGATTAAACCATGGATTCCCAATGTCTAATAAATTGTAACACCATATAACTCTTTTAACAAAATTGTTTGCCTCCATGGCAGAAACCCAGTCACCCTAGTCTTTAAGTTGATATACTACCCACATGGAGAATACTTGTGCTTGAAATGGTATTGACATTGGTTACATTGACGATGTCAACGTGTTCAAAGTAGAGCCAACACAGCTCATACTGTCAGCAAGTGTGGACTGAACCAGTAACTTACACTTGAAGAATTGGGGTTAGTGGAGGGTTGCTATGGAAAGGGTGTTCGAACCTTTTTGAAGAGTTTCCGACGAGGTTTACTCGTAATAACTTGAAGTTGACGAAGCGAACTGCGTAAGGACTCGCTTATCCGAATTCAAATCATGATCCTGACCTGCTCAGGCTGAAATCGACAGAAATCGTGACCGAGTGTGCAGACAACCATCTCGAGTTTCTGTTGGAATCCGTGGCGTAGGCGAGGTAACTTGGAATGGCCCCCGCTTCTATCCAGGAGGCGTAGTAATGACATCCTGACGGAGCGAGGGCGAAGATCGGTACGAGCGTGGAAGGCGTCACTGTACTCGGCATCATCCGCGTATCAGCTCCGCTCACCATCTCCGTCCGCTCGAAACGTTTCTGAATCCGATGTTTAAACTTGTAAGTCGACTGGGGCGCCATGGCATCGTCCATAGGTTTTTCCGAGTTCCATGAAGTTGGCGAAAGCTGCAACAATCACGAAGAAAAAGCTACAGACACACGATATAAAGTCCTTTAACAAAACAGGAAATCCAGCAGAAAACGGACGTTTGTCGATTCTCAAAAAAGCGAAGAACCAGAGCCCCACACACCGAAAAACCAAGAGTTAAACAACAATAATTTGAAGTGCATTTTAAAAGTTCTACAATCTAATCATGCATCACTAAACCTAAACGTAGTCGTATTTTAGGATACATCAATTTATGATCACTTTCCAACAGACTTCTAGCACAAATTTCAAATTTCCACACAATTTTCTCAAAACTAAGTTCAATAATCAAATGCACAACATTGATCAGACAGTCTACGACAGACAGGCATCTGGGGCAGGTCACCATTAATTTTGGTTTTTCCCACCAAGCCAGTAAGCGCTAGTGTACACATTTATCTTGGTGAGTCATGTCTTTACAGATTTGTTAAGACATAAGGCCTATGGCCTGAACTGCAGCTGCTGTGGTTTACACTACCGCTTAACCCTCAGTTACACGCTAGGCGAGGATTTGCCCGCATTCTCAGAAACACATACTTCAATGATGAACCCTTCATTATTGTCTCTCCAGGGTTTAAGATGTATTTTCTCCGGCCTTTCCCTCTCAACAATTATTGAACGTACCATCAGTATTTGATCAGACCATGAAGTGTCGAAGTACTGCGGGAGTTAAGCCACTAACGTGTTTGTCGTCACATCAGCTGCAGGGGATTTGCGGCTAGGGTGTCAGTATGTAAGTAAGCTATTTTTTCTATTTTGGTGGTAATGTGGTACCTTTTTACTCATGTGCTAACAGAGTTGGACGATGAGGAGAGAGCAGAGTCAAAAATTGTTGGATTTCACTACCTCGAACTATCTTTCGGCGTTTCTGATCATAGCGGTGGAGAGAAAGAAGAAATAATCATAAATCATTGTCAAGTTGATGAAGAGATCGGAAATTTACTCCTATGACAATGATAAACACGTCATTATTCAATAATAACCATTGTAATCGCTCTTTAAAAAAAATTTCTAACCCCCTGACAAATTTCATGGTTTACGTTTCAAAGGGTGTAGAATCCAAATCTGCAAAAAAAAATTTTCCGTCCGTCTGCCGTACGCCGTACGCACGTTTTCTCCCAAACGGATGAAGCAAAAAATCTAAAATTTTCAGGAAAAATCCATGTTGGTCCGACAACGCTCCCAATTCTTTAGCCAGCTCTCTCAGTTAATTTAAAGTGCCCTTTAAGGGCTGTACAAAGTTTTGTAAAATCCCTGAAAACCTTAAAAAAAAATCAAGGCAGCCTATATATGGACTTTAGTTGAAGAACTTTCCATGAGGAATCGAATGAGCCCCTCCCCAGCTCTGTAACTCAAACCATTCCCGATCTTATGCTGCCAACATTCGCATCAACATTCACTACATCACTAGGTTACTGCGATCAAAACAAAAACAACATTTTTTTGTTTGTTTGTTTTGATCACAGTAACCTAGTGATGTAGCGAATGTGGATACTGGAGTGAACTCCTAAAAGGGTTTATAGCCGATACACGAGTAAAAGCATTCTGATATGCATGAAACGCTGCAAATTCTTTCACTGGAGTTTATTATTCAATTTTATTCATTTGGCTTGCACTCATGATTTGAATTTCTACTAAGCTTTGGAGTGTCCGCGTTTCGCAGGTGATAGAGCGTTTATTGAATTTCAGGAGGCACACAAATATGATCAACTGATCAATCCAAATAGGTATTTTGGTACTTGTTTGTATTTTTATCGTGATGTGTAGTTTCATGTACCTACCTACTCATTTTCTACTTCAAAAATTATATTTTGATTTCCTACCTGTTAAATAAATAAATTTTTTGTCTTGAGGCCTACCATACATCCATGATTTTCTGTACATTTCAGAACATTATCAATTATTAATTGTGTCAAAATAATTGTGTGAGGATTCACCCGCTAGCGTGTACCAACATAACTCCTCGCCCAGCGTGCAACTAAGTGTAAATGACGTTGATGGGAAAAAACTGAACTAATGTTGCTCAGGGGCCAACTCCAACATAAATATGGCAGATCCTTGAATACCTAATATTTCGTTGTAGTAGCAATTTTGAGTTACTTCTGATCGATATGTCATCATATGTACTGAATCATGATTGAATTAATGACCATTTGAAATTTACATGCACATATATATTTAGGGATGTTAGACATTGACCGAAAATATTTGTTGTTATAATTTCTTGTCTCAGTTTCGGTTTTGTCAATTTTGGAAAACCAATGTTCTCTTGTCAGTTTATCAAATCCTGTTAATTCACCGAAAGAATGCCCACAGTGTCCTAACTACATCTTACTAAGATGTGAATGAGAATTGTTAGTGAATTCATATTGCTAAGAAATGTCTTGAAAAACCAAATACGTCGTGATATGAAATGATGAAAATGATGTAAAATGACGTAATTGTGTTCGTATGACGAAATAATGCTAATAAAAGAAAAAAAAAAGCTGAACAGAATAAACAGGTAAAAACGTTACCGACAAGAGACATAATCCTGTACAAACTATTTTTCAAAAAAGGAGTCTTTTACCACCCTCTGGCTAGTTGGAGGATAACCTGCAAGCAGAATGCTTAAGAAGATCATAAGTGGAATGAAGAAACGAAAAAAAAGCAAAGTTATTTACAAGGATTAAAATTGTGTACGAAAAGTGGCGCGTTTTGTGAAGTGTAGCTCCCAAAAATATATTGTACGGGTGCCTAGAGATATCATGATCAAGATCGGACACGTCTTCCCTACAGGTTTGTCCCTAAACCAGTCGTACCAACTGTATGGAAAACTATGACCACCTATAACTTGACTATGCACCAAACTAAAATGGTATACGCAACATGACCATAAAAGCGAATTTTCACATTTTCTTTAAAGAACATTTTAATGTTAAATTAATTACAAATTCAAGCACTTTCTGCCATAAAATTGTTAGCTATAAACTTCATGACACAGAATAAAAGAACCATAATAATTCAAAAGACCATTTTGTTTGCAAGCTGTTCAAGTTTTGACAGAGTTTTTAATAGATTTTGGTGAACTTATTTTTATGAAATTGAAGTATACGTAACAACATAATCTTTTGCACAAAATTGTTCATTTTTTAAATTTACACTTGGTAGATCTACTTTTTGTCAGATCTGCTTTTTAAAACAAGTATTCTGATGAACAATCGAAATTTAACGATTTGTAGCTTTTAAAAATAATTTTTTATTGCTATTTCCTAAAATGGTCTTTATTATGCAATTTGACCCATTTACTGCGCCAAAAATGACTGTTCCAAAAACTCGACCTTCCATTTAGAACTGATTTTCAAAAAAATGTCAATCAATAAAAATAGCAATTGTGTAGAATGAACACAAGAACAGCTAACAACGGATTTTTTAAAAGAAATGACTTTATTCATTGCAATACCTACATTTTTAAAAGAAAATTCGCAAATTAAGAACCAATGATCGTGCTCGTATATTTCTCATGAGTGTCCCTTAGTAATGATGAATGTATATATTGATTTGATTGGTAACCGAATCCGTTAATAATGAGTGTGGGCATTTTATAAATTCATTTCTGATCGAATTTCGTGGGTAGCTACGTGCAACGATTTCGTTCAACAATCAACTTTATAGTTGTGCACCGAATCGAAGGATTTTAAAGTTGCATTAATGTTAAGTGATCGGGGACTCAACAAAAAAAGCCCTTGCTCCCAGATTGCAAAACAAAAAAATTCTAAAATGAAACATTTCGAAACTCATATAATAAAGTGGACATTCTAAGGCAACTCATTATGTCGAAAACCAATATTTGACAACTGATAAACATTGAACATTGAGAAAAAGTAGGCACATTCAACAGATAACGAATAAATGCAAAACACATCGGTCAAAAGATTAATAGGAAATCTCAATAATGGAAGAATAATTGTGAAAGAAAGAGTACTTCAAACAGTATTACAACACAGGATATCAAAATACATATTAACAAATTGAGAAAAGAGAGTTTAGAGGAAAGTCATGCTCATGCCTATGGTACAAAAACACATAAAATAGCCGTTTTTTTAAACATGGAACATGTTCAAGCCTTGTAAAGTCAACGGAAGCCATTATGGATGATATCTAACGATTTTGAGGGATAACTAAATAATGCTAAGGAAACTTAATTTTTTAGAGAAATTGGCCATGCACACAAGGGTACAACTTTGAGTCACCCACTTGAAATCTGCAGTGAATTTTTAGCTATTTTGTAGTTTTCGATTCGTTTGTGTAACTTGGATTCGAATCAGCAGTGAGGGGAATTCAATTTACAACCAGTTCACGAACGTCAAGAACTTTCTTTCCAGTGTATGGGTGCATGATGAATATTGAAAGCCTTGGACAGTCTTACAACAGCTGCTCTCGGGGATATACCTAGAGCCTATAGTGTACAAGATAGCCTCTGTGTTGCAGGTAATCGCCTCAACCATTGCAAGGGGCAACTAATCGGTTCCATTACCTGTTCTCTACTAAAGTGAGCAAGTTGAAATAAGTAAGGAATCCTTTAGGTCAGCAGAGTGACTTTTAAGGTAATGCCATCCATCTCTCCCACTCCATAAAATTAAACAACCCCCTAATGCTCACCCTCCACAAACCTTAATGCTCTCTGATGAAAAGAATAGGGAATTTTTCTGGTCTTGAATCTGCCTATGAAATCAAAGATAGAAGTAAGTTGGGGAGTCGAGTTACCTGTAGGTATTAAGGATACCATCAATTGCTGTCAAGATGGTTCTGAAATTGACAGGAAAATCTGTCTTCGTCCATCACTGGAGTGATATACCCAGTCTTGGGGCAGCGGACGGTACAGCCTACAGAAACACTTCACTTTATCCCAAACAGACAAACAAATTCCTAATTCTACCAGTATCAAAGCATCTTCAAACTGATATGGAGAACAGATGTATCTGAATAACCAGTAGGTGGGTACAACAAAATGTCTACGAAATAGATTCCTGGGCATGCTTACCACAAAGGCAACATGAATGCGATTGGAGTGGATAAGATTGGGTCAACAATTTTTGAGGATCCTCCTCAATCATTCGCATTACTAGATATACCAGCGAAACCAGGACAAAAATGGTCCCAAAAACCATCCTACGTGTAGCCTGCAATGGTTGCCACCTCTCTGGACACGAAATTGGCAACCTGGCTTCTGAACAGGTGCAGTGACGTGGTCATAATTGCAACTGGCATTCTTACTGGTCATTATGACTTCTGCGCAATATCATAGACAATACTTTTTCACCAATGTGCAATGTGATTTCAAGGAAGATTCTGTCGAGCACTTTATGCAGAGGTGACCAATACTGGGGATCTAGAGTAGAAGCAATCAGTGATCATATGATCTAGCGTGCTCCTCTCCAAGATATTCATGATTAAAAACGCAGATTCCTGGACTGCCAGGATTGGACTGGACAGGCAGAAAATTTGCTTCCTCTACACAGAAAGTGTAGTGTGTACTCTGAAAGTAAAACAGTGCTGAGATCGCCATTCTCAAGACAATTAGTCAAAGAAGCTATTTCGCCTTCTTCCAATTTATTGCTCTTCACCTGAATGGGTGCAAAACCATTTTAGCAGCGCAGCAACACGGCTGGTTTCATTCAATTCAAAGAAAGTTACTTATTAAAATCTACCGATTTAAGTAAAGAGTCACTTGTGATCACTCCAACTCGCAGTAATCGGTGGAATCAACTTTCAAACTTAAAGGGGCCTCAGTATGGTGAGAAGGATCTACCAAGCTTGGAATTCTTTCCCAAAGAAAATCAAAAGCATGTTCCATGTTTTATCTTCCTAACCTTTACACAAAATGAAAAAAAGGAGAGGAACAGGAACCAGTAAGAGGAAGATATTGAGGCTTCAAGTTTTGGATTTAGACTTTCAAGAATAAGGAGACTCAAGGTTCTAATCTGCCCAATGCCTCAAGTTTCATAAAAATCGGGAAAATTGTTTTGGAGTTTTGTGTGTTTTTAAAAATAAGTTTGAGGAGGAAGTCTGAAATAATGGTGGACATTTGAATATGAAATCGAACATTTGAAATTATGGTGGAAATTCGAATCCGTGGGTTTTTGGACTATGAGTAAGAATGTGGAATACAGAATACAGTTGTAGATTTACACTTCACAAAAAGCGCCGCTCATGAAGAACGAATAAAGGTGAACTCACGTTGTTGGTGTGGCCACCAGTTGATGCATCTGAGCTGGACTCGTGCTGGGCGCAAGCGCCACACGCCTGTGGCGGCCGGTGGTTTTGATGGCTGCCCAGAGCGCTGTTCGAGTTGGAGTATCCGAGGTCGTGGAGACGACCGTCCATGTGTTCTGGGACCTCCTGAGGGTGGGAGTTGGCCGGATGCGAGGGCGGCGGAGGTGTCGAGCGGTTCTGGAGGGACTGCTTCTCGTCTCCGAGACCGTTTGGGCAGCACAAGCGAGACCTGATGGATTCGTCTGGAGAAAGACGAACATATCAACCGTTAGTACTTTCCATTGTTCGTCAATTGAAATCTGAAGGTAAAACAGCTGAAAATCTTGGGGTGGATCTCATCAACTACCTCAATATCTTAGGCTTTGCGTCAAAAGCTCAAAAGCTGGATGCACACAGGCAAACAACTCAAAATGGTCGCCCTCATGCAGTGCAGGACTCAATGTGCAGCATGGCACAAGATGAAATTCATTAGGATTTGAACCAATTCCTTGTAATTGGTTATGAGCTGGGATTCAAAACCACAACCTCATTCACTTGCAGGGTTAAATCGCTTGGCACCTTGCTAAACCATGAACATGAGTTGAATTCCACCCTTCATACATCGATGTTCAAAAGACCTGAAGAGTTGATTCAAACCACCCCTACCACATTTCCTCATAGGAACCTAGTCTAGATTACCTAGAAAACAATCCCATCAACCAGTTTATTAAGGCATTTTTTTTTTTTTCATTTTCTTTACGATGTTTGTGTGATGGAGTGAAGCTAGTAAGGTAACTAACCATCATTCCATTTTATGCTCCCAACGGATACTATATTTGACATTACATTTGAATATAAATTTCCAACTTAAACCCAGCAGGGCAGTTCAAGATGACATAAACCCGAATCTTTGGGATGCTGGTGTCAAAAAATTCTCCTTCTTAGCCATGAAACGCTGCAGGAATGTATTACATCAAACAAAACTGATGTACCTATTTTTAATCTGCAATTTCATTAAGAAATATGCTCACTTGAAAACTCGGAAATGAGTGGTGTTAAGTATTGAACTGTACTACTTCTCACATAAGAAAGATGTAAGGACTAAATTTTGGATAATGTTGCAATTTTTTGCGACAAGATTAAATATAATCGGGAGAGTATACCAGAAGGGCAAACCTGGATGACCAAAGGAGTCTTCCAACATTCAAAACCTATGGATAGTTTCCATTATTGCAAAATTCTGGGTATACGTAGGAATTTCGGACAAAAACACAAGATGACAAAAATCGTGAAAAAAAGGTAAACACTACCAGTGTGATTACTTTGTAGGATGTTGTCACAGTGGTTGGTGAGGTGAGATCGCAGTCGCGTGCAAAGAGGATCGGCCACCATAAGACCTTCAACCTGTAAAGATGGAAAACAACACTTTATTAAACTAAGGAATGTGAAATTACAAACTTTGTTAAGTTATTCAGAGAATGGAATTATTCGAGAATTGGTAAAGAGGACGAAGAACCATTCATGACTGTAAAGCCGCGTCCACACTAAGTCGATCAACACCGATCGACAAAGTCGAACAAGTCTGGACGTGTCGCTGGACATTGTTGAGCGGTGTCGAGTCGAGTCGAAAGCAACCCAAATAAGGTCGGATCAAAGACGAGTCGAAGGAGTGTGGAGATTATTGCAAAACTGCCGTATACGTAAAAAATAGAAAAAAACACAAGATACAAAAAAGTGATACCCAAACTATTTTAGTGTTACTGCAAGGCGATGGTTCACTGGAATTGCTTTTCTGAATGGTGTGTCTTTTTTAATTATGTTAGGTGCAATCATTTTCAGAAGATTTTCAATCGGATTTGTTAAAGTCACATCTATATTCTAGATTCAATTGTCAATCCAGCAATAAATGAAATTACACTTTATTAAACTAAGAATGTGAGACTACAAACTCTTACGATTAAGTGGCTTCCCAAGATGGATTGCGAAGCAGCTGCTCCAGCATCTTCATCATCACTCATATATATAAAAATTTATGATGTCGGTAAACTCGAGGACGAGTTGACACAGTCGAAGGTATCGAGCGATTTTATTGATCGACATAGTGTGGACGTGGCTTGAGGATGGTGGATCTTCACGTCCAGACAGCACAAAGCCAAATCAAAAGACTACGTCACATTATTGCGGATTGTTGCTCTGCAATCCAATGCCACAGCTTATGGTCTGGCATGAAAGTTGGTCAATGCTTTCAACCACCAACACAGAGATATATCAACAGTCCAAAACTAATCATGGAAGACCAGAAGAACCCTCCTGTTGCTGGAAACTGCAACGCCTAAGAATATACCTGGAGCTTTTTAGCTTCAAGAGTATCCACTGAGTGTTGCAGGCTAATCGCCTCAACTCATGTAAGGGGTAACCAACATAGTTCCATCACCAACTCCTTTAATTTCCTGTAAGGTCTAAGTAAGGCGAATTCGGCATGGTTTAGAACCAAATTGATCTGTTCATAGCATTCTGGTACTGGAATGGCAAATGGTTTAAACATTGGCTTTAGGGAAATTTAAAGAAATCCAAATTGATGGAGGATGAAGGGACTTCATCAGGAAGGCTGATTGCTATTACTACCAATGTCTTTGGTAAACAGATTGGTTATAGGGTTGACAAACTTCAAGTTTTGCACATCGATGTAGAAGACTTTTGGTATACCTGGTACAAATAAACTACGCCAAGCGAAGAGCGTTCTATAACCAAGTTTCGTTGAAATAATACGTACATTATGGAAATGGATAATCCCTTCCTGTTTCTGGAAACTGCAACGCCTAAGAATACACCTGGATCTTTTTAGCTTCAAGAGTATCCTCTGAGCGTTGCAGGCTAATCGCCTCAACTCATGTAAGGAGTAACCAACATCATTCCATCACCAACTCTTTTAATTTCCTGTAAGGTCTAAGTATCGTTGCTAAATGCTTGACACGGAAGAATGGTGCCTTATGTGCTATATTTTTCAACAAATATTACTCATTTAGGGGGGGGGCCAAGATTGTGCCTTCCATCATTGTGCTGCCTTCTTCATGGGTGAGCAGTTAGCCTGACACTTTTTTCGAAAAGCTCCAGTCAAAATTTACGTTACAAAGCACTAAAATAGGGGAAATATCGCGTTTCTCACACCTGTACGAGGAAGTGGACGGTTTCGTTGAGGCATTCTGCAAAGCCAAGGCGGTAGGAGTCAGCGTGGGTGTCGACGGACGAGGAGCACTGGGAGCCGTTCAAGGAAGCCGGGGCGGCGACGTTAGGTCCAACTGGGCTTTCGCTAATTGGGGGCACTGCAGTGTCCATATCCTCCACTCGACACTCAGCTTCTGAAATCAGGGTAACGATAGATGAAATATTTATAGAAACTAAAACATTGTTAAAAACGTCAATTTCATCTCTTACTAATTGAAAACCACTGGATACGAATGCTCACTGAAAATTTCCATCTGACTAATGTGACGGATATGAATAAGTCCCAATTTTCCAATTTCTGAAATTATTACACCTGAGCATAATCCTGGCGCCTTTTAAGGCTGGCGTCCACGTGGGAGATTTTCCCTCTCGAGAGCGGCAATTCACTATCGAGAGTGAAGCTCGCAAGTGTAAAGTCCACCGACAGTACTAGCCGCGAGTGGAGGGAGGAGCTCTCGAGATTCGGGAGGTTCGACAGTGTAAACGCTTTCTCGTCGCTCTCCGCTAGTTCTCGCCACAATTCAAAAACGTTTGTATAGCTGAGAGTAGAACTGGCGAGTTTTCATCATGGCCAGGCCAGGTTTCGCGTGAAAAATCATCATTTATGACGACTTTTGACTGTCAGATTAAGATGATTTTTCACTTGATCGCTGAAGAAGGTTTAAATTTCCTATTTTTAAATTTGTCAACCAGACTTTGAAAATTAACCCACATAAAAATATAAGAACGGGCGCCCAAAATAAAAAAACGGACGCGAAATAAACAAATTTCGGTTGGGGGATCAAATTTTCACGAAATCTTGCGTAGAATCCGAATCTGCAATAAAAAATAGGGGTTCTCATTAAAAATAAGAAAGTTAGTGTCAATTGCGCATGGTTGCGCAATTGCGCGGAGTGCGCAAATATGAAATTTGAGATCCTTGGCAAAAATATTAAGAATAACAAATTTTTTTTTGTTTACTCTCATTCTGACGATTTTAGGGGGGGGGGGGGGACAACTTGTGGGACCCCCTGCGTAGTGTTCTTATCAATGTTAAGCTTTTATTGAAATTTAGGTATATTTTCAGTACAATTTTTGTACGATAATTTAAGAAAATTCGCTCATACGATCATGCTGCATGAGTGGTATTTTGAGATTGACCTCGCATCGCATGGTGTAAACAGTTTCAACGGACTCGCGAGAGTTGGCTTCGAGAGTTGCTCGCCGAGAGTGGGCTTGCGGGGATTTCACTCTCTCGTTTAAAGGGCTATGATAGTAACTCTCGAGAGCACAAGTTGCGAGAACTCTCACGTGGACCTTAAAGGTTTAGGGATGATCTACTTGCCATTACAACACCTCGTTGTTATTTTGGGTAAGAGAACCCGAAATCTGCTCCTTCCACACAGTCGGTACTATTTGGAAATAAGCCCTGTTTGAAAAATACAATTTCCTTGTAGTTTTCCTTGAAAGTACCCTTCAATTGAGCTCAAAACATACAAAACTCATACACAAGCACTGTTATAATTTAATAAACTCTTATTGAAAGTAAATGTTCTCTATATAGTTCTTGCCCATGTCACAGAACCACCAATATGTGGACATCAGTGGGATGCAGTGTGAGCAAATCGCAGAGAGTGATGCCACCACTCTGATCTCTTGAAGCTAAAGTTATTGGTTGAAGTGCCAACTAAAAGCAATCACGGACAACTGGTAAGATGGAGCTAGAAAGACCATCACTAGAAGAATGCATGAGTGAAGAAGCAAACTGCCAAGGGCTCTGCTGGCTTCAGGTTTCTGCTTTAAGCCCAAGGTTCTTCCAGTAAGGTTGCCTCGATTCCCCAGTTAGAGAGGATGAAGGTAATCCGGGACCAAATCCCACAACGATCCCTTAAAACAGCAGACAATGCCCGAAAGTTTTCTCCTACGGCAGGTAATAAAATGATCTAAATCGAATTCGAAGTCGTGGAAACACATTTCAAAGGAGAAACCGAATGAACCTCGTAACCATTTACTGCATGGAAATAAGCAACTTTATGAATTTGACTTTAGTGTTCTTCTATACAGATAAGTTGGAATTGAAAAGAACCCTATGATGATGTAGATACAAATTAGGATGATTAGGTAATGAGATACTGCAAAGAGAAGTCCTCGCTTCAAGCTGGGGCTATGGAGATTCTTTGTAAGGTTGCATCGCTGCTACAATCAATGTCCAAATGTCCTCAAATCTGTGATGAAGTAAGACCCATACCCATACAACAGGGGTGGATTGGAGATCCTGTAAGATGGTAGGAAGTACAAGCTTGGTCTATATGCTTAAAACTACTATGGATAAAGAAACGTACCTTGACAGGGGGCGTGGCTCATGAGGTGTTTGATCCTTCTGATGGCCATTTCAATTATTTCAGTCTTCTCGACTCGACCTCTCCCTTTCTTCATGTACTCGTGGGGAATGAGCCTGGATAGATCCGCCAGACAAGAGTTCATCCGGTCTCTCCGTCTTTTCTCGATGATTCTGTGAGACAGTGGGTCCTACAAACAAAAATACAATCAGTTGTAATTATTAAATCATTATATGGACATTTTATCAGAACTAACAACCAAACAGTTATAACCAAGTATGGATAGAGTATAGAGGGACTTAAGATGGTTTGTTCTCAGGATCGAAACTCAAAAATGTCAATCCAATCCAAAGTCCTACCTTGAAAATAGACATTTAAGGGTGAAGCAAGATGACCAATCCGGCTTGAAGCCCATAAAAGCAGGGGTCCCGCAGGGGAGTGCCTTAGGGCCAGTACTCTACCTCCCGTACACACGGGACTTACCCCAACGAGAAGGCACAACTGTTGCCACCTTTGCAGATGATACGGCTATTCTCTCTGTTGGAGATGATATAGAAGCTGCAACACGCAAACTACAGACGTCTACTACTGAGGTTTCTAAGTGGACCAAGATGTGGAGAATGAAGATGAACGAATCAAAATCAGCCCACATCAACTTCACTAACCGAAAAGTCTCAATCTTGGATGTTGAGATCAATTCGAATAAAATACCGCATACTGAAGCAGTTAAATACTTGGGTTTGACACTTGACTCCAAATTAAACTGGAATAAACACATAGAAATGAAGAAAGAAGTACTTAAAATCAAGTACAGAAGGATGTATTGGCTAATGGGAAGGAATTTCCACCTCTCTTCACAACAAACTGCTTATATATAAGCAGATCCTTCGCCCTATTTGGACCTGGGGCTGTGCCAAAAAATCAAATATTAAGAAAATCCAAACCTTTCAGAATAAAATACTGAGAAGTATAGTTGGAGCCCCTTGGTACATGCGAAACGATGATATTCATCGAGATTTGAGGATGGAGACAGTCCATGAAATTATTGCAAAATACGCAAGGAAGCATGAACATCGCCTCCACAAACACGAGAACCCGGAGATGCTCTACGTTTTGGACAACGAAGGTGAAATCCGACGTCTCAAGCGAAACAAACCACTGGATTTAGTTGTGCTGCGTGAATAGAAGTGCAATCGAACTCAGTGCTAATTAATTGAGCTATATAATGAAGGGCTGGGTTTTGCTGTAAACCTACCCTCTTGGAGTGTTCCTTTATTGATATGTAAAATTGCTAGATGAAATGTATTTGATTTTTCAGTTTCAATTAATAAATCACGAAAAAAACCAAGATTTCTTACAATTTTGCTGTTAACAGCTTACTGGCTATGTGCTTACTGCTTATCGAATTCGATAACCCACTCATGGACAGAGCCACAAATAGAATGAATGAATTTCATTATATTTCTATCTTAGATTATAATAGTTGGTTTAATTGCGTTCTCAACGCACTTAAAACATACTGAACAACAGAAATGACTTGCAAATTGACAGTTTTTTCGCCATGGTAAGGATCAGTATTGCACGTCAAACATTCAGATGGGCGATTCAAAAACATTAAACCCTAGGAATTCGTTTCTGCAGCGAATGATTACATCAGAGTTCATCCAAATTTTGATGACGATTATGGAGTATTTAGGTTGAAATGTTAATTTTATTCAACAGCCGAAGAGTTTTGCTATATTCTGTTTAAATTCAAGGATCGTGCCACTAAGAAATATTCCAAAACTGGACCAAAATGGTGTTCACGCCTAAACGATCGTACATTAATATATCATCGAAATAACTATCAATGGAAAACCGTCCAAATTATTTATTTTGCGAATTACAAACTCCCTTGTCCTGAAAAGCAATAGCTTGAGGTGTTAAAGGTAGCAACTTCTGATTGATTTTTCATTGTACTAATGAAGGAAAACGCCGGCAGATCAAAGGAACCACAATCATAGAATATTCCACAAAATAAATAACAATACGATGATGACTTATTCCTATAAAACCTGTCGATAAACGCTGCAAATTCTTTCACTGGGGTTTATTATTCAATTTTATTCATTTGGCTTGCATTCATGATTTGAATTTCTACTAAGGTGAGCGTGTTTCACAGGTGATGGAGCGATTATTGAATTTCAGGAGGCACACAAATATGATCAACTGATCAATCCAAATAGGTATTTTGCTTGAGAACCGATTTACGTGCTCTATACATATCTCCTGAATTCAATAATCGCTCTATCACCTGTGAAACACGCACACTCCAAAGCTTAGTAGAAATTCAAATCATGAATGCAAGCCAATTGTATAAAATTGAATAATAAACCCCAGTGAAAGAATTTGCAGCGTTTTCATATGGGGCAAAAATTGGGGTACGAAACCGAGGACATGGGGTTGTGAGCCCCGCACGAAACCCCTGTGCTACGGGTTTACTTGGCTACTAAGAGGTTACTGCTCAAATTTGTTTACTTAGCAACGCGAAGACGGATGTTGGCAGCATACGATCATGCCATACATCGGGAATGGTTTGAACTACAGACCTGGGGAGGGGCTCATTCGATTCCTCATGGAAAGTTCTTCAAAAAAAAGTCCATATTTAGGCCGCCTTGATTTTTTTTTGAGATTTTTAGGGATTTTACAAAACTTTGACAACCGTTAAGTGGCACTTTAAATTAAGTGAGAGAGCTGGCTAAAGAATTGGGGCGTTGTCGGACCAATATGGATTTTTCCTGAAATTTTCAGATTTTTTGCTCCAGCCGTTTGGGAGAAAACGTGCGTACGGTGTACGGAAAAATTTTTATTGCAGATTCGGATTCTACACCCTTTGAAACGTAAACCATGACATTTTCAGGGGGGTTAGAAATTTCGTTTTCAAGAGCGATTACAATGGTTTATTATTGAATAATAAACCAAAACGAATTGTACTGTCATGGTGTACTAGACTGGTATGATTTGTAGAATTCAAGACTTGAGAAGTGCTGACCATCAATCAAACGAAACGGTTACTATTTAGTAAACAAATCCCCGGAAAGACCAAAATAACGAAAGTATCGAACACGTGAGATGACGAAAAAAAAAATTACAACTAATTTCAATCGAGAGCGTTATGAAACGAAATGAGAGTTCCCTAAAAAAAAAAAATCGCCGATAAACCGAATCATTTTAAAATGAGAAAAAAGGCGGTACAACTATTTGAGCGGCGATTAACGCAGAAGGCTCGTCCACGTGCCGCGGAGGGTGCTCCCACGTTTGCGTGCAGGTGAGGCGAGCAACCACATCGAGGCTATTAGAAAGAACGTGTATCGTTCAGGGCAATTGTATAACTACTTCACGGAATATAATAGCCTCTCCATATCTAATACATAGTCTACACACATGCTTCGGACGGATCCCGGGTCGGGAACTCGATCGGTCATTAGGTTCAAGGCGTGAGATAGCATATTTAGTACTAATTTACATTATCGACAAATTAACTTTCATTCTACCTCTCAAGATAGGAATTTGAACGTTGTTTTTGTTCTTAATCGATATTGTACCACAATGTGAAATCATGTATTTATACAGTGGGGTGCCGCCAATCATAAGAAATTGTAGACTACTGGTCTAGCTGGATCCTGTTTACTCAATCTGCCGCTAGAGAGCTCAGTATTTTGTATTCTATAGAATGAATCCCAAATGGAAGCACGCTGGGCCCATAACCTATTGAATTTAGAGTTTATCGCAGTGGTGAGCATTATTGATAAGTTGTTTTAAACTCAACTTTGAACAATATATTTCGCCAGCATGTCTAGGAAAGTAAGTGACAATTTTAAATTTTGCACACATGCTTTGGACAGATGCCGGGTCAGAAAATCGATCGGTCATTACTAATTTACATTATCATCAAATTAACTTTCATCCTACCTCTCAAGATAGGAATTTGAACGTTGTTTTTGTTCTTAATCGATATTGTACCACAATGTGAAATCATGTATTTATACAGTGGGGTGCCACCAATCAAGAAATAGTAGACTACTGGTCTAGCTGGATCCTATTTACTCAATCTGCCGCTAGAGAGCTCAACATTTTGTCTTCTATTGAATTGACAGTTCCCCACAGTGGAAGTGTACTGGGCCCATAACCTCTTGAATCAAGAGTTTATCGTGAGAATGATTGATAAGTTGTTTTAAATTTAACTTTGAACAATATATTTCGCCAGCATGTCTAGGAAAGTAAGTGACAATTTTAAATTTTGCACACATGCTTTGGACAGATGCCGGGTCAGAAAATCGATCGGTCATTACTAATTTACATTATCATCAAATTAACTTTCATCCTACCTCTCAAGATAGGAATTTCAACGTTGTTTTTGTTCTTGATCGATAATGTACCACAATGTGAAATCATCACACTATATAAAGACGAGCTTATCAGAGTATATCGACGTTTCAGGGGGTGGTAACGCTGGGCAGATGGAATTCTCCCTCCCCGCCTCCCAGGGCAACCGACCTGCTCAACATTTTGTCTTCTATTGAATTGACAGTTTCCCACAGTGGAAGTGTACTGGGCCCATAACCTCTTGAATCAAGAGTTTATCGTGAGAATGATTGATAAGTTGTTTTAAATTCCACCTTGAACAATATATTTCGCCAGCATGTCTAGGAAAGTAAGTGACAATTTTAAATTTTGCACAAATGCTTTGGACAGATGCTGGGTCAGAAAATCGATTGGTCATTACTAATTTACATTATCATCAAATTAACTTTCATTCTACCTCTCAAGATAGGAATTTGAACGTTGTTCTTGTTCTTAATCGATATTGTCGAAATCATGAATTTGTACAGCATTAAATTGTAGACTATGGTCTATTGAACTCAATCTGCTGCTCTCAAATGTCTTCTATTGAAAGTATCCCATGGAAGTGTGCTGGGCCCATAACCTATTGAATTAAGAGTTTATCGTGAGAATTATTGATTTGTTGTTTTAAATTTAACTTTGAACAATATATTTTGCTAGCAAGTCTAGGAAAGTTAGTGTGACAATTTTCCAAATTCGTAATGAGAAAAACATCTTGCTGGTAACGAAACATGTTGAATTTTTAGTGTGCTACAAATTGTGGAGACGAGTGAAATCTAATATTTTCCTAAATGCATACAACTTCAGACGAAACTCTAGTAGCAGACATTAAAACCAAATAATACAGTTGTTAATGCAGATAATTGTTATTACATGTTCTTATCTTTATAATGTACAGGGTGCTCGCTAGGGAAAGGCAATTTCTCCCTTCAATGCACCAAAACCGTAATTAATTGTGCGAATCACATCAAATTCCCATCTTACAGGTTCTGAAGGCAATCTGAGAGACTCTGGCAGACTGAGAATTTCAAGCACAAGGTCGTATACCAATATAATCTTCCCTTTGAGGGTATCGTAGGTTTTGAACCATCTGGCTTTGGATGCAAGGTACTACAAGAGCAAGTAAAAGGCTGGTTCATTCTCTTCTCTTCACAATCTCCACACTGGAGCACCCATGCCCGATCACAATTCCCACTAAGAGTCTAATTTTTCTCCGAGAGTGTTCAAGGGCAGCTGTACTTCTGCAATAACTGGGAGCATTTATCACCAGTCTTACAGTTTCTGTTCTGGGGTGTTTTCCCTGAGCCGTTTGCGTTCCTTCGTTATCCATTCCCACAAAACCGTATTTACCGAGCATTTTGCTACACCCAAGATGGGTTCTGTACCATTGAAGTGCATTGATGTCCCATTCGTGCGAGCAGGTCTACCCGATCATTGCAGACACTCCTGTATGCCCAATATTCACTCCAAGGTAACGTTGTTATCTTTTCCACAGGCAATTTATTCAGTAAGCCCCAGCGTTCACGAACCAGTCTCGACCTGGTCTGCACGGCTGCAATGCTTCAAGTACCATCCTCTGGTATGACTCTCAACATACCTATTACATAGCAGACAACTGGCATTATAGGCTGTATTTGTTTGTTTTCTTGTGGATTGTGATGGATAAGTGTACAGTTACAGGCATAACCGCCTTGGAGGAGGGCAACTACCCATTCCATCCTCCGTTTGACAAGAAATTACAACCGAACAGTTAATTTAGGTACATCAGTATTCCTGGAAGAGCATTCTAGACATTCTTGAGATTGCACAGTCTTAAGTTTATCACAAATCCAACCATACATATGTGTATACCGAATTGCAACGCTGCTATTACGATTATACTGAAACGGTACTAACAATCAAAATCAATTATCAAATTCCACCACTTTAAGCTGGTTTTCAGCATTTAGGAAATTGTTAGGGGGAAATTCATAGTCCTTACTTAGTTGAAAGGAAATAGTTGAGTGAAGCTCTGAGGTGGCCACTTAGGCCATTCATAGTCAATGAATGCTCGAGGGAATGCTCAAACAAGTACTTGGAAAATAAAGGTGGATTCAGAGCTACCAACAGCATTTCCTTTGTAATATTTCTTCAATTTCTCACAGTAAGTACCTAGATTCAAAAATTAGGAGGGGAGGAAATTACGCATATCTCGTGTAAAAACATCTACCGAATAATGATCAAGTAGAATAGTTATCTTGAACAAAAGTCGTAAACCTTAATTAAATATCACATTTCGTTATAATTGAAGTGGCAAACGAAGTACACCGATTATCAGTTTGAACGAGCAAACAATCGAGGAAGGATCGAACCAAACCGGCTAATTTTAAACGTACTCCAGCTTCTGATAGTCGAACATGTTGGGAGAATTAAGGTGACATGGAACGGATAAATAATATTGATTGAGAATATTGACATCCTAGTTCGTGTTATCGGTATGTATTCATTGAGTCCGAGGATATTCACGGGATGAAAAAGATGTAATCCTTGATTGTAGAAGTGAACGAATGCTTGAAAAGGATTATATCATTATACCGGAATGGTGACAGCCAAAATCTCCAAAAATAAGATTTTTTTAGTTCAACTTTCTTGTAAAAGTTATTGAATTATTCCGAAATAGTTAGGAAGCTTGAGATTCAATAGATTTTTTCTTCGTGAACAACAAAAGGACAAAGCTCTTATAGCAGAAAAGGTTGTTTGTAAAAGATTGAAACAGTCCAAATGGATTCTGCATCTGAAGGAAACGTTAAGAGCAGGGTAGAATATGCCAATGCTGCAGAGGAGATTAACCTGGAGTAAGGATTGATGCAAAAGTGACAGCGGTAACTGTACAGTTTTGCAGAGTACAGTTGGCACTGTTGAAGCCGTTCAATCGGTTTGGACTGATGATGACACAACTGTCGAAAACTGTCTTCGATTGTATTTATAACCTTTACAAAATGCATAATACAATTATACATATATTTGTAAAACGGAGGACGTCAATTTCTCTTGAGTCAATCCTTAGTCCGTTAAGAACAGCGTAGTTTCTGCCAGTTTTTTGGCAATTCCTGTCAAAGAGGTTTCTGAAGGGACGAAAGCCCATTAATTTCATGCTCTCCAATCTTGATGTTTGGAGTATTTTTGTTTATAGAAACTCCCCAAGAATATGGATCTATAAAGTTCAATCGGGTTCTTCTCTTTTGGGTCGAGCCCAGATAAGGATTTGTGTGACAGCTTAGCGAAGCTAATTTCTGCAGTTTTCATCTGATTTCGATGATTTTTTTTAGGGAATGTGCGGGTTGGGAGGTATATGCTGCTTTTAGATGGTACCCTATGAATTTCATCGCTCAAAAATCGATACTTCACTCTACGCCTCCTCAAACTTCAACTCCATTAGGCAGCCTTTTCTCAGGTCCTGGGAGGACAAATAGGATCGAATTTGGAGGGAAACCCGGAGGAAAACAGTTTAATAATCTTCTATAAATTTCAACACGATCGTATCATTAGTTTCTGCTGCTCATGCAAAATGTCAAATGCTTGTAACGCGCCAAATTTCAACTGTTTTTTATCATTTTTAAAGATATTTTCAAAGAATGTGAGGGTTGGGAGGTAGATAGGGTTCAGGGAGCTGTAGGTGCCATGCAAATTTCATTCCAAATAACATTGAACTACAATGTATCATGAATGGTGTGTTAGCCATTAGTAACGTATGTGGATTTCACAAACAATACTGAAAATCTGGCGAATTAGGTGTGGTACATAGTTTTCCCATATTAAAAATGAATGTTATGGATCATTGAAGTGTTTAAAATAATCGTGGAAGATTGTCAATCTTCAGAGATGCAGAAGTTGAACCTACTGAATCAACCAAAACAATAAGGGGCAGTTTTAGTGGGTGGGATAGTTCACCAAAGGATCTTTGGTTTCAAACTTAGAAGAGGGGAGGAGGAATTGTCACACGGCCAGGCTTTCCTGAGGACTCAACAACTTGGATCAACTAAGTGAGCTCCAAAATTTGTTGATGGGGATGACGGAAGGCAGCAGAAGGACAAAATGGACCTGTCAGATGGCCTCCTAGCAGTCCAGATCTCACACCCGTGGATTTTTACCTTTGAAGGTTTAGGAAGGAACTTTGCCTAACTGCTGCATATTTGGGAGTAAATACAACATAGGGTTATATATCAGTTCCACAAATACCTAGACATTTGGCAATGGTATGATTCGATTCACAGTGGAAAATATGTAAAGACAGACCTCCAAGTTGTTAAATCCAGGAAGATTTGGGAGTTATCGACAACTTTTGGGGGCAAATGCACCATCTTTCACTTCTCCAGGGTTTATCCAATAATTTGCAGTAACAGCATCTTGGAAACTATTTGTAGCAACGACCAGCTAGCAATTCATTAACTGGACTTACTTCTCGGATCCTCCTTCTTTCTGGAAGATCGGGCGGCTCGCCGGCCAGAAGAAGCGCCGGATCCCGGCCGATCCCCAAGGACGGCTTCACCATCGCGTTGATGTGGAGCGATAGTATTTTCGGCGCAGTCGCGATAGGGAGTAAATTCTCGGCCCTCTCGGGCTCGAAAAACCGTAGCTCCCGAATATTTAAGCTTTCCCGGAAAATGGTCACCGAATCGGGGAAAATTTTGAAAGGGGATGAATCACGTTTAAGTCGAAACGGAAAAACCCTTTATTCAAAGAGTTGGCTCAAACTACACGAAGACAAATTGTCAAGGAATGGAATTAAGAATTTAATTCCGTTCACCAACGACGGTATTTCGATGTAATCAGAGTTGAATTCACCCCTCCGGAAATCTAAATATGAACCTTACAAAGTTTATGAACAATATAACACGGTGGATACAGTTCTTCAGCATAAACGAGAAATTCGAAAGATCGATCTGCAGGTTCAACATTAGCTAACACACTTATTGGATTAAGCGTTTAAGCTCAATTGAAAAGACGTCAACTAAGACGCGGGAACGACGAAGAACGGCACTGGTCGTAGTGAACTGTTACACTGGAACTGTGACTGGTTGTAGGCGACGGTAAAGTGGGACGTGAACTGAGGCAGGGAGGCGGAACGCAATCGTTATATACAAAGCGGGCTCGGGTGGGATACTTGTCACGTGCGAGTCAACGAGAAAAAGCCCCTCGGACAGGCAGACAGAACGGTGAGGGATTTTTTTCTTCTTCCGAAGAGGAAACGAAATCAAGTGAACGAAATTTTTGTTGAGAAATAAACGATAAAGTGACGCATCTGCGTAGTCACGCGATAAGTCAAATATCGCAAAATTAATTGATAATAATAAAACCTCAAGAAAGGGGTGTGGCAGAGATGTGACAGCAAATCGGCTTTTGATGCCTAATAGTAAATATCACTGACAGTTATCGAACGGTGCGAGGCTTCACATAACTTTCTCATCAAGCATGTCCCAGTTGTTAGGAAACAAACAACTAAGTGACACATCTGCAAAGACGGGACAAGCGAAATGCCCGAAATTAATAAATAATGAAGCCTCAAGGAAAGGGGTGTGGCAAATTTAACCTACGGTGCGAGGCTTCACATAACTTTCTCGTTACGCATCATTCATCAATTCGTCTGGTTGCTACCAGTATTTTTCTGTTAAAAGCTGCATAAAAAATGTCCGGCATATCTCACTATAAAACAATATTTATTTATGATCAATTTTTTCAATGGGAACAATTTTTACAGGACATGATTTTTCAACACATTTGAATGAAATTCAAGCCGGTACTCTTTAAAAAAAAAAAACATAAATTTGCTTGTTTTAGCATTAATTTTCGCTAAAGGTTGTTATATCCAGTAATGTGTACATATGTACATAGGCATTATTCATCTTTTTATAAATTTTCAGCCATTATTTTTGTCATTTTCATCATATCTATTGAAACGTAAATATTGCTACGTTCAAAAAATGTAAATAAGAAGTTAGCAATGTTTTTTCCCTCTCTGAAAGAATAAATGTTTTCATCCCCAGTCCTAAGGAGAGTCATCTTCTGGGAGGACACGGGTGGAGATACCACGAATCACTCCTGATGACATATCCAACTCCGTGGCTCTTACCCCACACCACATCCTGCGCCATGACTCCTGATGTTATTTGTAGACTCTTCTTTCATCACCATTATACCTACCGAGGGGAATCCCAAACAGTAGCTAACCATCTCTTTAAAAAATTCAAAAATGGTTCCAAAAAAATTGACAAAAAAATAAGTTATTTACTCAAATACAACTTAAATAAAAAATTGAACACCCTCCCTCCCTCCCTCCCTCCCTCTCTCTCTCTCTCTCTCTCTCTCTCTCTCTCTCTCTCTCTCTCTCTCTCTCTCTCTCTCTCTCTCTCTCTCTCTCTCTCTCTCTCTCTCTCTCTCTCTCTCTCTCTCTCTCTCTCTCTCTCTCTCTCTCTCTCTCTCTCTCTCTCTCTCTCTCTCTCTCTCTCAAAAGTTGTTATTTTACGTTTCATGGTAGGTATGTAGATTTCAGAAATCTAATAAAAACGCTCCAAATTGCAAATTATTACACAAAGGCTTATTATTTCTCCACTAGATAGCCCTCCTAAGTGGATCATCTGACTACCACAACTGGACTGTGCAACCAAAAACAATGACTTCTCGGTACACTGGGGAACACACGCCGAAATCTGAAATTTGAGGGAGATCAAATGAAAATACAGACAAAAATAATACTTCCGCCGGTTCTCCTCAACTGAATCGAAACTTTTTGTGTATCGGATAGTATAATCGTACACCAACAACAGTACTACTTGGACACGCGCCTCGCCTCTTGGAGGCTCTGCAACCCGATCATCTTTCTGTCCGATTTTTGAAATGGTGAGCTATGAGATGATCGCACAGCGAACCGCGAGTGGTTCCATTCGATTCACAGAACGAATTGTTATCTGAATCAAACCAAAAACTATCCTGTTACATCGAAAATTTTTGATAGTTTAAATCCTTAAATATAATCTACCGTCGATCAATACGGCGATATTACTGGGACATCCCGTAACGATGTAGGATTTTCGAATGAAATTTCGTAAACTTTGCTATAGT
Source organism: Creontiades dilutus (assembly GCA_031894815.1). Classification (NCBI taxonomy): domain Eukaryota; kingdom Metazoa; phylum Arthropoda; class Insecta; order Hemiptera; family Miridae; genus Creontiades; species Creontiades dilutus. The sequence goes on from JAVIWC010004717.1 coordinate 523,289, forward strand.
AGTTTTGAAAAAAAGCTTCAGACGGCGGACTTTAATAATTTTTTTACGTTATAATTCTATTTTTTTTTTTTTTTTTTCATTTTTGAAATATACATACCTTGAAAAGTAAACCACAACTTTTGAGGAGGCTAAGCATTTTCTTTTTCTATGTTGATTACAAAGGTCAATTATTGAAAGTAGTGCGCCAAAAGTGCAAAAAAACATTGTTTTTAAAATGGAACACCCCAATTTTTATTGCAGAATTGGATTCTACATCCTGGACGCACCCAGGAGCGTCCAGAAGCGCTCAAAGTTGGCCTACGCCTGAAACGTGGTGTTTGAAAAAAATTGGCTTGGCTCTTGATAATTTTTCTTTAAATTAGATGAGTTTTTAGGCAGGTGGGTTAGTATCTAAATTATCTTGTCGAGAAGATGTGATTTATTTTCATACGTATTTGGCACCATAACATTCCTGTTTTCTCCGAGTATCCTTCAGGGCGCAGGAACCGAACCGCTTGCCTAAAAACTCATCTAACTAAAACAAAAATGATCAAGAGCCAGGATAAGGTGATTCCAGGCGTAGGCAAACTTTGGGCGCTTCTGGACGCTCCTGGGTGCGTCCAAAAAAAAAAGTCGTAAAAGTAAAATGTTCTTAAAATTGGATGTAGAATCCGATTCTGCAATAAAAAATGGAAGGTTCCATTTGAAAAAACAATGTTGGTGCGCGCAGCGCGATGCGCAAAAATGCAATGGTTAAATTCTTTGCAAAAAAATAAGGAGAGGTTACTTCGACAAGTTTTTTGATTTTTCCACGAACAACGAAATTGAAAGGGTTGTACGTTCATTAAGGACCACGCTTTATATAAATATTTTTTTTAATTCGAGTAATTTTCTTTTGGTTTATTATTCAATAATAAACCATTGTAATCGCTCAGGAAAAAAAATTCTAACCCCCCTGAAAATTTCATGGTTTACGTTTCAAAAGGTGTAGAATCCGAATCTGCAATAAAAAAATTTCCGTCCGTCCGCCGTACACCGTACGCACGATTTCTCCCAAACGGCTGGAGCAAAAAATCTGAAATTTTCAGGAAAAATCCACGCCCCAATTCTTGAGCACGCTCTCTCACTCAATTTAAAGTGCCCTTTAAGGGCTGTCAAAGTTTTGTAAAATCCCTAAAAACCTCAAAACAAGTCCAAGCGGCATGAATGTAAACTCATTTAAGAACATACCGTCAGGAATCGAATGAGCCCCTCCCAAGGTCCGTAGGTCAAACCATTCCCGATTTATGGCCCGATTTATGGTGTCAACATTTGCGTTTTTGGTTTATTATTGTTTGTTTGTAACCTAGTGATGTCGAGTTGTAGTGAATTGGATACTGAAGTGAAGACGATGCGGATACTTGTTGTGTAGGTAGCCGATACACGGGTTGAAGCATTCTGATATGCATGAAACGCTGATAATATATAGGTAAATATTATTCAATATTATTACTGGGGTTTATTATTCAATATTAGTACTGGTTCATGATTTGAATCTTACTAAGCTTTGGAGTGTGCGTGTTTCACAGGATAGGTCGATTATTGAATTTCAGGAGCACACGAATATGATCAAATGATCCAAATAGGTATTTTGGTCGAGAACAGATTTACGTGCTCCATGCATATCTCCTGAAATTCAATAATCGCTCTATCACTTGTAAAACACGCACACTCCGAAGCTTAGTAACATTCAAATCATGAACGGAAGCCAATTGAATAATAAACCCCAGTGATTTTCTGGAAGAATAGCAATATTTGCTACCATATTGCCAATACTTTTCTGGAGATGTAAATGTAATGGTAGAGCTAAGCGCCTTCCCCAAGTAGCAGCTTAGTAGTGCCTTGGGGATGGGAATCGATTATAAATCGAATAAATCGAGGTAAAATGAAAAATTTACGGTTTATAGGGAATGTGGAACATCTCATATCAATTTCGACAGGATACTATATTAGCCTGAACTTAAAATCATTAAAACAAGCCCAATTCTTACAGGTTTCGCTCAATTTGGAAGACATGTTAAGGGGATGTGCGGGTTGGATGGTACATTATTTTCATTGCCACCAATGGTTTCATTCTGTCTGCGCAGGCGCAAACGTAAAACACCACGAGCCTCATTGTCTCAGGTTGCAGTGCTCCTAGAATTTCCTAGGCATTCGAGGAAGAACAGTATAATAATCTCATATAAATTTCAACATGATCCTGTCGTCATTCTATCCGCTATGGTATTAGCGGTACAGACCCTCAATACACGTCGAATACCCTTCTGAAGGCGTTGACGCACGCCAGAACATGTCTTTCGGCATTTCCGTCTGTATTCTAACACACTTATATCCTTTAATTTTCGAGATATCGAACTATACTATACTAAAATATTTCAAGAGATAGAACCTATGTACCACACCCAACTTGGCAGACGTTGTTACCTATTTTGAAATCCTCTATGGACTTGATATGAATAACTAAGCCTCAAGTCAGTGTTCATAATGATCTGCGAGATTGTGGCAACCAGTCTGACTCGTGTTAGAGCAACTAGTAGAGAGTTCATCTCCTTCCACTGGTGTTTCGATCAATTTCATTCACCCAATACCCTTCACACTGCACATTTTTAAAAAGCACACGTAGGTATGAGATGTTGTTGACACGTGTTCTTGCCAGACTGAATCACTACCAAGACTGATGACACCGATCTATTCCGAGCACTCGGACCAACATATGCGTTCGGTTTGACAAATACTCGTACGATTCGAATCAAAATTTCATATTTCTCCGAGGAATCACATTACGAAAAAACGTGGTCGAATCTCACGATCCCGTATTCACAACTCACGTTGACGAGAAATGTTGAAACAAAATTGGCGTATAAAAAACAGATGTTGCTTCCGAGTCTACCAAGGTAGCGGAAGCATTGTTTTCACTTTCGGAATGTGAAAATTTTTTTGTCTCCAAAATCAAAAATTCCACTCGCATTTTGCGTTTTAGACCTTTCTGAACAATTTTGGTTCCGTGTCTGTCTGTGTGTCTGTCGGTCAGCAAATCCTTGTTACGGGCAAAACTACACGAAGTTATAGTCCGATTTTGATGAAATTTTCAGGGATTGTGCGGGTTGGGGTGTAGATGGTCCTCTATAGGTTTCATGACCCCCGGATCAATAGTAGCCTCTGCGCATGCGCAAACGTGAAATTTTTGTTACGCGCATAACTGGGAGTTCTTGACCAATTTCGATGAAATTTTCAGGGATTGTTCGGTTTGATGTGTAGATGGTCCCCTATGAGTTTCATGACCCCCGGATCAATAGTAGGCTCTGCGCATGCGCGAACGTGAAATCCTTGCTACAAGCATAACTCCGGGAGTTCTTTACCGATTTCGATGAAATTTTCAGGGATTGTTCGGACTTATTAGGTATATTTTATAGTTTGTTCAATAGTTGAACATGCCTACCTTTATTTTCTCAAGTTATGCTCCTGCATAACAATAAATTTACCCTAATTCAATATTTACTTCGCCTAATTGAACGAAGTTCTTTAGTCTATAATATTTTTCAATGATCTATACAGTCATGTTATGGACACGAGGAAGCTATGTGCCACACCCACTTGGCAGAGAGTTCATCTCCTTCCACTGGTGTTTCGATCAATTTCATTCACCCAATACCCTTCACACTGCACATTTTTAAAAAGCACACGTAAGTATGAGATGTTGTTGACACGTGGTCTTGCCAGACTGAATCACTACCAAGACTGATGACACCGATCTATTCCGAGCACTCGGACCAACATATGCGTTCGGTTTGACAAATACTCGTACGATTCGAATCAAAATTTCATATTTCTCCGAGGAATCACATTACGAAAAAACGTGGTCACGATCCCGTATTCATAACTCACGTTGACGAGAAATGTTGAAACGAAATTGGCGTATTAAAAAAAAGATGTTTTTTTGAGATCTACCTAGTGTTTTATAGGAATACATGATGTTTCAAAACATGGACGGAGGGAGTTGTCAGCCGGCATGGGCATGTGCTGCCCGAACACGTGAGATTATGCGACTTGGAAGGGGTTCAGACTTTTTGATGTCGACGCATATAAAATCCAAGAGTTGAGAGATGTGAAGTCATAAGATGAGAGTGACAGTGAACGATAATATTTGTCTGACCGAGAAGAAGGCGAAGGCCCGCTCCATCAATACGGACGTCAGGATACACGCGGGACGAATACATCTGGAACTGAAGGGCGCGCGGAGGAGGAAACGTCCATTAAAAATTAAAAGAGCGGCGGAGAACAAAACAAACACCGTTGCCAATCATGGGGTACCTAACTGTTTATGTTACCGTATGCGAAGATGGAGGATTCCTAAACTAGACGCAATTTCGAGTCTACCATCTGTGAAATTTCACTCTTGATTTTGGTTTATTTAGGGTTGTTCCGATATCGAGGGTCTTCCGATTAACCATCAACATCGATACACCGATAATATCGCAACAAAATATCGATATCAGCAATATCGAATGATATTACGCAATTTTTATGATTGCTCACAATTTTATGACAAAACTCTAAATGTTTGGTAAATGAATGGACTCAAAAATGGCGTCTTAAATTGAATGAAGCAAAGTCCACTCACGTGAATTTTACCTACAAAAGGATACCCCATGTACCATTGTTCTTAAACCAGTGCATTATCCCACATGCCAACTCTGCCAAATATTTGGGTATGACCCTGGACGCAAAGTTGAAATGGAAGGAACACGTAAAGAAAAAAAAGCAAGAGCTGCAGATAACATTTCGCAAACTTTATTGGATTATGGGGCGATACTCACAACTCAACGTTTATAACAAAATTCTTCTGTATAAGACATTGCTAATGCCTATTTGGACTTATGGCATCCAACTATGGGGCTGCACAGCAAAATCTAACATGCAAATGATTCAAACTTTCCAAAATAAAGTACTGAGGTGTGCAGTAAATGCTCCCTGGTACATCAGAAATGACGACCTCCATAAAGATCTCAGAGTGGAAACCGTAAGAGATACTGCGAAAAAATTAGCTCGAAGATATGAACAGCGGCTTCACGCTCATACTAATTTGGAAGCCATTCAGCTTCTTGACAACTCCAGTACTATTCGGCGCCTGAAGAGGACCAAACCCTTGGACTTGGGATGCTGATACCGATGTGATAGTGTAGTGTGGTGCTAGTTAGTGAACTCTCACCATAAAATTGCGTAATTATGTTATAGCTAAATAACTTGATAGTTACTTACTGTATGTATGTATGATGTAACTAGTTGTTATGTTCAATATATAATATATAATAAATATATAAATATACGCTTAAATTTAAAAAAAAAAAAAAAAAAAAAAAAAAAAAGAATCGAATGAGCCCCTCCACAGGTCCGTAGCTCAAACCATTCCCGATATACGGCCCGATTTATGGTGCCAACATTTGCGTTTTTTTGGTTTATTATTGTTTATGTTTTCATCGCAGTAACCTAGTGATGTAGTAACGTGGATACTGGAGTGAACTCCTAAAAGGCTTTGTAGCCGATACACTGGTTGAAGCATTCTGATACCATTAAGAACGCTGCAAATTTTTTCACTGGGGTCTATTATTCAATTGGCTTGCGTTCATGATTTGAATTTCTACTAAGCTTTGAAGTGTGCGTGTTTCACAGGTGATAGAGTGATTATTGAATTTCAGGAGGCACACAAATATGATCAACTGATGAATTCAAATAGGTATTTTGGTTGAGAACAGATTTACGTGCTCTATGCATAACTCCTGAAATTCAATAATCGCTCTATCACGTATGAAACATGCACACTCCAAAGCTTAGTAGAAATTCAAATCATGAACGCAAGCCAATTGAATAATAAACCCCAGTGAAAGAATTTGCAGCGTTTTTATCAAATGCTATTTTCATATGCTGAGTTGATTACGACTGGTATCAGATACCTAAAGTTGACGAGTGAGCGAAAAAAAAATCAATTTTTGGGTTAAAAAACACGTTTTTAAAATTTAGTGAACACCATTTTTTATATAAAATTGATGGTGTTCATAGTTTCTTTGGAAATTCGTTAATAATAGAAGGTTGTTTTCAATAGCATTAAACCCCATCTTCCAGTGCGAATCCAATTTCGTTAATAATAGAAGCTGGGTCAAACCCAAGTAGGTAGAATGATGCGTTTTAGGCCTATATTTTTATATGTATACCGTACGCCATATACCAAAGTCCTAGGACGGTGGCGAGTTTGGCGTCCATAAAGCGGCTGTTTAGACGTTTTATTTTACGTTAAAAATGTCCTTAGTTTTTGCGAAATGAAACCAGTATAGCTATGTAAGTAGTTGAGAGACAACTATCAATTCAAATTTCAAAATCTCTAAAACATATAATATATTTCTATTATATCTACTAGATATAATACACTACACTATACACTAGATATTATCTAGTGTATTTTTGATCCGCCTGGGGGGGGCACGTGCCCCTGTACCCCACCCCTGAATCCGCGCCTGCCATCTTCCAAGGGATATTGGCGTTCCGCTTAACATTTCATGGTTTTCTGCACGTTTTCACCGCAGTGCTGAATTTTTGGGACTGTTTTCTCTAAAACTTTGATTCTATAAAGACGAACAGACTTCAGTTTTGGATTCAGCATACCCAAAAACGTGGAAGATCGAGGTGACGTGTCAAAAGACAATTTCTAAGGGTATGAAAGTGCGATGTCTTAGGGTACGGTTACACTGGATGCGAGTTCTGACGAATTCGTTCGAACAAACGCCTGGGTTCCAATGAAAGTGGTTACTGTGGAAGAGGAAGCCTCGTCAGAGTACGCACGTCGTCGTCAGAACGATTTGAGCGGTCAAAAGAGTTTGATTTTCTTCAGAAATCGTCCGAATCGGCTGACGTTTTGCAACTGTGTTGATTTGTTCTTGCGTTCTGAAGGAAAATTTCCACTGTTTTGCGCTATTATCACCATGGATAGTATTTGATGGTAGTGTTTGATAATAGAGGTGTGTAGGACATGAAAGACAAGAACTATCACAATAGATAGGCTTGCCATACGTCCCGGTTTGACCGGGACAGTGCCGGTATTTTGCAGTTGTCCCGGCGTCCCGGCCGGTTTTGCACATGTCCCGGTTAAAGTTTATAACTTGATAAAGTTGATACGAATAAATAACTGAACTAAATTCGTTGTTTGTTTACAGTTTCACTTCATTATTACCTTGGATATGCTACGATTTATGATTTGTTTGAATAGTAAGCCTCTAATATAATCACTAATGAACTTAACTGAATCAATCACAACTTTTTACAGTCTTATTTCATTATTTCTTCTTGTTAGTGGTATTTGCGTAAGAATTTAACTGGGCCTAGTTTATTCTAACTTTTTTAATTTGATACTTAAAAAATAGGATATTTTAATGAACGTTTTTAAGTATAGAAATGGTAAAAAACGCAGATTTGAATGGATTATCATCATCATCATCATCACACTATATAAAGACGAGCTAATCAGAGTATATCGACGTTTCAGGGGGTGGTAACGCTGGGCGGGTGGAACTCTCGCCCCCGTCTCCCAGGGCAACCGACCTGCTCCCCCTCCCCCGCCAGTGAAGGAAGGAGGGCCCCAGCGGGGGGAAGCGTCTCCCAGGGCAAGTGACGTGGTCCTCTCCTCGGGGATTTGGGATATACGATTTTTTGACTTTGCATATTGTTATTATACTCCCTCATTGTGTTATTCATCTATTTCTTTTTAACCTGCGTAGCAGGGCCATTAAACTAGTTATATATAATATTTTCCGGGGGAGGACCCCCGAACCCCCCGGCGACCTGGGGGGGTATAGGACACCCCCCAGACCCCCCGGTGTCCCGGTTTGGCCATCTAAAATTATGGCAAGCCTAACAGTAGAGATGTTTCACATTTGAGGATTCTTCCACAAATCTTGAAATAGCATTTCAAACTCTCCCTTTTCGTCTCTTGTAGAAAATAGGTTGTTTAAATGTTCTGTTTTCACACCACTTATCAACAGTAACTTTGTCAAAGGACTTTCAGAAAAATAAAGCTCGTCAAATTCGTCCATTCTGTTGGGAAATAGAGAGAAGCCTAGGCTACTGTGGTCGGAGTCACGCAACAGGCCAGTTCTTTGGGACTCAGTCTTTGACGTCTCACTACACACCTACTTTCCGAATCGTGTATATCATATCAGTCCAGTTAAGACTGAGTTGAAATCCGTTAGGCATGTGATGAATACATTTACTTCTTCCACGGGGCGACATTAGCATCGAAAGAAGGGCGACTCACTGATCCTGATTCAACATGCTAATTGATGCAGATTGAAAAATATCATTGCAATAGTAGAATGCACAGGGAGTAGATGGCTAATGGTTGGGTCGATAACTGCCGCACTTTGGATGCTCCAAGCAATACCATTTGGATTTCATTTTGATCATTTTTTCTTTTTTATTTGTATACATACATTTTTCAGTACGACCAGAAGAACCCACATTGACCCACAAGTCAGGTTACATTTAGGTAGAGTCCTAATTTGACCCATATGCTTTGGAGGAAATGCCATTTGGACTTCATTTTGATCATCTTTTCTTTTTTTTTTATACATACATTTTTCAGTACGACCAGAAGAACACAAATCTCTCCTTCCAATGAATTGGAAGTCAGGCTTGCACCTGGAAAGATCCTATGATGGGGAGACTGATAACCAATTCCAGGTCCATGGATGTGGGCAAGTACTCTGATTTGACCCACAGATGGGGGCCACACCTCCAGCTGAGCTGGTTGGCATACCAGTTTTTGGCACAGTCATACATTTACAGTGTCAGAGTATGAATAGCAACGCGCCTAACTATAACAATCCTCCCCCAGATTGCACACTGAACGTCTAAATTAGGTAGTTTAAACAACTGCCCCCCACAACTCCAACCACAACTGGAGGCAAGCTGCTGATGCTGCAACAATATCAATGGAACTGTAGCCCAGAGCTCCCCCTCCCGAGTTACCATTTTACAGGAGCGAAGCACCATGGGTGCCATTACATGTAAAGGCTAGAAGTCCAGAAATAATGAATCCCTTCATTTGGAGACTTATACTACTAAGATGAGTACAATTAAGCCATTTGCTCCCTGCAGCCTAATAATAATATGAGAATGGCCCTACAAGTAGTGACATTGTTCTTGAGGATGTGCGACATGATGCCGTATGGGGCTTTCCTTCCAAACTACCCGGAGCAAAGTGGAAAGTTGTTGTGGAGCGTTCTTGAGGCATCCGGAGCGGATTTTAGAGACTGGCTTCGTCATCCGGATTATCTGATCAACCCTGAAGACTTGCGATATAATTTTGAATCCAGTTCAAGAGCAGAAAGACTTTTTTTGGGGGGTTTTCTGAGCTTGAAGATGAGTACAATTTAGCGATTTGCTCCCTGCAGCCTATCCGTTGAACAGTAACATTCGTGGCAAAATTCCTTTTAGATCAAAATGTTCAAAATTTAAAAAAATAACAAATACTACTGGAAAAACGCTCTTCTTTCAAATTTGATTTTCTTACTCAAGATTTGAATTTTGCTTTGGAGTGTGCGTGTTTCACGGGTGATGAAGCGATTATTGAATTTCAGGAGATATGCATAGAGCACGTAAATCTGTTCTCAATCAAAATACCTGTTTGGATTGATCAGTTGATCACATTTGTGTGCCTCCTGAAATTCAATAATCGCTCCATCACCTGTGAAATACGCTCTTCTTCCAAAGACTTAGACCAAGAAATCATGAACGCAAGCGAATTGAACAATGAAACCCCATGAAAGATCCATTTGCAGCGTTCCAGGATGCATATCAGAATTTCAACCCGTGTATCGGCTACAATCAAGTTCGACAGGAGTTCACTCCAGTATCCACGTTCACTACATCACTAGGTTACTGCAATCAAAACAAAAACAATAATGAACCAAAAAACGCAAATGTTGGCACCATAAATCGGGCCATACATAGGGAATGGTTTGAGCTACAGACCTGGGGAGAGGCTCATTCGATTCCTCATGGAAAGTTCTTTCAAAAAGAGTCCAAATTTAGACCGCCTTGACTTTTTTGAGGTTTTTAGGGATTTTACAAAACTTTGACAACCCTTAAAGGGCACTTTAAATTAAGTGAGAGAGCTGGCTCAAGAATTGGGGCGTCGTCGGACCAAGATGGATTTTTCCTGAAAATTTCAGATTTTTTGCTTCAGCCGTTTGGGAGAAATCGTGCGGACGGAAAAATTTTTATTGCAGATTTGGATTCTACACCCTTTGAAACGTAAGCCATAAAATTTTCAGGGGGGGGGGGGGGGGGTTAGAATTGTTTTTTTTTTTTTTCAAGAGCGATTACAATGGTTTATATTGAATAATAAACCTAAAACCAAAACTGAAACCCGTACTCATGTTTGTTCAAAAAGTGGATCATTTTGTTGAACCCATCTTACATGATCCAGGAAAGCAGAAAGGACAAATTATGAGAATGACCATACAAGTAGCGACATGGTTCTTGAGGAGGTGGGACATGATGCCGTATGGGGCTTCCCTTTCAAACTACCCGGAGCAAAGTGGAAAGTTGTAGTGGAGGGTTCTTGAGTCATCAAGAGCGGATTTTAGAGACTGGATTCGTCATATGGATTATCTGATCAACTCTGCAGATTTGTGATTTTATTTTGAATCGAGTTCAAGAGCAGAAAGACTTTTTGGGTGGTTTTCTGAGCTTGAAGATGAGTACAATTTAACGATTTGCTCCCTGCAGCCTATCCGTTGAACAGTAACATTCGTGGCAGAATGCCTTTTAGATCAACATGTTCAAAATTTAAAAAAATAACAAATACTACTGGCCAAAACTGAAACCCGTACTCATGTTTGTTCAAAAAGTGGATCTTTTTGTTAAACCCATCTTACATGATCCAGGAAAGCAGAAAGGACGAATAATATGAGAATGACCATACAAGTAGTGACATTTTTCTTGGGGAGGTGCGACATGATGCCGTATGGGGCTTTCCTTTCAAACTACCCGGAGCAAAGTGGAAAGTTGTGGAGCGTTCTTGAGATATCAAGGGAAGACTGGCTTCATCATCCGGACTATCTGATCAACAGTGCACATACAGCCGACAGGCAGGGCGAGATGTTTAGAAGACGATGACATAAGAGCCACCAAAATGTGGCCCACTACGAAATTCCGGGCGGCAAAACGAATTTCCCGACACGTGACTCCCAATGATGGGGAGATGACCAACATTTCTTCTTCGGAGGAGGCACGTTATCCCGACGCACATACCGATGATTTGAATAACAAGACCAAGTCACAAGGGCTACTCACGAGGCCGCGGCGTTTTATGTGACAAATGACCATGAGCATCATGCATAAGGCAAATCCATAATATGAATCCTGTATTCGGTTCCAGAGATAGGCGACACTCTTTGGATTTAACGCATGTTTTCCCCGTAAAACTGTATTCAATCATAGTTCGACAGGAGAGCGAATGGTATTACCATGTGAGCTCGGGGGTTATGAAAAATTCTGCCCGAGGGAGTGGCCTTAAAAGCTCTCAAACACGATTTTATGTATGAAATTTGTAAAAATACACACTGCTTCGTTCGTAGTAAACGACTTATATTTGCTTCTCAAACACTGGTTTGTATTTTGATGGATACAGAAGGGAGAATGTGGGGGGGGGGGATAATAATTATAGTTCGTGTTTGAAGTGAATAGTTCTCAAACACTACTACTTGACAGAACTTTTTCTGCATTAGATTCATGACAAGTAAGCTCGCCAAATCTGAGAATGTGAACTTTGTATAGTTTTTCGTTAATTATTTTCAATAATGCGTTTTTGGTGATCACCCTATAATTAGCTCATTATTAATTATGATAAATCATTATACACAGCATGTATTTAACGCATGTCGTAAAACTGTATTATATTTCAAAACTCGACATACTCGCGTCTCCTTACATTGTAATTGTATTCAAGATGGAAATACTTGAGCTGACGCCTGATGGGATGATTTCAAAGCGATGAAACTCAAATTCATAGGGGAACAGCCTAAACCACACATCCTGTTAAGATTTAATTGAAATCGGACCATCAACAGTAAGATTTCAAGGAGGTTTATCATATCAATATTTGTATTAGATATTGTATTCAAGATGGAAATACTTCCTGATGTGATGATTTCAAAAACCATCAACAGTAAGACAAGGAACTCATCATCATTTCTGTATATTAGACGTTGTCTGTGATATACAATTAAACTCGACATCTCGCGTCTCCTCACATTGTAATAGTATTCAAGATGGAAATACTTGAGCAGACGCCTGATGTGATGATTTCAAAGCGATGAAACTCATAGGGGACCATGTACAGTAAGACAAGGAGGTTTATCAGATATGTATTAGATAGCTCTTCCACGAAAATCACTCATCTCCGTATATTGGACGTAGTCTGTGGTATATATTTAAACTCGACATCTCGCGTCTCCTTACATTGTAATTGTATTCAAGATGAAATACTTGAGCTGACGAATGATGTGATGATTTCAAAGCGATGAAACTCATAGGGGACCATCAACAGTAAGACAAGGATCATATCTGTATTAGATAGCTCTTCCACGAAAATCACTCATCTCCGTATATTGGACGTAGTCTGAGGTATATATTTAAACTCGACACCTCGCGTCTCCATACCTTGTAATTGTATTCAAGATGGAAATACTTGAGCGTCTGCCAGCCACGCGGTCTAGATCAGACCTCACGTGGAAAACCCTGTGCAGCCCGGCTCACCAGCTTTACCGTCTATCTGATCGTAAACTACCGATTTTCGTAATCAGATGATGATCGTACAGTAACCCGTGTGGTCTCATTCGATTTACGGAACTAATTTCTATCTAAATCGAACTAAAAACATATCCTGTACAGGAAAAATGTTGTGATTTCGATATATTTCAAAAGTTTAATTCCTAATTGTAATCCTTTAGGGTTGATTGATCAAGTGTCCGAGATTATTCACACATCCCACAGCATCATGGATTGTTGAGCCAAATTTCGAAAAATTTGGCGGAGTGGTTTAGGAGAAAAGTTTCGAACTGCGTACGGCGGATGGACGGATATAGTTTTTATTCGATTTTGGTTTATTATTCAATAATAAACCATTGTAATCGCTCTTAAAAAAAAAAAAAAAAAAAAAAAAAAAAAAAAAGTAACCCCCCTGAAAATTTCATGGTTTACGTTTCAAAGGGGGTAGAATCCAAATCTGCAATAAAAATTCCGCCGTACGCCGTCTCCCAAACGGCTGGAGAAAAACACTGAAATTTTCCGGAAAAACAAATATTGGACGAAAATGCCCCAATTCTTTAGCCAGCTCTCTCACTTAATTTAAAGTGCCCTTTAAGGGTTGTCAAAGTTTTGTAAAACCCCTAAAAACCTCAAAAAAAGTAAAGGCGGCCTAAATTTGGTTTCTTTTTTGAAGAACTTTCCATGAGGAATCGAATGAGCCCTTCCCCAGGTCCGTAGCTCAAACCATTCCCGATGTATGGCCCGATTTATGTGCCAACATTTGCGTTATTTTGGTTTATTACTGTTTTTGTTTTGATATCACTAACATAGTGATGTAGTAATGTCGATACTGGAGTGAACTCCTAGAAGGCTTTGTAGCCGATACACAGTTGAAGCATTCTGATACCCATGAAACGCTGCGAATTCTTTCACTTGGGTTTATTTTTCAATTGGCTTGCGTTCATGATTTGAATTTCTACTAAGCTTTGGAGTGTGCGTGTTTCACAGGTGATAGAGTGATTGTTGAATTTCAGGAGGCCCACAAATATGATCAACTGATCAATCCAAATAGGTATTTGGGTTGAGAACAGATTTACGTGCTCTATGAATATCTCCTGAAATTTAATAATCGCTCCATCACCTGTGAAACACGCACGCTCCAAAGATTAGTAGAAATTCAATTCATGAACGCAAGCCAATTGAATAATAAACCCCAGTGAAAGAATTTGCAGCGTTTTTATATGGTTATCAGAATACTTCAACCAGCGTATCGGCTATAAACCCTTTTAGGAGTTCACTCCAGTATCCACGTTCACTACATCACTAGGTTACTGCAATCAAAACAAAAACAAAAATAAACCAAAATAACGGAAATGTTGGCACCAGAAATCGGGCTATACATCGGGAATGGTTTGAGCTACGGACTTTCGATTCCTCATGGAAAGTTCTTAAAAAAAGTCCACATTTAGGACGCCTTGACTTTTTTTGAAGTTTTTAGAGATTTTACAAAACTTTGACAACCCTTAAAGGGCGCTTTAAATTAAGTGAGAGTGCTGGCTAAAGAATTGGGGCGTAGTCGGACCAATATTGATTTTTCCTGAAAATTTCAGATTTTTTGCTTCAACCGTTTTGGAGAAATCGTTCGGACGGAAAATTTTTTATTGCAGATTCGGATTCTACACCCTTTGAAACGTAAACCATGACGGGGGGGGTTAGAATTTTTTGTTTTCAAGAGCGATTATAATGGTTTATCATAGAATAATAAACCAAAATTGAATGGCTGCTTCACTTGGCAAATATTTTCCCTCGTTGACTATGCAATATTCTTGTCCAATCAAAGCACAGAGGGACCAGCTGGTTAAGAATGAATAATGGATGTTTAAGTTAATGGATTCATCGGTTGTCTATCATAATGACTCCCAAGCTCCACCGCATGGGGTAGAAGACATCGCTCATATCTGTTGACTATGTATATGTAAGGAGCTCAATGAAAAGAAGCTGACATCCGAGATGGTCCAGATATCAGCGCGGATGTCACATTATTACGCCGCGTGATCCTCCCTCGGATTGTTTACGTTTTTTTCGGAGGCCCCCATTAACAGGCCGACTTCCCGGCTCTAGAACACCCGACCGAAACGCCCCACCCACATCGGAGCGATCGAATATTTATTATATTAGGTAAGACGTCAGTGAAACGTGATTCGTGCCATGGAAATAACTGTTTCAACCGATTAGGGTTACGACCTAAGTGGAGGGACACGTTATTAGACACAATCGGAAAAACAAATACGATGCAACGACCCTACTCCTGCCCTGAAACCCCGGGGTGCATCGTGAGGGACAACCACAAAGGGAACGTGAGACTAGGGATGGGACATCGACATCGATATTATCGATATATCGATGTTTTGGCTTCGATAACATCGGTTTCGTTTACTCTTCACCCACAGAAAAAATTATTTCTAGTTTGCTACCTAACGTGAAAAAAAAAAATAATAATAATAAATAAATACTAAAATATTCTTAAAAATACTTTCCACTGCCGTAGTATTAGCGAATTTTCGAAGAAAAATAAACTATTGTTCTCGGTCCAAAATATTTAAAATGGAAATTTTCAAAAAACGTTGGCAACTGTTAAAAGACACTAAAAAGCACATTCCAAACGATAACTCTCGGTAGAATTGAAATTGAAAGCTCAACTTTGCCCAACAAATCTATCTAGGCTTTCGAAAGGCCAAGTTTGAAGATGGGCACAATCGCCTCACTGTAAGGGGAGATTTGGGGCATTTCAATGAGGGGAAATTTCCGGAAAAATCCCCTAGCAGGTGACTCTCGTTCGTAAGGTTTTTTTCTGAACACGATGGTGAAATCGAATAGGAGATGTCTCAATCCATTCAAACCAGATTGAAGATGATAAAACGAAATAGATAGGCAAAATTAGAAAAAAAAAAAAGATATTCTTCAGCTTTCAAAAATTTTCAAATTAAAATGAGGTATCACACGATCCTCAGAATACTAGCAACAAGCGAACTTTATTTGAGTGTAATAAGGATACTGTTAACTGGTGAAGACACCGATATGATTATCGATCGTATTTCGATGATGTCCCATCCGATACGTGAGACGAAAACATGCTTTTTTCATTCAAAATACAAATCCCAACTTTTAACAACGCGCGAACGGAGATCAAACTTTCCCGATTTCTCGGCTTAGCGAAATCGTGAGTCAAACAATTTTTAAATCGCGATAACCTTCTTGTCGGAAGGGATGCAAACAAAGTATCGATTCTCTAAATAATCGATTTAAAAAAAGTATCGATACTTCTAGATTCTTTTTTTTTCCCCAAGTATCGAAGAATCAATTCAGAATTTTGAGAATCGGCCCTATTCTTTTCAGTTTGAAGGAAAATTTTGGCAATTCCAACAAAGCAATGGAAAAACGTCCTACGAAGTTTTTCTTTTTTTTCTTTCACTGGGGTTTGTTTATTCAATTTGGCAAGGTGAGTTCAATTTGAATTTCGTTATTTAGAAACCTTTAGGAGTGTGCGTGTTTCACGGGTGATAGAGCGATTATTGAATTTCAGGGGGCACACAAATATGATCAACTGATCTATCCAATTCGCCAGTTTTTGGTTGAGAACCGATGTCTATCATATCTCCTGAAATTCAATAATCGCTCTATCACCTGTGAAACACGCACACTTCTTCTTGTAGAAATTCAAAATATGAATGGAAGCCAATTGAATGAAATTGAATAAAAATCCAGTGAAATAATTTGCAGCGTTTCATGCATCTGGAAAATGCATGGAAATCAATGGAAAAAACGCTGCAGAATTCTTTCACGGGGTTTATTATTCAATTGGATTGCGAAAAATTTGAAAATATTTTGAATTATCTACTAAGTTTTGGAGTTGTGCGTGTTTCACAGGTGATAGAGTGATTATTTAATTTCAATCGACACGATAAATATGATCAACTGAACAATCCAAATAGGTACGTGAGACGAAAACATGCTTTATGCATATCAAATGAAAATCCCAATTTCATCACCTGTGAAACAGAACAATCTTGTCCTCTTTCTCGGCTTCAAATATGTAACAAAATTGAATAATCCTTCCTTTAAAAGAAGTTGACTTTTCGGTAGTTAATAATATCGATTCTCTATTCGATTAAAAATATTTACCTATATATTATTTTTTTCCCAGTTGACATCATTATAAAATTGTTTTTTGAGAATCCGTTATAATTCTGACAGTTTGAAGGAAAGTTTTTGGCAATTCCAACAACAGCTATTAAAAACGCTGCAAATTCTTGCAATTTATTATTCGAAAAATGGTAATGAATAATTTTAAAATGTTGACTTCCGTGTTTCACGAAAGGATATTTTCTTAATTTTTTACATGTTCATTTGTATTGGAACAAGCTCTCGGTACGATTTTCAAATGAGTATTGCCGACCAGGGCGGACAAGGGGTGTCGTCTACTAGTGCAAGAGATGTCCACTACTAGTCCATGAGCTATCTTCTGCTTAAAAAAAAATTGTTCTCTACTGGTACTCACTTCATTCTTCCAGTTGAATGGAATTCTTCTTGTTTTACTACCGATTAGATATATACATGATTTTAAACGAGATTTAACGTTGATATCTACGACGTGTCCACTACTGGGTCATGAAGTGTCCACTACATCAACACTAGACAATTTTAGCTGCCCACTACTGGTGTTTTCTGTTATTCCACAAAATTTGACTCTATTTCTTCAAACATTTATAAAATTGGTGTTTCCTTTGATTAAACTCAACTAAAAATGTTTGAAGAACGTGTAGACACCCAAGAAAAAATTTGAGAGCAAAAATTTATGAGGTAACAGAAACAATCACACAAGATTTTCTTAACATGTCCACCACTGGTGCTTTCCCCTTACCATGTACTTGTAAGTACAGTTTGGTTAATTCCTAGTTTAAGCAAATGTACAGTTTGGATCACTCATTGTGAGGTCTTTGTACTTCGACGAATTCGGTAAACGATAAAGCGAATCCACTGTACGTAAGTTTGTATGCTTGTACCTGCAACAAGTACCTTCATACTGTGTATTTGAAAGTACAGTTTGAATAACTCGGAGTTGAAAAACATCGATAAATCCACACATTGTCTGGGGTCTAACGTTCGGAGCTGAATGGGGCGGCGAGCGCGATTGGAGAGGCGCGTTGCCCGGACACGTGAGCTCCTACGCCGTCCCACGCCCCGGACCACGTGTCGGCTTTGATTAGTCATAGAACAAACGGCGGGATAAATTACGATATACCTCAAAAGGAACAGGGTCCGAAATACAGAAACTATTCGTGTCTGACCTCCCCTTTCCAAGTGTTATGCAACTAATTTCCTACAGCAACGCCTCTAAGGACTTCGTTGATTCAATCACGTTCCTGTTTAAAAAACTATCTATAATTAATCAAATTGATTGGATTAATATCCAACTACCAGAATCAATGAAATTTTACCGCCCAACAGCAGGGGAAAGTATCCTATTGTGAGATACGACCAACAAGCCATCGGGAAAGAGCTTTTTTACTACTCAACTACTGGAAAATGTTCGTTATGAAATGTAGTTTACGTTCATCATTCAAGTTTTCCATAATTTCTACTTTTCACGGTTTTGTCATCAATCTCATTGTTCAAGAGCAAACTACCCACATAGAGGTACATACAGGTACCTAATTAAGATAACTCATATTAGGAATATTTGTAATATGAGGAATATGGAAATATAATTTCATTATAACCAAGGGGAGAAATGGGCGAAATGTCGTCAGTGTCATCGCTGGTCTCACGAAGATTGCGGGGAAATAAAAGATTCAGTGTTCTTGTGCAATTTTTGTTTAGATATTTAGAAATAGATTGATGGATGTTCTGGACTGCGTATTTTAAGAACTAGTTGTTTGGGGTTACTTGAAAAGGGTTATTTGAAATTCCCTTTAGTTTTCTGGGAGACAAATACTTTTCAAGTAAGAAAAACGTGGTTTTTCACTCGATACTTCGGTTTTTCATCATGCGTTAATTCGTCTGGCTGAAAAAAATTCGGAATCGGATTTTCTTAAAATTATTAGTGAGGCAATGTAATAAATTGTACATTTTGGTTTATTATTCATTAATAAACCATTGTAATTGCTCTTGAAAAAAAGTCTAACCCCCCAGAAAATTTCATGGTTTACGTTTCAAAGGGTGTAGAATCCGAATGTGCAATAAAAAATTGTCCGTCCGTCCGCCTTACGCACGATTTCTCCCAAATGGCTGAAGCAAAAAAAGCTGAATTTTTCATAAAAAATCCATATTCCATCCATATTTTGGTTTATTGTAGTTTTTGTTTTGATAGCAGTAACCTAGTGACGTAGTAATGTGGATACTGGAGTGAACTCCTAAAAGGCTTCGTAGCCGATACACGGGTTGAAGCATTCTGATATGCATAAAACGCTGCAAATTCTTTCACTGGGGTTTATTATTCATTTGGCTTGCGTTCATGATTTGAATTTCTACTAAGCTGTGGAGTGAGCGTGTTTCACAAGTGATAGAGCGATTGAATTTCAGGAGGCCCACAAATATGATCAACTGATCAATTCTAATTGGTATTTTGGTTGAGAACCGATTTACGTGCTCTATGCATATCTTCCGAAATTCAATAATCGCTCTTCACCTGTGAAACACGCACACTCCAAAGCTTAGTAGAAATTCGAATCATGAACGCAAGCCAATTGAATAATAAACCCCAGTGAAAGAATTTGCAGCGTTTTTTATTTCAGTTTAATAAGGTAAATACTTACAGATACCTACGCAGTACCTACTTACTCAAACGTCGCGACAAGCTTTTAT
Organism: Creontiades dilutus; assembly: GCA_031894815.1. Lineage (NCBI taxonomy): Eukaryota > Metazoa > Arthropoda > Insecta > Hemiptera > Miridae > Creontiades > Creontiades dilutus. The sequence continues at coordinate 542,972 of JAVIWC010004717.1, forward strand.
GAAGCAGAAAGTTAAAATTTGTAAGTAAAATTTTCTTTCTTTCTTTTTAGGGCATTCAAATAAAAGCTTTCTTAAAAAGATTTTTTTTGCTCAATTTATCTATTTTTTGTTTAATTAATTTTTCAATATAATTATTTGTTTGTTTCTTAGTTTAATTTATTACTTTTTAGTCATCGCTAGTCATATTACAAAGTTTTACCGTCTACTTATAGCCTATTATTATAGTCTCTACACCTAATTTCAGGGGGATTCCGAAAAGAGCTAGTTCTTTTTCAACATGCATTTTTTTCTCAACTTCAACTTCCTCTCAACAAGCCCTTTCATTGTAGAAAATCACTAAAATCACGATTCCGCCATCTTTGATGTTCCGCCATATTGGATTTAGAATGACGTCACACAACTAATCGTGTATTGTCATCCGTGTTTCAGCTTAATCAGTGGAGAGTATCTGCTGCAAAATCGGGTCGCAAGATTCCATCCGAACGTCCTTACATACATACATACATTGAAAGTTGAATAAAAGAAAAATGATCGGCTACTTCAACAATCGGAGAGCCGAGAACCGGACAACAGGCCACCGGGGCTGAATGATTCATTCTAAATGAATGAATGGAAACGTGATGGAAAACGAAGCAACAAGCAAAAATAGACACCACCCCACGAACAATTGCTGATGCTATGCGCCGATTGATTATGAAAAGCGTCAACGAAACAAGCGACCACAACAACAACCTGTTGTGTTCATTCGTGTGTTTCCTCTCATTTTTGGAAAAGGTAGTTAGCCGAAATATAGCATTAGCAAAATGAATTAAACTTTTAGCAAACTGAATTAAATTTTTAGCACACTGAATTAACCTTTTCGCGATTGGAATTAAACCTATCGCGATTATAATTAAACTTTTCGCAAACTGAATTAAACCTTCAGTAAATACTAATAATTGTGAAAGGTGAATATATAAAGCTATTTATACCTTATTTGTCAAAATTATAAATATCTGTATTAAGGATGGCCATCGAAACATAAAACAAGTGGGTGTGGCTCATAGCTTCCTCGTATCCATAACATGACTGTATAGATCATTGAAAATTATCATTGACCAAAGAACTTCGTTCAATTAGGCGAAGTAAATATTGAATTAGGGTAAATGTATTGTTATGCAGGAGCATAACTTGAGAAAATAAAGGCAGTCATGTTCAACTATTGAACAAACTATAAAATATACCTAATAATAAGAATTGACATTGACGCTGAATGGATAGATGAGTGAAGTGTTAAATAATTATTATGGCATTTCTACAATGCTTGTGGCAACGATTTCACGTTTGCGCATGCGCAGAGGCTACTCTTGATCCGGGGGTCATGAAAATCATAGGGGACCATCTTCAAACCGAACAATCCCTGAAAATTTCATCGAAATTGGTCAAGAACTCCCGGAGTTTTGCGCGTAACAAGGATTTCGTTTGCGCATGCGCAGAGAGTACTATTGTTCCGGGGTCATGAAACTCATAGGGGTCCATCTAAACCCCGACCCGCACAATCCCTGGAAATTTCATCAAAATCGGACTATAACTTCGTGTAGTTTTGCCCGTAACAAGGATTTGCTGATAGACAGACACGGAACCAAAATTAGAAGATTAGAGTGGTCTTTAATGCTTCACAACGAACTGCAAATGGTCGGTCCTTGAACGAGCTGCTATTGGTCGGCCCAAAACTGCAAGCCGAAATCTGTGACCTTCTCACGAAATTCAGATCTCAGAAATTCGTTTTTGTGGCAGATATTCGTCAGATGTTCCGCCAAATTATGCACCCTCCTGAGGATCAGGAAATGTTGAGGATTGTCTGGCGCGACTCGCCTATGGCCCCAATCATGGACTATGCCCTATGTACAGTGACCTATGGTACAGCCTCGGCACCTTACCTAGCGAATAGAGTCCTTCGTCACTTAGCAGATTCTGGATTGTCTCAGTATCCCCATGCCTCCTTGATCTTGAAGCAGCGGACGTATGTAGATGATGTCCATGGGGGGGGAGAAACTCTCGCTGAAGCCCTTACAGCACGGGATCAATTAATAGAGCTTCTCAGTACTGGGGGATTTGATCTTCGTAAGTGGGCCTCTAATCATCCGGATCTGCTCACGGGGATACCAAATGAGCACAGACTACCAGCGGCTCAAAATATTGACCTTCATGTGGAGGACGATAAGCCTCTGAAAATGCTGGGTGTGTCCTGGAACCCCAGTTCTGATTCGTTCTTTTTCAATGTACCTACCACCCCACTGGTCAAGACCAAACGTGAACTGGCCAGTCAAGTAGGGAGACTTTATGACCCCGCAGGATGGGTAGTTCCAGTTTCAGTCCTTGCAAGATCAATACAGAGGGAAGTGTGCCATGCTAAGTATGAATGGGACACACCTCTCCCCAAGTCCTTAGCTCATGATTGGGCCCGTCTTGCAAGATCGATGGGTGACCTTCAGACCTTACGGATTCCGAGGTTCATTTGTCCTTCCAGTCCTGAACAATGGCTTATTGGGTTTGCCGATGCCTCTGAAACGGCTTACGCAGCCGTGGTTTATCACGTCAGCCTTCAAGGTACTGCAAATGTTGTGAATTTAGTAATGGCACGCGCTAAAATTGCGCCCATGAAGCAGGAAACCATCCCACGCCTTGAATTATTGGCTTCAGAACTTTTGGGGAAGTTAATGCACAAGATACGACCGCAGTTCCCACATCTCTCCTTAAATCGGATCGTGGCCTGCTCAGATAGCACTATAGCTCTTTCTTGGATCACTGCCGAGCCGGCTCCTTATTGGAAGGTTTTTGTTGGTAACCGAGTGGCAAAGACCTTGACCTTCATTCCTAGAGAGAATTGGTACCATGTGGGGACTGCTGACAATCCAGCGGACGTGGCATCTCGTGGAGCTCTCCCTGAGCACTTAGTCCTCAACCAGCTCTGGTGGAATGGTCCTCACTGGTTAACCCAAGATCGATCTTTATGGCCCATACGTCGTATTCGACCTGCCCTTGATCACGACACCGTCTCCCAAGAAATACGATCCAAGCAAGTCCTCTCTATGTCCTCAGCAATTACAGATGAGCCCGTCGAAGAACGTTTCAGCTCTTACAGCCATCTGAGACGAATCACAGCCTGGATGCTGCGCTTCAAGTCCAATTGCACATTGCCTCAACGGCTCTCTGGCCCTTTAAGTACTCTCGAACTCCGAACAGCAGACACTGTATTGGCCTTGCGAGCTGAGATCTACAGCAGCGCCACTTTGCTGAGATCTA